>CM056380.1:85009057-85411557 GCA_029718625.1 Synaphobranchus kaupii
GCCTTTCTGCCTCACTGCCTTTCTGCCTCACTGCCTTTCTGCCGCACTGCCTTTCTGCCTCACTGCCTTTCTGCCGCGCTGCCTCACTGCCTCACTGCCTTTCTGCCTCACTGCCTTTCTGCCTCACTGCCTTTCTGCCGCGCTGCCTTTCTGCCTCACTGCCTTTCTGCCGCGCTGCCTTTCTGCCGCGCTGCCTTTCTGCCTCACTGCCTTTCTGCCTCACTGCCTTTCTGCCTCACTGCCTTTCTGCCGCGCTGCCTTTCTGCCTCACTGCCTTTCTGCCTCACAGCCTTGTTGCCTCACTGCCTTTCTGCCTCACTGCCTTTCTGCCTCACTGCCTTTCTGCCTTTCTGCCTCACTGCCTTTCTGCCTTTCCGCCTCACTGCCTTTCTGCCTCACTGCCTTTCTGCCTCACTGCCTTTCTGCCTTTCTGCCTCACTGCCTTTCTGCCTTTCTGCCTCACTGCCTTTCTGCCTCACTGCCTTTCTGCCTCACTGCCTTTCTGCCTCACTGCCTCACTGCCTTTCTGCCTCACTGCCTTTCTGCCTTTCCGCCTCACTGCCTTTCTGCCTCACTGCCTTTCTGCCTCACTGCCTTTCTGCCTTTCTGCCTCACTGCCTTTCTGCCTCACTGCCTCACTGCCTTTCTGCCTCACTGCCTTTCTGCCTCACTGCCTCACTGCCTCACTGCCTTTCTGCCTTTCTGCCTTTCTGCCTCACTGCCTTTCTGCCTCGCAGCCTTGTTGCCTCACTGCCTTTCTGCCTCACTGCCTTTCTGCCTCACTGCCTTTCTGCTTTCACTGCCTTTCTGCCTCACTGCCTTTCTGCCTCACTGCCTTTCTGCTTTCACTGCCTTTCTGCCTCACTGCCTTTCTGCCTCACTGCCTTTCTGCCTCACTGCCTTTCTGCCTCGCTGCCTTT
Organism: Synaphobranchus kaupii; assembly: GCA_029718625.1. Lineage (NCBI taxonomy): Eukaryota > Metazoa > Chordata > Actinopteri > Anguilliformes > Synaphobranchidae > Synaphobranchus > Synaphobranchus kaupii. Next base: position 85,009,978 of record CM056380.1, read on the forward strand.
CTGTCTCACTGCCTTTCTGCTTTCACTGCCTTTCTGCCTCACTGCCTTTCTGCCTCACTGCCTTTCTGCCTCACTGCCTCACTGCCTCGCTGCCTTTCTGCCTCACTGCCTTTCTGCCGCGCTGCCTTTCTGCCTCACTGCCTTTCTGCCTCACTGCCTTTCTGCCTCACTGCCTCTCTGCCTCACTGCCTCACTGCCTCACTGCCTTTCTGCCTCACTGCCTCACTACCTCACTGCCTCACTGCCTCACTGCCTTTCTGCCTCACTGCCTCACTACCTCACTGCCTCACTGCCTCACTGCCTTTCTGCCTCACTGCCTTTCTGCCTCACTGCCTCACTGCCTCGCTGCCTTTCTGCCTCACTGCCTTTCTGCCTCACTGCCTTTCTGCCGCGCTGCCTTTCTGCCTCACTGCCTTTCTGCCTCACTGCCTCACTGCCTCACTGCCTTTATGCCTCACTGCCTTTCTGCCTCACTGCCTCACTGCCTCACTGCCTTTCTGCCTCACTGCCTTTCTGCCTCACTGCCTTTCTGCCGCGCTGCCTTTCTGCCTCACTGCCTTTCTGCCTCACTGCCTCACTGCCTCACTGCCTTTATGCCTCACTGCCTTTCTGCCTCACTGCCTCACTGCCTCACTGCCTTTCTGCCTCACTGCCTTTCTGCCTCACTGCCTTTTTGCCTCACTGCCTCACTGCCTCGCTGCCTTTCTGCCTCACTGCCTTTCTGCCTCACTGCCTTTCTGCCTCACTGCCTTTCTGCCTCACTGCCTGCCTTGCTGCCTCACTGCCTTTCTGCCTCACTGCCTTTTTGCCTCACTGCCTCACTGCCTCGCTGCCTTTCTGCCTCACTGCCTTTCTGCCTCACTGCCTTTCTGCCTCACTGCCTTTCTCCCTCACTGCCTGCCTTGCTGCCTTGCTGCCTTTCTGCCTCGTTGCCTTTCTGCCTCGCTGCCTTTCTGCCTCACTGCCTTTCTGCTTCACTGCCTTTCTGCCGCGCTGCCTTTCTGCCTCACTGCCTTTCTGCCTCACTGCCTCACTGCCTCACTGCCTCGCTGCCTTTCTGCCTCACTGCCTTTCTGCCTCACTGCCTTTCTGCCTCACTGCCTGCCTTGCTGCCTTGCTGCCTTTCTGCCTCACTGCCTCACTGCCTCGCTGCCTTTCTGCCTCACTGCCTTTCTGCCTCACTGCCTTTCTGCCTCACTGCCTCACTGCCTCGCTGCCTTTCTGCCTCACTGCCTTTCTGCCTCACTGCCTTTCTGCCGCGCTGCCTTTCTGCCTCACTGCCTCGCTGCCTCACTGCCTCGCTGCCTTTCTGCCTCACTGCCTTTCTGCCTCACTGCCTCACTGCCTCACTGCCTGCCTTTCTGCCTCGTTGCCTTTCTGCCTTGCTCTCTTGATCGCTCTGAAGGTACCTCAAAAGGCAACGAATTTGGGTCACACTTTGAAGGCAGGGTGATATCAGGTGCGATCAGTATTTACGTCTGGTTGCTAGCAAGTTATCTGGCTAGTTACTGGAAAGCTCACAGAGGCTTAAAAACATCAGATACACGATTCCACTGTATTAAATATTTAAAATGCATTTTTAAATATAACTACAACAAATTACGGAGTTTACTGCGTATTCAGACTGTAAAATAGATAACAGTTGAATAACCAACCTATGACCCGATTCAGCACCTCTGTTTTCCTCACTAAATTACTGTGATATAGCCTGTTGCATGCCATTTTGTATGTATTGGAGTTAAATTATTTGTTTATTGAAAACATATTTTGCTATTGAGAAATCACAGCATTTTATATATTTTTTGCAAAACCCTGGTCTTTACCAAAATATAACAACTGATTCTCAAAGCCCTTGAAAGGGGGAAACATGATATTGTTGTTATCAGGGTCCATCTGAGAGTGTTTGGGCTGGGGAGTAGCTCAGTTTAAGAGGGGTTTTCAAAAATACTTGCAGACAGGAAGTCAGGGTCAAGCCGCGAGGTAGGGACCACGTAAACAATCCGTGTGTGTCCATTGCTGGCCAAAACCGAACCAAACACTTCTTAAGCTTTACGGCTCCCTTCTTGATGTTTTAGCACAAATAAGCAAAGTAAGCACATTCCAACACGCATAGAGGTATGAGAATGTGCCGTTTTCTGCTTATTTTTTGGTAGGCCATTTTGGGGGAAATTGCTGCACGTTACAGTTATTTTCCCAACTGTATATTACTGTTGTTCAAATTTGGAGGGGGGTTTATTTATGATTTTCTTTAAATCTATTTTCTCATTCAGCATGAAAGGATCATTGTTAATATTTAAAAAATAAACATGTGACCAGAAATCAGATGCTACATATTAGGAGGGTATACAAAGTTCATTCGGAGATGTAATCTGGTCACCAATGACAAATATTTTTTCCCTGTGGAAACATTGTCTGGGCCTAGCCTGGGAAAGTGGACTGAGGCAGGGACAGCTGGCATTACCAGTGCCACCCACGCACTCTGACCACTAAGCTACTGTCAGTGCATAATGGGACACACAAGACAGCCCTTCACTGACCCCACCCACAGCTGCATCCTCCTACTATCAGATGTAGATGGAGAAGCATCGGCTGTTTGTCTGTCCTTATTAGTGGGGTAATTCCCCTCACCCCAAGCAACTCACATACTGTACACATGAGCAATTAATGATGTATCATCATGCTAATCATAGGCTACTGTAGAGTCTGCATATGTAGTACTGTTGTCGAACTCCGAAAAAAAAAAAAGCATAGGATTATCAGGTGAATCGTTAAATGAAATCTGAAACAAGAGTTCACTTTTTCATAGGATACTACAAGAAAATAAAGCGTGATTCCCAGCAAACATTGGACGTCCCATTTTAGTCCCCTCAAAGTTATGATGTGACGTTCCCTAGGGATGTCCTAAAAACATTACTAGAACGTTAATAAAGTCCTAGGAAGGTCACTGTTAGGTTACAATATGACATTTAATTGGACATTTCCAGGGACATTCAAGTAACGTCCCTATCTGGTTATGATATGACGTATCACGTAGGGCGGCAGTGTAGTATCCCTTATGGAAAAAGAATGTACTGCAGTATATTGTAAATATATAAAAATTATCTTCACAATATATTTAAAATATACTGCAGTATATTACATTTCCTTAAGGGATAATGGTTAAGGAACTGGCCTTGTAACTGAAAGGCACTGCTGTTGTACCCTTGACCAAGGTACTTAACCTGAATCGCTTCAATATACACTGCCTGGCCAAAATAAAAGTCGCCGTTGCACCTGTCACGCATAGTGCCCACTGTACAAGCCTCTGGAGGCAGTGTTATGATCTGGGGTTGCTTCAATTGGTCAGGTCTAGGCTCAGCAACATTATGCAGCAATAAAATTAAGTCAGCTGAGTACCTGTATGTACTGAATGACCAGGTTATCCCTTCAATGGGCATATTCCAGGACGACAATGCCAAGATTCATCGGGCTAAAATTGTGAAAGAGTGGTTCAGGGAGCATGAGGAATCATTTTCACACATGAATTGGCCACCAGAGTCCTAACATTAACCCCATTGAAAGTCTTTGGGATGTGCTGGAGAAGACTTTACGAAGTGGTTAGACTCTCCCGTCGTCAATACAAGATCTCGGCCAAAAATTAATGCAACTCTGGATGGAAATAAATGTTGTGACATTGCATAAGGTTGCCGAAACAATGCCACGACGAATGCGCACTGTAATCAAAGCTAAAGGCGGTCCAACAAAATATTAGAGTGTGTGACTTTTTTTTTGGCCAGGCAGTGTATATCCAGCTGTATAAATGGATTATATGTAAAAAATGCTAAAAAGTTGTGTAAGTCGCTCTGGATAAGAGCGTCCGCTAAATGCCTGTAATGTAAATGTAATGTAATGTGCTCATAACATACATGGGACATTCATGGACGTTCCTGTAATGTTACTGGTTACAATATAACGTCATGTAATGAATGTCTGGCGGAGGGTAGCCTACTAGAACGTCCTGGGAACGATCTCTGTGAGACGTAACGTTTAGAAAACCCTACAAAAAGACGTCAAGGCGACGTCCTGATGACATTTCGAGACGTTCAGGTGAAGTCTTGGGGACCTAATTTTGTTAGCTGGGTTGTTGCTTGTATTCTAGAAAACGTATACAAACACATTTTATGTACCTGTTTACGATTGATATTTTGTCGTTTGTTCTCGTTTTAAAATTTAAAGTTCCTATACACGTCGATCCGCGTTCACGCTCCTCAATCGAATTCATTTCCCCGATTCATTTTTACTTGCTTCTCGTTCCCTACCTCCCTCTCCACAGCAGCACCTCCACAATAGCGGCACGCGCTTGGGCACGCGCTGTCAAGTTGTGCTGGTCTTTCGACTTCCGCGCTTGCTGGAACGGTCGCGTGTCAATTCCCCTTTACGCTGCAGATACCGAATCTCACAGCTATTCTTCAGTACAGCGGATAAACTCATTGAAATGGCTTTGGAAATGTTATTGATGTTTGGAAATGTCCCTGGGTTTGTTGGCAGTTTAGCTTCTTCGTGTTTAAACGTTGTGTCAACGTGAGTCAGCAATATACTTTGAAACTATTTTATTGAGACACGTATTTCATGCATTTTTACTTACAGTTTTGTAAAAATTTACCAGTGTACCCACTGAATGTACAAAACTGATTTAATAGAAAAGCTAAAGACGGATACGGACTATATGGACTATGTAGTTCGTAATATAAAATGTCACTCTGGATGACAGTCTGATCAGTGATTGTAATGTATTATGTAAATGTATTTCCAGTACATTGCAGTTTATTAGGCTATAATTCTTAATAACATCCTGTTGCTTATATTCAAATTGCACTGAGACAAAAGCAGCAATAATAATATTTTTGCAATTATATTTCGATGATAAAAACAAAAGCATGTTTTGTCTTAATATCTTTGGTATTTGAAGTGCTGACAATATCAGGACATCCTTCCAATGTCACAAAAATAATGACAAATCAAGAAAGCCAATCTATTAGATCTCCATATGTAGAAAAAAATATATTTGTTGCATAAGAGAGAGGAGATTTAATTTGATGGATAGAATTGTTCAGCTTAGGTATTGTGTGAAGCCCCGAGAATCCTCAGCTGTCTCTGCATTCACTCATAACTCTTGGTTTTCATCCCCAAAAGAAAAGTATTTATTTTGCTATGCTGAGAGCATAGGGAGAAGCACTATAAATAGGAACGGATCAATATAAAGGTCTAACAAAACCCATCAGGATCCAGGAAGATGATAACATAACAAACATTTATATAATCTTAATTTACCTGGACTTTCTGTACATTTACTACCTCTGGGTTTTCAGCAGTGACACTGCTTTTTTAAAGCATTGAATGAAATGGAAAATATACATTAATGGGTAAACAATTAAAATAATTCAGATACATTTTTTACTGTATAACACATTCTTAATGTGGGCTTTAAAGATTTGGTATACATGTAGAAAAAACTGGCTCAAAAATGTAAAAAAGTGTTAGAATGGATTTAATTTTTTTTATTCTTATACTCTGTACACATTCTACAGCTCTATTAAAGTGTCATTATTTACATGAAACTAGACTGAAAATTTGGTGCAATTGAGATTCAAATTTAAAATAACAAATAAAATAAACAGAAATAATAACTGATTCTGCTTATCCACATAACAGTATGAAAATGATAATGACAGAAACACAACTTATACTTATAATTGCTAAACTACATTTTATGTAAATACAAAAAAAGAACACAAAGTGTTTCTGAAAGTATGTGTGTGCATGTGTTTCTGTATTTCTATGTGTAGTGCCGGCCTGTGTCCCTATTTTTCTCTGTGTCTACATATGTATATAGGTGTGTGTGTGTGTGTGTGTGTGTGTGTGTGTGTGTGTGTGTGTGTGTGTGTGTGTGTGTGTGTGTGTGTGTGTGTGTGCGCGTGTGTGTGCGCGTGTGTGGTGAGAGGCAGTTGGAAAGGTGGCAGGAGGTAGAGAGAGCCTGCTCTTGTGCCTTTCAAGGTGTGCTATTTGTTCAAGGCTGTCCAAACATTTACAGAGCGCTGGCAGCCCAGGAATGCAGAGGCAGGGCTGGAGCCGAGAGCCCCAACCGTGGGAAACCGCTGCTCTCCTCAACCTCTACAGGCAGACACGTTCCCCCTCAGGCGGAGTGTCAACACTGCCAGTGCCAGAGATCTGTGAGCCTGATAGCAACAGGTCCCGTCAGCAGCCACACACGCAGACACACACGCGCCGTCACACGCTCCCAGCAGAGTAGAGACACACGAACACACACACACACACACACGCACATATGCACGCACAGATACAGAAACAAAGACACAGACACACACACGCACGCACACACTGACACGCACACACGCACGCCCACATGCACACGCTCACACACACACACACGCACATGCACGAACACATATACTGTGTTCTCCTCTCAAATTGCAGGGAGGCTTGTTTTATCAGAAACAGGGATTTAAGCAAGGTTGACCCTCTCTGGTATGTATGGTCATTGCTCAGTAAGCAAAGGGTCCTTTTTGTGTCTTGATGGATTTCAGTGGCCGCTCTTTATTCTCAAGTATATGGCTAAAACAGTATATGTCCACAGTCCATAACACGGAAGACAAAGACTTGCTTTTTTCCCAGCAGTGACACGGGGATTTGATCTGGTAGTCATTTATACAGCAGTCCAATGCTTGGTGGGTGGTAAGCACTGTGTACTGTTTATTGTGTCTCAGACACGGGGAGGAAGGGGTGTGGTGAGGACTCAGTGGGCGATGATCAGCCTGAGGTCCACAGAGAGAAACATTCACACAGTGCAGAGTAGGGGAGTGTCCATAATTTCCTCTAGCCGGTGTGCGTGCGTGTGTGTGTCTGTGTGTGTGTGTGTGTGTGTGTGTGTGTGTGTGTGTGTGTGAGTTAGCATATCTGCCTGTGTGTGTGTATTAGCATGGCTGCCTGTGTGTGTGTGTGTGTGTGTGTGTGTGTGTGTGTGTGTGTGTGTTAGCACGGCTGCCTGTGTGTTTATGTGTGTGCGTGTGCACTGGGGTGAGGGAAACCCTGCGACAAAGAGAGCTGAAACCCAAACCAAGAAGTGGTGTACAGCCTGTGGTGTGGGAACGCTGCTGAAAGAGTTTTACGAGTTGCGGGCGTGACCTTGGTGGGCGTGGTCTCAGCAGCACGTTCCTCCCGTGTTGGCAACGCACACACTAACCTTCCACACCTTTCCTTCCACACTCCCCCACCAATCCCCCCCCCCCCCCCCCCCCCGCCCCCCCTCCCTCCAACTCCCCACCCACCCTCAGCGCCACTTCTGGGTCAAGGATGAGATCATTCCCTGGAGCTCGTGCTAGAAAATAAACATCCAATTCCTCCCTCAGATAAGCAGCCACGTAAACACTTATGAAGTAGTGTCCCCTGCATAAATATTGGCTGTGTGTGTGTGCGTGTGAATGTGTGAGTGTGGGTTTGTGTAGCAATCCGGAACCAAAATGGCAGCGGTTGTTACGACTGCATATTATCTTGCTTGAAGTTATTGGAGAGATAATGAGATCCTCTATCTGTGCAATCTCTGTCACTAAATAAACAGACAGTTTCCCCGTAAACTGATCTAAGTGGATATGCATACGTATGTATCCAAATTTTTAATGTCATTGTAGTCAGGGTATGGGTATGGTTGTCTGTGTAGAAAAAGTGGACATTACAAGTGGATATTATGAATGGTGGACAACACCAATTTTTGTTCACTCTTTGAAAATGCTGTGTGGATAATTATCATAAAGAGAGTACACTGATGGAGTGAGTCTACGGACAGTAAGGATTTGGTGTGGTGAAGAGAGGAGGACAGCAATGCCAATGCATGTACTCTGGCATACGTGTCTCCAGGCAACAGCTCTCTCTGTTCCAGGAGGTCATGTGACCCCGTGTGAAGCAAGAGTTGCCCAATCCACTCCTGTGAACAGCAGCCAAGCAAGTGTTGTGGGAACTCTCCACCCCCTTCTGTCTCCACTTCAGCTTTTCTACCACCGGCACTGCCACCACCTGTGGGAGGGGCTAGAAACCACCGGCATTAAGAAAGCACACGCCGACAGGTGAGAGTCAAAGGTCAAGCACGCAAGCGTTTTATTTTCCTAATATTTTTTTATTTTTGACACATCTGGCATACCTCCCCAAGGCGGTCTTCGCGGCACTTGTTCAAAAGGGGGAGAGAGAGAGAGAGAGACACAGAGAGAGAGAGAGAGAGAGAGAGAGACACAGAGAGAAAAGGAAAAAAATAAAAGTTGAAGTGTGGGAACTTTTCTTCTTCCTTTCTTCTCCCCCACCCAGGCGTTGTGGCAGTTTCACTGCTGTTATCCCTGCCTTTAATCTGTCTGCACCTGTTCCACAGGTAGACCAAAGGACTTTGACACACTCTTCTTTGTCTGTATCTTCTGTTGCTTTAATCTCTCTCTCTGTGCTTTATACTCCATATTTATAAAATATGTACGTATATCAACATAACATATCAAATTTAGAAGTGAATTATTTATTTTAAAAACCATTAGCATGTGCAATGTGCCACCTTCAGTGGTCACTGGTCTGTTGTAGTCATTATAGCAGAATGTGTGTTTTGAAGGATGAAGGGAGTCAGAATTCCATATCTATCCACTAAAAATATTTGATTTAAAATACAAATATATACATTTCGTATGTGTTTTCTTTTCATAGGAAGAAAGAGGCATGTTTACTATTTGTCTCAATCTTAACTGTTTTATTTCTTATTTTGAATGAGGAAAATTGGAATGGAAAAAGAGAGCTTTACTTACAATGGACAAAATTATCTGATGCACTTTCATTTTCATGAGAGGTGGAGAGGAGTGAGGAATGTAATATGGATTCCCTGTAATCCCTTCAGATTGTCCTGATATGTACCACGTAGCATTATCAAACTGTTCTTACAGCTGATGGGCTTGTCTCTAAATGAAGGAGGTGCACATTTCTCCATTTCTAAAGAGAAGATAATTCACCTGAGCAAATAACAGGAGGGTTCCTGAGAGTCACATGCAATAGTGTATGAGACCTGAGGCAAGCATGCAAAGGCCTTTGTGCCCTCACAACTCAGACGGCAGAGAAAATATCCCCACAGCCCACCTGAGGACAGCTGAAATTTGCTCTTTCAAAATCAATTAGCACATCAGGGGCACAGGGTATGAAACAAAACAAACGCTCTCAGTGGAATTGCCCTTTGAATTTTCATACGGATGTAGGGTTCTAGCTGTTTCGGAAAGGCCACTTCTGCGTGTGCTTGTATCAAGGCATTCATTGTGTTGTCCCTTAAATTTGAATGCTAGGAAAGCAGGATTTATCTTGTCTTCTGAGTTTTCTCCTGCCTATATTTTCAGGCTTGCAGAAGCAGTTATTCTCTAGTTCCAGTGCTGCCCCTCACTGTGAAAGTAGGTACTACAACCTAATAGCAGTCAATGTCTGTCTGACCTCCCTGGATTCTGAGGTTGTGTTCCAACTACTGGGAAGTGTCTTCTGCAACACTTGTCAGTACATGACAACCTCATCCATTAGTCCTTGTGTACCTAAATTATGAAAAGGAAGGCACTGTTACATAAGCATATCTTAGGCTTTTGAAAAAACTGTCTGCTGAAGTGTAAGTAATTACATTAGTACAATTAATCATGTACTTACCCCTCCCCCTTCAATCACAATCATTCTGCATACCCCGGTACAACCTTTTGTCCATTCCAGAATTTCAACCCTCCTCCAAACCTCCCCACAGAAAACGAGCAAAATGCTCAGTTTTTCCAGTTTGTTGGCCAAGAAAGTCCATTGACAGTTTGTCCGTCACCCATGCAACCACCCCATTTCAGCTGAGACTTGACAGGACGGCCCTCTGGACTGCTGCCCCGTGTTTGAGCAATGCGGGATTCTGGGTCATGTCCCGACGAAAAGGCTGCACTAAAACATCTGTCCCACTGTTAGTCAGGTCTCCCGATGGTCCCTGTGCCTCTCCGCTGAGGAGCGTGCTCCCCCCTCGTGAATTACAGTGCCTCCGGCGTCCATCTCAACACGCTTGCCTAATCTGGCTGCACTCCAGTCCAGTGTGATGACAGACATGTGTTGTTTTTTTTTTGTTGTACTACATTTTCAGACTGTCCCCCGGCCTGTGGACTGGCCCTACTCAACTCCAGAGGGGCAGGATCAGACAGCTTTTGCAGCTTTCTGAATCTCTCGTCTTCTTGGAATTGGAGAGGGGAGCTAAAACTGGTTTAAAATGATATGTGTGATTGGGTTGGTGTTGGTCCTGACTGGAATGATAACCTGAAGATCGATGCACCTCTACAGGACCGGGGCTAAAGGTCATGGGTGCCTAACTCCATCTGTGACAGTAATCCGAACGACGTGGGACACGATACCCACTAGGGCTGCACAATTCATCAAATTTTAATCATGATTACAATTTTGGCTTTCCACGATTACTAAACAAGAATAATCGAGAATGGCGATTTTGAAGGCACAGTCTGTTTACAAATGAGAACTCACTTCATTGGACTTTCACTGGTGTTCTGTATCAAATCAAGTACTCCTATTTTACCTCCCTCGCAGTAGAGGGTTAGGGTTAGAAAATGTTCAAATATAGGCATTATTCTGTTCATTAAAAATGTTAAAGTGCAATTAAAGTATTATGCTCTGAAAACCAATGAATAATCGTGTTAAATAATCGTGATCTCAATATTGACTAAAATAATCGTGATTACAATTTTGCCATAACCGTGCAGCCCTATTACCCACTCACAAAATCTCAGTCTTACGTATGTCGTATCACATTATTTAGTTGTTGAGTAGATGTCCTTAGCCAAAGTCACTTGCATAAATGTTTTTTTTTAAGTTAATATGCATTTATACATATGAAATGTCCTTATTTGTACAGTAATTGCAGGTTAATCGCATCTGTAAAGGCGGGGTGATTGTTGGTTTCCAAAGCAAATCCGCTCCCAGCCCATCTCCATAACCAGTTCTCTGACAAACTGTTTGGTCACATAATTATAGTTGATGCACCATATGTTCATGCCAGAGTTAGTCACACATATGATTGGCAGGTGCTTGGGTTGAACTGTGAGGCTGCTGCTGGACTGTGAGGTACTGCAGAAAATGGCGAGCAGGAATCAAATGGCAGTTTCTGTGGTGACAGTAGGGGGGGTAATGTGTATGTACATGTAATGTTTATTCTTTTTTTTTAAATACCGGTAAAAAAGTGTATGCTGGTCTTGAGGGAAGTTCCCCATCTGGACTGTGTGAGGATAGATAAGAAGAGATAATAAATGCCATGATGGACTTTTCCTCTCACTTTTATATGAAAACTGTTCTGAGCCACTATATTTCAGCCTCCATTACCTCCATTAATGGTGAGGGTGTGTGTTCTGACCATCCTTTGAGCCAGCGCTTGCTTCCGCATTTGACACCCAGCGTTTGCCGTTTTGCCCACTCTTTATCTCTGCTTATTGGCATGCAGTTTAGGGTTTTTGTGCTGCACCATTTTGGGCGGGGAGATCATTTTTGGCGAGGTGTCTAATGATGTCTGTGTGAAGTTTGCATAATTGCGCACCTCTGATGTGTGTCAGCTCTGTCTCTGAGCAACCGTTCTGTGTCCAAGTGATGTCATCTGATTCAACTAATTAACTAATCATGGTGTTGATAAGTAGAATCAGGTGTCTTAACGCTGGCCTAAAACAAAAGCCTCCACTTCGGCCCTTTTCGAATACGATTTGACACCCCTGCTCTAAACATGTGAAAATGTTACTACAGGGACATATGGTATATAATAATATGAGATGTTAATTCAGGATTAGATATACAGATCCTTTCCAAAAAATTAGAATATCATGGAAAAGTTGTTTTTTTTCCATAATTCCATTCAAAAAGTGAAACTTTCATAGATTATAGATTCATTACACACAAAGTGAAATTTTCTAGCCTTTATTTGTTTCATTTTTCATAATTTTGGCTTACAGCTCCAGAAAACCCCCAAAACAGTATTTCAAGAAATTAGAATAGTGTGTCGGAAATCAGCATTTACTTCAGTTATTTCAGAGAATGAATGTTTTAGACTGAGTGTCACACTATCATCTAATTTACTCACCACTAATTTAACACCTGCAAAGTTTATCTCAGTTTGGTTCAGTATGGGGAAGACTGCAGACTTGACAATTGGCCAGAAGACCATCATTGACACCCTCCAGAAGATGGGTAAGCCACAAAAGGTAAGGAGGCTGGCTGTTCACAGAGTGCAGTGTCCAAGCATATCAATAGAAAGTTTAGTGGAAGGGAAAAATGTGGCAGGAGAAGGTGCACAAGCAAAAGAGATGGCCGTTGTCAAGCAAAGACGATTCCAAAATTTGGCGGAGATGCAGAGGGAGTGGACTGAGGCTGGAGTCAGTGCTTCAAAAACCACCACATACAGACATATCCGGGACATGGGCTACAACTGTCGGATTCCTCGAGTCAAGCCACTCCACTCATTCTCTGAAATAACTGAAGTAAATGCTGATTTTCGACACACTATTCTAATTTCTTGAAATACTGTTTTGGGGGTTTTCTGGAGCTGTAAGCCAAAATTATGAAAAATGAAACAAATAAAGGCTATAAATATTTCACTTTGTGTGTAATGAATCTATAATCTATGAAAGTTTCACTCTTTGAATGGAATTATGGAAAAAAAACAACTTTTCCATTATATTCTAATTTTTTGGAAAGGATCTGTATGTACATGTATATGTGCTGTGTATATGCTACATGATGACCTCATTCAAAATGACCCAGAGTTAATACAAATGAGCATACCGATAAGATTTTTTTTTAAAGTATTCTAAAATACCCCTTCTCCTTCCCTCTCTCTTGTTCTCCCTCTCTCTCACCTTTGTGAAAAGACCGTGGGAAGCATGGGTTGACAATAGTTCACTGGACGAGTGAATCATTTGGTTTAGTGTTTTCAGTCGAAGGGACAAGATTGTGTTACACACAGTCGACAATAACAATGTGGAAATAAGTCTGGACGTTAACTGAAAGAAATGAGGTGACTGCATGTGTTTGCAGGCAGTGAAAGGACCAGCATTGTGTAGGAGGCCGGCCCTTGGGGACGGCACAGTGAGCGGACACTTCCTGCTTTAGCCCTCCCGGTGTATTCCCACCTGACGTTTGAACGGTAAGGAACAGGTGGCATTGTGGGATTGTCCTGTACTGACTTCTACAGACCCTCTCCCATTGTTCCACAGGTAGAGCTTTACTTCTGAATTAAAAATGAAAGAGTAAATAACTCCAGGTTAAACAAGTTAGACCTCTACTTATTTTTATTATATGAATGAAATTACATCAACTTCTCAATCAGGAATCACTATTTTTAACAACCAATAGTATTCTGTTTCTAGAGGTGATGTCACACAGTGTGTGGCAATGCAGTGATATCTCAGTGATATCTTCCTGGTTCTTTGTAAAGTGAGACTGGAGAGAGCCGTTTGGCCAGTTCCTCTAACTCCTTAGCTGGAATGTTCTTCTAAGTGCACTAGCTATAAATCATCATTTGATAGTGTTGTAAAATAATGGTGCATTTACAGGACATTGCGAGATGTACGAGCCATTTGCTTTTATAATGACTTTGAATCATAATGTGGGGGGGACAAGGTAATTCAGTTGTGTCTTCTTTAACCATGCCCTTGTTTGTTGCTCTCATGACACTCACTGTATGTGCGTTTACTGCGTCGATGGCTTCATAAGCCACTTTGGATAAGAGTGCCTGTATATCAAATAATGAAATAAATACTGTTCCTCCTCCAATTCAGTTATCCATCTAGGCGTGACTACCACAGCCCACTGCTGTCCCACTGATAGTACTTTGTTGCATTGTATGTCATTTCAAATAATAATACGCATGTAATATGTATGTAACACACAAATAATGCCTCACATTTACTGTATATAGCACCTTTCTCACCAGCGCTCAGGAAGCGCATAAATGATCATACATACCCCTCAATCCTACCCTTAACTCTTACTGCAACAGCACTGTAATCCTATTGCTATTCATGTTTGTATGCATTCATTCATCATACACTCACGACTGACATGAGCTGGCATGCACCTTGATTCATCACAGACTCCACCATGTTAGACGTCAGTTGACATTTATTTGTTTATTTGGCACTTAAAGCAGGTTTATTCTAAATCAGAATTAGATATCAAACATGTGTAGGGAAGGCAAGAGAGTTTCACACTGAATGAAAACACATGAACATAAGAGAGCAATCAAGCTAAAACTTAAAAACTATGTAGCGCAAGCAAGAAAACAAGGAAAACAAATAGTGAGTGCTAACAGCAGTAAATTATTGGTAGATACCTATTAAAATATTAATGAATAAGCCAAAAATGAGAATCTTGGTAAATTGACTATGATTTGGGCAATTTTGGCAAGACATGTTCTTCCACATTCTGTCTTCCTGTTGCCCCCTCTCTGGAAACCTTCCCGTCTTTTTCCACTGTAGAATAAATCGCTTATGTCATTTGCGCATAAGCGACCTGCATTATAAAGTGGGAGCCAGAGAGATGATATTAAAGAGGAGGATGCCAGAGGGAGATGCACAGACATGTATGGAGGGGGCAGTTTTACTGCTTCATGCTAAATACGGTGACACATAAGAGGAGTCTACATTTCCCAAAAGACAGAAAGAAAAAGGAGAGCAGTGGAAAAAGGAGGGCAGTGGAATGGGGAAAGGGGCGTATGGCTATAAAATGTGGTGGACTGAATTAACAATGGCCTGTGATTTCCAGTAATCAGCATAGTTGCCCAGCAATAACATTCAAATAGCATTTGAATTGTTTGCATGTACACATGAATCATGTTGCACTTTGATTCTGGTTTAAAACGTTAAACCTCTCTAAATTGCTTTAGCTCAGCGGTGACTGGTGAGGCACCTCTTACGGCTTTACTTTGTTGATTTTATAGAATCTTTATTGGCACTTTTATCTTGCATTGTCAAAAAATGTCAATCCATTAAATCTCCAAAACTCGTTAAGTTACAAATGCTCCAAAGTTCAGAGCACAAATTCAGGTGGCCACAGATTGGTGGGCCTTTCGCATTCTTGAGTTGGGGTGATTTGCAGTTTGTTTTGTTGTGGTTTGAAAGTCTTTCTGATTCCTGCATCTCTTCCAATTTTAGCCCAGACTTTAATCTCTGTGTCAATGTTTTGTTCTTCAGGCTCCTGCCGGAGTTTGATTGGTAAGACAAAGTGCCATTTACACTAATAGCTCACTGGGCCCTTTCACTGCAGAAACAAACAACACAGGGGATAGAGTGAAAAGAATTTTAACATTTCAACATTTTTTCATCCGTTCTCAAAACCAATATTGACCCGGCTCCCCTGCGTGGCCGGCTTTAGTGTGGAGCCACAGAGGACGGATCGAGGCGGTGCTGCCGGGAGTCGCAGGGCGGCCGGTAGGAGGGGAGCTTGACAATGGCCCGCTCAGGATGGGGCTCTCCCTCTGGGCCGTCGGAGCGGACGCCGCCGTGCCGCTCGAACCGTCAGACAGAAGCGGGGGCCAGTGAGCGGCCTGACGCCATCCCGCCGGCTGTAATGGTCCGTGCGCGCGGGGGGCGATTGTGCAGGTGCCGCGGCCCCTGCTGACACAGAAGCAGAACGCAGGGAGGGGACGTCGAGGGCCAGGGCTTCTGAAAGGCCAGATTACAATCAATTAGGCCCTAATGGGCAGGGTTTGGACTTGTAACCTGTGGCTTCGGGAGCTGGTATTTAGCGGAATCCCAGCAGCACAGTTGGTCCAGACATCAATAAGTTCAGAAATAAGCTGAGCTCCGGCGGTCAGGAAAGGAGCAGCTGCGGGGGCTTGTTGCGAGCGTGACCATCGCTGCCGGAATCTTCCTCTAAGCGTGCTGCGCTCACCCCTCTTCTGGTTTTGTTTTCGGAAAGAGCTTTTTCCTTCAAAGTGGGAAAAGTGTTCTTAAAAATGTTTACACGAGGAAAGCCGGCGTACTGCAAGGCCGAACTCAATTGGAAAAGCGATCAGCTCTACAGGGGATTTTTAGAAAGGGATGTCATCTCATCTACGTCCCCGGAAATGACTACGCACAACCTGTGTCTCTATTAACGAGAAGTCAACAATACAGTTTTGATATAAACCCCATTTTTGTGTAGGAAACTGATCCGCTTTACTCTTTCAAGGAGCTTTTTTTTGTGTCTTCATGTTTAACAGGCCAATTTATAGTAGTCATTGCATTAACCCAATTTACTTTTTATTACTTATCTAAATACAGAGGAAGCCTCCAACAAAGGAAATGTTGGTCTCAGACTGTGAATTTGCAGCAATTAACCATTGCAACTAATCTCAGAGCAGCGCCATCACTGCACTGGGCTCCTGCCATCATAATCATCATCAGGGATTATACTGTCAGGACAAAATGAGAGATACAACAGAGAGCTCTGGGGAATTACCTACAGTAGCAGCCTTGTTTGCTCTACCCCCATGGGGGGGCTAAAGAGGGGGTGGGACCAGGGGTCAAACAGTTATTATGTTCAACAGAGGGTGAGGGGGGGGGGGGGGGGGGTTCACCTGTAGTTTTAGGTCTGAAGCTGAATCAGCTCTATGGGCTGATCATATACCGTGAGCACCATAATTAATTGGACAGTGACTCATTTTTTGTTATTTTGATTCTGTACTCTAGCACTTTGAGTTTGAAAGGATACAATGACTATGACTTTGAAGTGCAGACTGTCAGCTTTAATTTCAGGGTATTTCCATCCATATCTGATGAACCGTTTAGAAATGATAGAACTTTTTGTACATAGTCCCTCCCATTTTCGGGCATCAAAAAATACTGGACAGTTTAACATAATGTAGAATAAAGTATTTCTAATTCTAATTTCTAAGTATTTCTAAAGTATTTCTAGGCTTATCATTTTTAATAATTGGTCGCATATCTTTTGCATACCTTGACTTCCTGATGTCTGTGACCCAACAATATCAAAAGACTCTTGATATCTTATTTTCTGGTACTCTTACAAGCGATACCATAACTTCTCTGCATTTGAATGGAACTCTGTGGGAATTGGGGGGTGGGACTAGATTTAGCTGTAAATTATGCTGGAACAGTATGGAATACATGGTTGGCGAAATGGCGAAAGTCATCAAGGGTCTGAGGTATCAAACGAGCCTCAAACCATCACTCTGCTGCCAGATATGCAGTAGATATGGATGGATCATTTTAAGGGTTGTTTCTCCTGACAAATTTTCCTATTGAACTCTATGGAAAAATAAGTCAGGAGAAGAAACCCTTGATACATTCGTATCTACTGCATATCTGGCAGCAGAGTGATGGTTTAAGGCTTGTTTGATACGTCAAACCCTTGATGACTTAGAACCCTTTAGCCAAACTGTCCAATATTTTTTGATGCCCAAAAATGGGGGGACTAAGTACAAAAGGTTCTATAATTTCTAAACAGTTCATCTGATATGGATGAAAATACCCTCAAATTAAAGCTGACAGTCTGCACTTCAACCTCATTGCCATTGTATCCTTTTAAACTCAAAGTGCTAGAGTACAAAACCAAAATGAATTATGGTGCTGATTGTATATCACAGTAATCAAAATTGGCACAAACATTTTCACTTGATAAAAATAATACTTAAAATCAATAGCAATACATTATTACGATAAATTACAAAAACAAAATAAAACCTTAAGGAAACAAAATTATTTTTCACACTGAGCGCAGTGAGGGAATTATAGGGGTAGCTATGTCGCCTAGGTTAAGAAATAAAGTACAGCAGGACATACTCAGTGTGCGATGAAGAACAGATATGTGTATGAGAGTGATGAAAAGGTTTGGGGGGATGGCGGGGGGCCACTACATAGATCCAAGTGAGTGGAGCTAATTTATTCTTCCCTATAAGTAAAACCTATGAACAAATGCACTCTTCATATACTCTTAATACCATCTCCACTTCATGCCAACCACCCACCCCTCCTACTCACAACTGGTCTCTGTCCTTGTCCTCTGCTGCACCCCATCTCCTGTGATATTACTCTCGGTGGGAATTCCCCAAAAAAGCAGTAGAAGAAAGGAAGAAAAAGTTATTAATTTGAGGTTCCCAGCATTGGGGTCTGGAATGTTTCCCAGGAGGCAGTGGGGGGTAGCGTGGCCCCCACCGGGCCATTTTTCCTCTGTAGTTTCATTAAACAGATCGCTCTCCCGTTGGCTTGGGCATACGCACAGCGGCATGTTTCACACACCTACCATTATTCCTGTAGTTTTCCGTTCTCCGAGCCCTTGGCGGTTGCTAGGCATACAGGCTTCTATGATTAATTAATCCATACATTTAATGTTAATGTTAAACAATTTGTTCTGTTGTTAGAACATTAGAATGACAGTAGCAGTACAGACAGACATAAACAATGTTAGTTTACCATGCTGAAGCATGTCTGAATACACAAATACAGACAAGTATGTTTGGGTGGTTACTTCTTCCTGGACTGTCTTGTTTTGGGGACATTCCATTTTGTGAATTGACTTGATTTACATCTCTTTCGTCTTCTCGGGTCGGGGGTGTGGGGGGTGTGGGGGGGCGGGTCGGGGGTGTGGGGGAAAATGGTTTCTTATCTCTCCAGGTGCATCATCACTGGCTGCCACAAAGACAGAAAAGAGAAGAAAGGGAGGGATGGGGAGAAAATAAAGAGATGGAGCAGATGAGAGGAGCCTTGAGGCCACGCACCCAGCAGCCATCAGGTTGAGACCGTCTGCGGCTTCCTTCCCTGTCACAGGTGGGGAGGGCCTTCAGTGCACCGTGGGATCGCCGTGACATCATCGGCTCTCACCTGACAGGTGTTTCTTTTTTCTTTTCTTTGTCTCACCGTCTCTCTCTTTCTCTCTCTCTCTCTCTCTCTCTCTCTATCTCTCTCTCTCTCCCTCTTGCTCTTTGCCCCTGGGCGAATGTGAGAGTAAATATCACAGTGATGTCATTCCCTTACATCTCTGCATTCTGGGAGAATCTCTTGTGCGCCTCAGTGAGGCAGCCTGTACAAAACCAGGCCCATATTGAATCATGCATTTCAAAATAATAATTAAGAACAGTACAAATGACCTTTTTGTCCTTTGTATAGTGGCATTACTTATGCAAGCTTTTTTTTTTAAATTCCCATGACACATTTATTTAAAGGCAGAGTACTCTGTATTTTGACATCTGAAATGGCATCTGACCTGTGACCCATGGTATTTTCTCACATGTCATTAAACATGGCACAGCAGTTGGCGCCACTTGTTACTCTCCCTGTTATGGCCAGAAGACCCCATGGAACTGGGGGGGTGGTGGGGGGGGGGGGGGGGGGGTCATAATCCTCCACACTGGCATTGCAGTCACCCGGAGAAGAGCCACTTCTCCTCAAGAGCGCGTGCGCCGCTAGGCCCCGAGTCGAGGCTCCGGGAATTGTCAGGAAGCCCGCTCCTTTGTACCGTGAATGGTCCTGCCTCAATGCGAATTCTTCCACGCTCTCGATGGGAGAAAGACGGCATTGACTCGTCGGTTTTGTCCTTTCCCAAAGGCAATTCATTGGCCGTGGCCTCGCTGAACCCATTGAGGATGGCGTCATTTGAAAGCAGCGGCGACAAGAATGTGTCATTTTAATTGGGAATGCAACACCGGTTTAGCATTTGCAAAGAGAACACGGCCCTTAATGTGGATGACTAAGAGGACTGGATACGCTGGTACAGGACATCAGACAGGGGATGGTGGCCACTCTGCTGTATGTGATGGCCCAGCCCTTGAATGAATAAGGAAGGAAGGGAGGAATTATTTGCAGGGGTTTTCACTTATTTTCTGAGATTTAAAAGCTTCAATGCGGTGTATTAGCTGTAGATAATTCACAGAGATACTATGAATTGTTTATAAATACCACAATGTAGCAGAGTAGAGGATAATGGAGGTGGAGCCTTAAAATGAAAAAAAGAGTACCTGGTTTCCTGACTTAGCCTACCTTGAGTAG
The DNA here is from genome assembly GCA_029718625.1 of Synaphobranchus kaupii. NCBI lineage: Eukaryota > Metazoa > Chordata > Actinopteri > Anguilliformes > Synaphobranchidae > Synaphobranchus > Synaphobranchus kaupii. The sequence continues at coordinate 85,030,035 of CM056380.1, forward strand.
CCTACTGTAGCTCTCTCTCTTTCTCTCTCTCTCTCAGTCCCCCTTCCAATTATGTATTGGTGACACTAATACACCATTAAAATGTGTTACTTAAATTGAATATATAAAATAAGTTGGAGAAAGAAATAGAGAAAGGATGAAATGAGGTATGATGGAGCAGAAGAGTGAAGCGTATTAGAGAGAGCAGTTGTAGCTATAGAGTCACTGAGTCACTGAGGGGGGTGTTTGTGATCAAAAGGGAGGGAAGGGGGGGGGGTGCAGGGGCAGCTGTAATTTATTGTCTGTTCCTGACTCCACTTCAGACTTTATGGCGATCCTCTTCTAATACCACGCCCAGAGGAACAAGTAAGGTTATGTTTCATGGTCCCTCTCCTCTGGCAGGGCCTTCCACGGTTAATCCTACTGTGCGTGTTCAAACCCTTCAAGACATTTAATGTTTAGTGTTCAGTCGGTCTCGGTCTTAAGAGCTCTGTTCATACCTCACGCCCTATAGGTGTGACACTTCATTCTTTTCTTATATCTTTAATCAGAACAAGTTTCAAGGTACACCTATACCATATTTACATAAATGTTTTAATTTGTAAAATGCTGTATGTGTCACTTGTGGAGTGGAGCTGAGGGTAGATAGAGCAGCTAGTATGAGTCATGAAGTCCTCAGCTGTAGACAACGCAGTTTGGCCACCCCTCCAGAGAGAAAGAATGTGTGTGTGTGTGTGTGTGTGTGCGTGCGTGCGTGCGTGCGTGCGTGCGTGCGTGCGTGCGTGCGTGCGTGCGTGCGTGTGTGTGTGTGCGAGTGCGTGTGTGTGTGCGTGTTTGCGTGAGTGTGTGTGCACGTGTGTGTGTGTGCGTGCGTGCGTGCGTGTGTGTGTGTGTGTGTGTGTGCGAGTGCGTGTGTGTGTGCGTGTTTGCGTGAGTGTGTGTGCACGTGTGTGTGTGTGCACATGCGTAATGTGCACATTGAATGAACAGGTCTGCATTTGTCTATGGCAGGGTTGACACAGGACCTTGAAGCATCAAATATCTGTGCCCTTAAAGAACGTTGGGGCAAAGTGTGCCTGCAATAATGCATTTCCAACAGCGATGACAGACCAATGGAGAATCAGGTAAATAAGCATTACATTACATTATAGGCATTTAGCAGACGCTCTTATCCAGAGCGACTTACACAACTTCTTATTACATTTATCCATTTATACAGCTGGATATATACTGAAGCAAGTACCTTGCTCAAGGGTACAACGGCAGTGTCCTACCTGGGAATCGAACCTGCAACCTTTCGGTTACAAGTCCAGTTCCTTAACCATTATACTACACTGCCGCCCGCCAGCATGCCAGGGATGACCCAGGACTACTGATGGCATTCTACCTGAGCAGCATAAATCACCACACTGTGCAGCAGCAGTCAAACCAAGCTGGGAAACTGCACAACTGTGTGGCAGTGTGATAGCGAGGGCACCACCGCTGGCCATTCTTTAACACCAGCGAGAATGACATGCTGCCCTTCTAAGTGCACCTGTGGGAGGGGTGGAGGTGACCTGTACCTCGCTGTGCCGTTTGCTAATGTGCTGCAGGACGCTCATTACTGCACAGGGCAGGGTGTCGGTCAGGCGTTCAGGTCATTCATTAACTCAGACCTCCCCCCTGGACCCGTGGTGCACCATAGCATCATGGGATAGTCAAACCTCCTCCCTCTGAGGCACAGATCGCTGGAGAATGGGAGAGTGCTCCCATTGATACAAGTCTTAGCTCAGAGAGAGATTAATCATCTCCCAGCTATCTCCCATCTATCCATTTATTTTAGAAGCAGTAATAGAGCTTGGATGTTTTAATGTTTTTTTTAATTTTTGTCAGAGCTTCTGGACTAAGTGGAAGAACGTGTTAGGGGAGTATGTCTAGAATGGAGCAGATACTGATCTCTGGTGGTTAAATGCTGTTACTGCAGGGGAAACTGAAAGCACTGAGCCGGCAATGAGCCCGGAGCCAGCAAGGGAGGATACACAGGCCTTCTTCTTCGATCACAGCCAAGTAACCTTTTTTTAAATCAGGATTTTACCAGAAGCCTTTGAGGCTGGGTGTGGTGCTTTAGGGCACCCTCAGAGAGGCCCACAATCCTCGTGTCGGATGCCTCTGGGCTATATCAACTGATCTTTTATCAGTCTTCAGTCCTTAAATTAATCTGCACTGTCTGCAGTTACTCATCCTTTAAGAACTGTAGACTGAGAGCAAGTCCACTGATCCAGCCCTGGGGCATCCCACATAGAGATTATGAGAGGGGTCCCACCTGTGTCTGGGCAGGTGAGCGAGGCAAACGGCATGGAGGTGACTGTGGAGATGATGGAGGACCTGATGAAACACCAGCTTTTAGGCCTCTCGTCCTGAAGGGTTGAAATGTAGCCTATTCTAGTTTGTTGCTTCAGCCAATGATTTCTGCTGTCATTTATCAGTGTACCTAAGCTCCATGTTTGCACCTTGAGTTAGTAAGTGAACACTTCAAATTGTTAAAAATCATTCACGCCACCTTGTGGCCACGAGTATGAACAGTATGACAAATCGTCTGAATTACATGACATTGCATTACATTTCAGCCTTCAGCAGAGGTTCTACCCAGAGCAGGGTTTGGTAAGGAGGTGGATTTCATGCCAACTTGATGATCTTAATTATTTCATTAGTCCAATCATTTAGTAATTGATATTTTAGCAATATTTCTTGATAAGTTCACGAATGCCATTTGAAGACTGTTCCTGTGTCCCAACATGAAACATCTTATTGTTGTGTAATCTATGGTTAAACATTTAAAAGTGTTTTCAGATAATTGGCTAATTTGGCCAGTGTAATTTCTGACAGAATAAACCTGGATACAAACCGACCCTGCAGGAACGGAATTTCCCACCCCTGGTCCAGAGTGAGTTGCACAGATTTAATTTTCCAGATTTCACAGAACTATATTTAAGGAATATCTAGTTCCATCTTCAACATGCAGGAGTGCTGCCAATGATTTGAGCCCCATGAAAAGTTGGGCCCCACCACCATTGAATTAAGTTATATCCTACTGTATTCTGTATTTTTCTCCCTATTTACGAAGTAGAATTAAAAAATACAGATGGCAAATGCTTTAAGAGATCTCGTTTCATTTTTAAAAACAAATGAATACAGGAATATTCAACTCTTATGAGAGCACGTTCACAGAGTCAAATAGTCTTGCGTGATAATGGTTTTCACAGGGCTTCATGATTGTATGCTCCCAACTCTGATTAAATGTTTTTCAACCAATCTGTAACTATGCAGGGCTGAATATATCTGACACGAAACGACCAAGTATAGATGTCAAATAACTATCTACAGGGTCTATATAGCTGTCTACAGGGTTCCAGGTCTGTGTGCCTTCAAGAAACAGAACAATCTCCATTTCAAAGAGTTAAAAAAGCAGCGGTGTCAATTCCAATGTTACAGTGGTGATTATTGCAGGACAGAAACCATTTAATGGACACTGCGTTACAAAAGAGAACATTCATGCAGAAGCTCTGAAGGAATTACACCATTGTAACTCCAGCCTAACTTAAACTAACCAGGTGTGACAAGCACAATTTTGGAACAAGCAGGGTTGACGGCTGTTATGTGAAAAACTGCAGGTTCCCTTTGTGGTTTTTAAAACCAATATCATCTTTAAAACCAATAAAAGTCTTTTTTTTTTTTAATCTGTCTAAAAGGCCTAGCCCTGGCCACCTACTCTAAATTCAATATGACAGATTTTATATCCATGCAGTCTTTCCTAATAAATCAGCTGTAAGGCTTACTGAAACTATGCAAACATATTATTTTCGTCATACCATGCTTTTTAATTTATTTATTTCAATTACAAAAATAAATATTTTAAATGTCTCATAAAATGTATGTTAGACTTTAGAATTTCAAAGCATTTTATCGCAATATTTTACCCCAAAATTGCTTTTCAGTCTGTTGTAGTTGTTGCATAAGTGTGTCAAACAACCAAGTGGGGGACTGGGCCAGATTGTGGTCATTATATCGGCCTTGAAACTAACAGGTTTGGGAAGCCCTGAGTTACATCACATTTTTCATGCTATTTCTGTTTTCACCTGACTGCCGTGAGAGCTGTGTACCCCAGGGGGGAACGCCCCAGACGCAGGTTTGCACTGCAAAGGACAGCGTTTCTCCGCCTATTTCTCATTGATGCTGTTTGAGGGGATCCATTTTAGCAACGGCCTATTGCTGGAGCTAACATGCCACAGCAATCAGAAAATCCCTCTTTAATTAGTCGCTGTTAAGTAGCTGCAGTAGATTCTGATCTTAATCCCAAAGACTCACAAATCACACCCCCACATGTGTTTGTGAATGCTCTGTTGCCAGGTATGGTAGCATTGCAAACCAAGTACTTTATCTCTCTCTTTGTGAGTACTTTCTATCTGCATGAACTGACCCAGGATCAGTTTACCCAATCCCGACTCATTCCGCGTGGTCTAAATGGTAATTATGGGATAGAATAAATGTATACATTCAGCCCTTGATGGAGAATATTTAAGCCCCTGTATACAGGAGCACTTTGCAAATGCACTGCCTTACATTATCCCTCCTGTTAAATTGCTCAGCAGATTACAGTTATTAGCCTTTTAAGAGAAGGGGTGGTCCTGTCCCATTGTTGCCCTGAAATAATCCTGATGAGGGTAAACAGTGGGACTAGGATGTAACATATGTCGACAAGCTATGATGGAATTCATTAAGGCAAGGCGAATGTAAGAGTGCGCTCCACAGCTGCGGACCAACGCTGCTGTGCATTTAAGACTGTTGGTCCAGTATCTCCGTATCCATAGAAGAACCTGAAATTAATTATGTTCCATTCCATTTAAAAAGGACATTTGATATCATTAAGAACTTGCTCTTTTAGACATGATACATCATTTTTAATGTAATGTTATTGTTTTACCACCAGGTGTCCCTGTAGCCTATGTAATAAATAAACTAAACAAGATTCCAAACCTTGAGATGAAAGATGTTCACAACATTATGTTCACAACAAAAATTTCTGAGGGTAAGACAACATACCAAATTATGATGTTTGGGTGGAGTTCTCCTTTAGCAGTCAAGACTGCTTAAATTGCCTGCAAGTTTTCCAGCTGAAAATATTCAGAAGGAGTTCAGGTCACTTACCACACTCAAGGGTGCATAAGCAATTCCCTGTCTAAGATTTAGACCTGCCACACATTGGTTACATTGTAGTCATTTAACAGGCCATTCTATACAGAGTGAATTACAATACAGGAAAGCATAAGTAAAAGCTTAGTAAAATGATCACAAGTACTTAGACCTGTCTAAGTAGGTTAAGTTTCCTCCTGGTTAATACATATGATACTGATCCGCAACTATGGTTAGCAATAGGTGCTATGTGTAGTTATAGGGATTCAGAACAGAATGTTGCTGCACTTCAATCCCTTTTGAATCTGCCCATTGCGAAGGTGAATCCAAGGCCGCTTTATTCATTGTCTCATAAGCAAGTTGGACTACAAATTATGTATTTTTTAAACAAAAAAGCCTTAAATCAATTCAATTCAATTCAATTTTATTTGTATAGCTCTTTTTACAGAGAACTGTGACAAAGACGCTGCACAGAGAAGCAGACGGAAAACTGAGCAAAAAACCAGGCCTTAACCCACAACCAGCAAAACGAGGTAAAAAACTCCCCAGTGGGAAGAAAAAACGCTCAACAGTGGCGAGAAAAAACTCCCTAATGGGAAGAAATCTCGGAAGGAACCTGGCTAGAGAGGGGGGTGCCCATCCTTAGCTGGCTGGCCCGGTTTAAACTAAGGGTGGAATGGATGGTAATAGACTGTAATGAGGGATCTAATAAAACTAGCTGGTAAGTAGAAAGTCCAAAGAAAATGATCTAAAATGTTCAATTCAAAGGGGCGGGGTGGTGCATCTGGGACTCCGGTTGCATCAAGGCGGGGGCATAAACCAGGGGAGGGGCATGACTGGAGCGGTCGGGAGATCAGGGCGAGGGGGCCCGGGCAGAAGTAATCTGCAGCTCAGGATGAGGGAGGAAAAGAGAAGGTTAGCCCCCCCCCCCCCTCCCAACATCCTTAACTATAGGATTGACTAAAGAGGTAAATTAGCAGAATTAAATTAAAATAAAAGCATTTGTTCTATCTAGCCAAGTTTGCAATATGTTCATACTGCACTTTTCAATAGGTCAGTGTTCAGTGACAAATCCCTCATATTTCATACCAAATAGACAAAATAGCTGAAATACATTAACTTGATTAGGTTATGTTTCTTGGTGTATGTGTAGAATCTATTTCAGCCTATAGCAGTCATGTATAAGTATGTTATGTTGCATGGCTTCATAATAACGACTGGGATTTACAAACTCCCCTACCATCACATGTGTCTACTCTATCGATATAGACACACCTGGCATGCCCTGTGACATCTGCCCAGCCAAGCAGTGTATTATGTGGATGTTGCCTGTACAGGTATGGACTGGAATTCACTGGAATCTCCATAGAGACGAGAGCAGCATGTCAAGCTCTGTGTGACCCTTGTTGGAGTCCCTTCATATCATATTCATAGGGTCAGGAGCAGGTTGTGTGACTAATATAACCTTTACTACAGCACTCTGACTGATATCATAAAGCACAGGCTGTTTGTAGTGATGTAGCCTGCTAATCAGGGGCCTTGATATGTTTTGATGAACACAAACAGCAATACGCAGGAAGAGAAAAGCCTTTGAAAGTGCAGTTCGATTGTGTTAAACATAATATTATGTCATGCTCGCCTTCTGAGGCAAGAAGGCAGGCTGAGACCCTTCTAAAAAGGTCAGTTCTCAACACAAAAGTGGGATAACCTGGAGGGGGGTAGTGAACATGGTAAGCCGGGTAACAATGACAGCAGCATGTGTCAGAGCATGCGAGGGCCTTGGGTTTCTATTTTAAGGCACTGAAACGGTACGCCTCCCCTGGATGCTAAAGGCACTGGAGCAGGGTACCGCATGTGACTCGAAACACCTCTCTATTTATAACGGGTGAATGTTGTGGCCGCACTCTCCCACGCACAAGGACGGACTCCGGGGGACATTTTCCATGCCAGTGCAGACGTTCCGCTGGACTGCCACCACCGCACATCAAGGAGCAGACGCTACACAGCCGCTGGGACAGGTAAGGCTGAAAAACGTGCACCACAACGGCCAGTGCCTAAAGCCTAGGAAGGCTCATGCTCTGATGGGTCTTTAAGTTATATTTTTAGAGCTTTTTCAGCTTTAATGGACCGCACAGTGTAGAGACCCTGGAAGAATGGAAGCGAGAGACATGCAACAATGGTCATGTGGCCGGGTTCGAACCGCCGACGTCACGTGTCGCAATGACCACAAGGTCGGTGCTCTTGCAGGCTACGGTCTTTGATTATAGACCATTTGATTTTATAAGTATGGACAGATTGATTGTATGCTACATGTTTTGTTTTGATAGGAGACCCTCAGAGATTCAGTCAGAGATTCAGACATTTACATGTGCATTTGTTCACATGTGCCATTTTACTTAGAAGGACTTTATGACTAGCGGCGTTTAAAGGTAACATTCTCAATTAATGTGTCCTATCATATTGTGAGCAGGTGAACAAAAGGAAACTGGACCTCATTTTGGAGGCTTAGTAAGGTGGATTTTTTGTTAATTTCTTTGCTGAATCTTAAAGCGATCATATAAGATTAGTTTTACTGTTTCGATGAGGGCAATGCTTCCTGGGAAAAAGTATAAGCCTGTTTTTTTTAAATAGTAAAAAAAAACATTTAAAATGATATAAAAGGAGAATATAATATTCTATTTCAAATCCCATACTATACTATATACATATTTAATGGAAATACCATGGAGTCGACAGTATCTGCACATTTGCATATGTATATTTATGTATTTGAGCGATGTTATTTATGTCAGTAGTTGACTTTCTGAGGTCAGGCTAGCTGTTTCATGGCAGTTTTAGGAACCAGGGTATGACCACCATTCATATAATGGTCTGCGTTGCTGCAGTAAATCTGCACATATGACAGTTTGCAATGGCAGGGGATCACTGAAGGGTGCTGTTGACCATCACATGAGCTTTCCAGAGGGACCTTTAAACTCATATTCTGGGATCAATTACAGTTGTACTGTGCTCCTCTGACGCACTTTACTCCACTGCTCTCTCCCTCCCTTTCTACTTCCATCTCTCTCTTGCTCCCTCCCCCTGTTATCCATCTCTCTCTCTCTCTCTCTCTCTCTCTCTCTCTCTCTCTCTCTCTCTCTCTCTCTCTCTCTCTCTCTCTCTCTCTCTCTCTTTCTCTCTGCTGATCAGCCCTGTTTTCCTATTTTTTCTGCACCTGGCTCCAGTCCCTGACAGCATAGAGCATGTTTTTTGTTTTGATTTCTTGAGTATGTACCTTAAATAAATATATTGTTGTGATAGGAAGCACTCACTCTTTAATATGTGTATTTCTACATGTGCTAAAATATTTATACCAGTGGACTTTCACCTGTGGAACTTAAAACATGAAATCTACTACTACTAAGTGGAACTTAAGACATGAAATTAAAACCGTTATGTAAATGAAACTTTAAAAAAAAAGAAAAAAAAAAGAGACAATATCTATGGTCATGCCATAATTTTCATTGCCATTTAGGTTTGAGTTGGTAAAAGTTGAAAACTATTTATCAGAGCATGTTATCTGAAAAAAGGAACAGTATCCATTGAAGCTTATGATGTTCAAATATGATATTGTAACCTTTGCAGATGCTGGTGCATGTGGAGGCCTTTCTTTCACAATGGATGATTTGGACCACAGTGTGTACATCGCAGAGCAGGACTGGGACAGCTTTTTCGAGGAGAGCGAGGAATGCAACCTTCAACAGGGGGCGCTAGCAGGCCTAGACGAATCAGGCCTGAGCGACTTTGACGAAGCAGAATTTTGCCTCTCAAATCGGGAGGTGCGGGTCAGCCTGGAGCTGGGCCCCTTGGGGTCTCACAGCTCCATTGCCAGCACCTCAGACTTTAAAGGGCTGCCTGTTGAACCTTATGAGAGCGCCGAAGGCCTCCATGGCCCTGAGGATGCTCTCTCTACTGGAGGGAGTGACAAGCACTTGGAGACTGTAAATGTGTACTTTGAAAGGACTGTGACCTCTGGAAAAGACGAGGACCCCGTAGAACTAGACTGTGCTGGGCAGGCGAGGGAAGATCTCAGCAAAGACTCCATGCTGCTAAAACCCCCAGAAGCTACAGAACCAGCTGGTGCGTGCTGTGCTGCACACGAGGGAGACATTTACCAGGAGACAGCCAGGGACTGTGAGGATGCAATAGAAACTGAGATTCAGACGAATGCTACTCTGTCCACAGAATCAGTTACTGATCAAGAGGAGGGGACACATTGTATCTCAAATTGCAGTGAAGTGAAATTTGCATTATGGAGCCTCCAAGCCAGTAATGAGCGTGAACATTACAGAGACCCCTCTGAAGGGGAAGCCTACTCTGTGCTGAAAGGATCACAAGTGGGAATGAAGATGGAAACAGAAGAGCCAGAGGCAGAACAGTCATCTCTGACGAGGCCCTCTGCCTCCTTCCTCGACCCTCGGAAGGATTCACAATTGAACACAGCAGTACAGCCTGACGCAAACATCCCTGCGAGAGCTGAGAACATCAATGACCGTGAGAAGCCTCCTAATAAAGAAAAGGAACGTTGGTTCGTGACCGTTAACGTCGGCCAGACCCACTCCAAGGAAATGACCAGTCAACCGTCAAAAAAAAAAAGAAGAAAAAAAAAAAGTCGCAGTGAAGATGTCCCTAAACTGGGCAGTGGGTCCGAGGGGCAGGACCCAGAATTTCAGGGTAATTCGGGAGCAGAGAGACTTGGAGTTTTTGAACCACAGATTCAGGAAATTGACAGTAACCCTGATCACCATCCCTCAGACTGCATACCTGCTGCAGAGGGGTCTTTCTCTAGTGCATTCGTTGAACCCACCATAATCGAACACCACAATTTAAAAAATGATCATGGTGTACTGATGCTTTCAAGTGAACTTTTGCCTGTATTTCAGACTACTTACGAGTTTGAGGAATACAAAGTAAACTATCGGGAATCTCAGCATTTAGATAATCACCAAGAACAACATAAAGTGTCAGATGGAAGCAATTTGCAAATGACTGTTGCCCTTGAAGGCAAATTAACATTAAATCATGAGAGTTCTCAGCCAAACTGCACTGAGGTGTCTAGCTGGACAGAGCCATCAAAACCTACTGCTGTAATAACCCCTCACCCTCCAAATCACCAGAACCTTCTAGTAAAGCTGCTTTTTTCAACTCAAAGTGACACCGGTTGTGAAATGTTAGCATTCTGCAAGGATTCTGACCAAGATAATTTTCCATTCTACCCAGAAAAGAGAGCTTCACAGGAGGATGCAGAAGCCGAAAACCAATGTAAAAACTGTCTGCCATACTCACAGACCGATGGCACATCCGCAAAGTGTCCAGAACACAGCATATTCTACTCAGAGTCATCCATCCCCATAGAATCTTCAGAATCTTCAAACTGTATTCAAACCGTTCATGGTTCCCACTGGTTGCACAAATGTCTGAGTGCAGATCAGCAAGTTGCCTTGGAATCTAAAACATTTCTTTCAGAGGTACTGCAAATTACAGAAGTTTGCAAACCTAGTGGGCTATTAGTGTCCGAAATCAACAATGGTTCTGATGAGTTAGACCAGTCCAAAAATGTCATAACACCAGATAAAGTGCAGAACAGTCCAAAAATTCAAAAGGACTACACTTGTCCAGATCAAGAAGAAGTGAAAAAATCAAACAATGAACTAATGCATTCAAAAGAGACAAGCATGCCGTGTTTATATGGTGCTGAAAGAGGTGATGCACCGGCAAAATGTGTAACCCCTGAAAGAGACTCCACTCTCTCTGCTTCTCATAATACTCAATGTACTGAGCCCCTAACAGTTACAAAAGTGAATTCCTGCTTACTAACTGCAGATCAGCAAAGCATAGCAAAAAGGCCCTATCTAGAACCTTCCACATTGCACCCTGTTGACGCAACAGTTTCAAATGAAAGCTCAGTTGACTTAAGCCAAAATGAAAGCTCAATCATGATGTTTAGGGGGTCCGGCTCCCATGATCCCAAGAGAAACAAGGATAATCACACAGGAGATAGTCTGTGCCTAAGAAGTGCAAACATGTCACAGGCCGACTATGCAGAAAATTTGTCTTCTCAGACGTTTCCAGAAGTCCAGCAGCCTCCATTAGGTCCAATCGAAGGAGAAGAGTTGGATATTAAAGAAACATTAGCAGTGGAGGCACCTACTGCAGGCCTCAGTGCAGTTGACTCTCTAGATTGCAATAGTAAAAGCACTGTGGAAGATCTCCCCAAAGAGCCAGTGACCTGCACGAGAGGCCTGGAGGGCAGGGAGCTGGATGGAGCACTGGACTCCACACGCCCAGTTTATGCTATATCCTCCTTCTGGGATGAGATGGAAAAGTTAACAATAAATGATATCTTACACCTGAGGTTAGTGTGTAATGCCCAGTACCCTAGGGAGTTTTCCCACCAGCAAGACGCTGCTGCCACCGATGTTTCAGATGCTGCGGACTCGGGCTACTTTGCGCACCCAGATGAATCTAAGCCTGACCGCTCCACTGGGGACGGCTCCCTTTTTTCAGATTTCGAAGAAGAGTTTCTGCAAACCCTCAGTGCCAGCGCAAACCCCAGCCCTGAACCCCAAGACGCAAAGTCACAGGTGCTGTGGTCACCAGACCCTAGCAGGGTGTGGTGGGAAAGTGCGCCGGATCCCGCCTGCATGGGGTCTGAAAACGACGCAAAGCAAGGGATGGCGCTTCCCTCAGAGGACACTATTTCCCAGCATCTCTTCACAGACAGTACCCAGAGCCGCAAGACTATGTGTAAGACTGTAACTGTGCAGAATCTGCAGACTCTGGAGGAAGCCTCTCAGTCGTCTATGCCCTTGCCAGTGACTGCTAGAGAGGAGGATGAAAGCAGCATGCTTTTCAGCCTTCAGCCCAGAGCTGAGGAGACCTGCAGCTTGGCTTCAATGGAGCATGAAAATTATGTAAAAAGCGCACCTCTGCCTCTTCTTTCTAGAAAAGCCTCACCAGAGAACAGTGTGATGTCTCTCTCTGAAATGTCGGAGCATTTCTTTGGTAAAGATGAAGCTGAGACCAGTCTAACAGAGAGATCGAGCCCTATTTTCTGCTCCCTACCTGAGATGACTCTGTCAGACAGATCTAGCCCCATTGTCCTCTCCCTACTTGAGACTAGTCCGTCAGACAGATCTAGCCCCATTGTCCTCTCCCTACTTGAGACTAGTCCGTCAGACAGAGTTAGCCCTGTTGTCCTCTCCCTACCTGAGACGACTATGTCAAACAGATCTAGCCCTGTTGTCTGCTCCCTACCTGAGACGACTATGTCAAACAGATCTAGCCCTGTTGTCTGTTCCCTACCTGAGATGACTCTGTCAGACAGATCTAGCCCTGTTGTCTGCTCCCTACCTGAGATGACTCTGTCAGACAGATCTAGCCCTATTGTCCTCTCCCTACCGGAGACAACTATGTCAGACAGATCTAGCCCAATTGTCCTCTCCCTACCTGAGACGACTATGTCAGACAGATCTAGCCCAATTGTCCTCACCCTATCTGAGACGACTATGTCAGACAGATTTAGCCCTGTTGTCCTCTCCCTATCGGAGACAACTCTGTCAGATAGATCTAGCCCTATTGTCCTCTCCCTACTTGAGACTAGTCCGTCAGACAGAGTTAGCCCTGTTGTCCTCTCCCTACCTGAGACGACTATGTCAAACAGATCTAGCCCTGTTGTCTGCTCCCTACCTGAGATGACTCTGTCAGACAGATCTAGCCCTGTTGTCTGCTCCCTACCTGAGATGACTATGTCAAACAGATCTAGCCCTGTTGTCTGCTCCCTACCTGAGATGACTATGTCAAACAGATCTAGCCCTGTTGTCTGCTCCCTACCTGAGAAGACTATGTCAGACAGATCTAGCCCTATTGTCCTCTCCCTACCTGAGACGACTATGTCAGACAGATCTAGCCCTATTGTCCTCTCCCTACCGGAGACGACTATGTCAGACAGATCTAGCCCAATTGTCCTCTCCCTACCTGAGACGACTATGTCAGACAGATCTAGCCCTATTATCTCACTCTGTGACAGGGCACCGAATGACCTCTTTACAAATTTTTTCTTTCCTTCAATCCAAAGACTCAGCAACCACAAAAACAGAGGTGTTCCCATTTTTTCCTGCTCATGGTCAGTAAAGCAGGAGCTGTGGGTCACGGAGGAATACGATTGCTTCTTTCCTCAAGAGTCGCCAGTTGAATCAGAAGATGACGCACCAGTCCACATGGCCACACGCTTTGATAACCAGGCCAATGAACCCCTGCACACCATGTTGGGAGCAGACACATATGAACACTTTTTCACAGACAAGGATTGGAGGGGGAATCTCTTCTGGAAGAACCCACTTTCTCTGCGAAGACTGAGGTTCACAGGAGGGCTGTATAGCTCTTGTGATAGGTCCATCTCCTGGGCGTTTGCAGCCACAGGCTGGAGGGAAAGCTCATCACTCTTTAGAACAACAGACCCAGGCAATACCGTGGATGATCGAGGCACCAGCCATCCTTGTCCAAACCTCTACCTGGAAAACCAGCTCTGTAGTGAACTCAGGGAGCAGAGAGACACAAACCTGCAAGCAGTTGTCTCTTTTCCAAGTAAGGCTCTTTTTCTTTCAATGTTCTGTAATGATTTCTTTGAAGTTACAAGCATTTGTGAATATGTTTGGAATGAAGAAGCAACAGGAAATACGCTAGTCATGTATCATCCTGAAGACCACAATGGTTAGAGCTCCATAATGCTGTAAATCACTTCTTTTAACTTACAGCAAAGGTTTTATTGGTTCAAATCATTTAGTCGCTGATTTGGTTGTTCATTAATGAATCCTCCCTCCCACATTGCTACTCTTAGTACAGGTTAGAGAATAAATCACTCTCATATATTGACCACGCAGACCTTTGTCAGAGCCCAAATGCTCTGGTGCAGTAGTGCTATGGAATAACCACAAGTAATGTTCCCCACCAACCAAGCTGCACTGCCAGGTGCTATTTAGATCTTTGACGCAGAGGGTAAAAATAGCCAGGCTCCAGTGGAACAAGCAAAACAGACACTTAAAACTCTGTCACCTTTGATGGGATGGCCTGGATCAAGAGCTGCACATGTGTGTCAGCATGACATTTTCCCAAAAGCTTTTTATCAAATTTTCCCAAAGCTTTTTCAATCAACAAATTCTTAAATAAACAATTAATTACATACAAACGGTTAGAATTTTGCGTTCTGCTTTTGTAAACTTAAACTTGAATAACTTCAGTGCGTCAGCATCCAGTGCACATTGGTGTTTGTGTATGTTAGGGAGGGTAGGTTTGGCTGTTTTCTCTACATTACTGTAAGTGCATGGCACTAGTCATGTTCCAGTTCACTGCTGCTTCTTTTGAAAACCTTCCTATTTGCAAAGCGATGCATTTTAATGTCAAAGGTATCTGTTTCTGTGTTTCCACTAACTACATGAAGTGAGGGCAAATGTTATGCAGTATTTAACTGTTAAAGGCGAAAGCTTTTTGATTCACTACCTTGTTGAATAAACTGATGGCAGGAAGTATCAATGGTTTTTTCTTGTAGAATGCAATACAGTGGTTCAAAGATATCGTGTCATGTCATATCGACTGCTATTATAAAGTTAATCACATTATCACATGAATTCATATTCATATTATCATGTATGGGGCAGAAATTCAGAATTCTGAACACACAGATCCACAGAGTTGCCACTGATAGCTCACTGTTCCTAAGGGCAATCTCATGGATTACATAATGTTTTCATTCAGGCCATATTTTATATATTTACTGTAAGTAAGTAAAGTTTGTGTCTAGCACCTTTTACAGCAGAATCACAAAGTTCTTCACAAGCAGTCAATACAAACAATATAATCTAAAAACAAACACAATTACAGGCACAACACAAAAAAGAACTAGACAAATACCAGTCTGAACAGAAGAGTCTTTAGTCACATTTTAAAGGTGTCAATGGTGTCCACAGATCTTATGTCCAAATTGTACCCCTATTATGCACTCTATGCTGTGCGATCACACACATTTTTTTCCTGTAGAAAAGGGCTTCCTCTTCACGCTGAAACAGTCTGACATATGCTTGGTTTGCATTGCATTTGCCTCCTGGGTCCTGAAATCTGCCAACCCACAGTCTGAAGACACTTGGAAAACAGGTACGGACATTACATGGTATAAAAAAAAGAGGTATAAGAGAAATGCAATATAAAGCAGGCGCCTGTAGTATTGACAATATTAGAAGTCATTTACATATATCTGTTTACAGTATATGAAAATCATGCTTTCTTTGGAAGCAGTGTCTTTTTGCATGGGTATATGGAAAGGTGTAATATCCCTGTCTTATATTCAAAAACATCGTGGCCGGTCATTTTCAAAACATAGTTTAAGGTTTCTTCACAACAAGCACCTGCTGACTCATTTTCTTGTTTCTTGTATGTCACGCTCATTCATTAATGCAAATTCTCCCCGGGAATGCTGTTCAGTTCTCCTGGCAAACGTGAGTGCGATCTCAGCTATTCAATACCTGCGACGATACATACGAGAGGATGCATCAGGAAACAAGAGATGACAGCCGCCAGACTGTGTGGTTCAACCTCATCTGCCGCAAAGATTTTCCAGGATACTTTACTTGGGACCAGAGCTCATGAGTGGGTTGGTGCAGATTCACTGTGATTACCTTTTCCTCCCATAGTGGTGCAAGATTAAGAGAAACTTACATTTAATAGTGAACAGGTTATACATGTAGTGCCATCATTATTTACTCATCATGTTGCTGCCCGATAATATTTCCATATAAATAATTTATATATGTACTGTACATAAATTAGATAAAAATTTATTTATTTTTTGCAATGCCCATTCATTTCTAATTAAGAAAATTAAGTTGCGGAAAATATTGGAACATGATTGGCTATGTCACGGACTACATGTGAACACCTGTTGTGCTCTATCCTTGTTCTTCCCATCTGAGCTTAACATAAGAAGGTCATTGGTATTACATTTGCATATTTGTGTCTCTGAGCATTTCTGAAAAACATTGCTGATCATTTCATTGACTGATAGTGACACCTTTGTATTTTTGTTATTTCTCTTCAGCAACCAATTCTGTAAACCCAGTCTTGTTGCCAAAATATTGCATGTATTGGGTTTGATATTTTGGAATGACATGAACTGAAAGACATGATTGTTTGTTTTTATATGGAGAGTGTATGTGTTAAGTAGAATGTGAATGTTCAGGTAGAAGTGGTCAGTGTGTTGTGTGATTAAGAGTAAGGCTCTAGAGTGTAGACATGGCAGATGTGCAAGCCATTGAAAAGGTGGACATGAATTCAGTCATTCAAAAAGGATGAACCTAAATTTGGAATCCAATGAAATAAAATGCTTTTATCTTAAAAAATATCCCCCAACCCTTTTTTATTTAAAAATACTAGGTTTCGTGGTCTTCACTGGTCTTCTTAAGCAATCAGCCATTTTGTATTTGTTCAGAATGCATCTTATGGGTGTAAACAAATTCACTATTTAATTATGTGGCTGTCGAATTTTGATTATGTTTTAATTAATTACAAGGCCATAAATTGAACCATAAATGATGTGCAGTAATTCAGATGCACCAGCAGAGGGCAGCAGAAGATCACAATTATGTTATGTTGCCCGCACACGCACACAAAGGACAAATTCTTGATTCATTCACCCCATCAAGAAAATAAACCTACTGTGAAAACTGAAACAGCAAAATAGTGTAAAAAATTTGGCCCGTACTAGGCATCTTAATTGTCTATTTTTATTTTCAAATTAAATACAGAGATGCAAACCACAAACAGTGGAAAAACACATATGCTCGCCGGTCTTCCAAGAATACTTCTCTTTAAATAACTTAAATTGTATTTCTGAAAGCATGGAGTTCTACAGAAGATAACGGAAATGTAGCAGTATAACCACTATCAAAAAAGTCACTAAAATATACCGGCAAGATGTCTTCTATTCTATTCTATTTTGTTTTTCTCAGTAATATTAAAATGTCTCTTTCATAATAAATTAGAGAAAAAAAATCAATGCAACCAGTTTTGAAAAAACAAAACAGAAAAAAACATTTAGAAAGCTAAAAGCAAACTAAAATAACCTATTTACATATTGCACAATGTTATGTAACGCTACAGTTAATGTGATAGATCGATCAAATCCAGGTCCTGGACAGTGTTGAGTGCAGTATTCAAGGATACATTTTCATGTATTTACCATAAATAATGTGTATAAATCTAGACAAGTGCTTTGTTTCATCAGCTGATTTTAGGCTACTTGCACATTGTAACATTTTATCATTTATAGGGTACCCTTTTATCTTTAATTCAAAGTTGAAATTTTTATGGCCCTTCGTGTGGGGATATAGCACACAAGGAAGTGCTTTGGAATGCAGACACTATGTACTTGGGAAGGATGGGGTCAGAGTTAGAAAAAAGAATTTGGTTTAGCCAATTGACTCATCTGGGAGTGAATCACAATGTGGTCCACAACTCATAGCAATGTGGTGCTTGAATGTTGAGACACTCCCTGTGTGACTTCCTGCAAGATATTTTACAACGGATGAATTATTATCCAGTTTTATGTGTTTTATAAAACAATGTTCCCCATTTTTCTTTTTTCATCTCTTTCGTTGCTCCTCAAGTTACCCAGCACTTGCACACCAGGAATACTGCAGCACTGATAGTCTCACCTGTGAGCCCGTAGCTATTTTAGCCCTATTTTAGCCCTGCACTTGCACACCAGGAATACTGCAGCACTGATAGTCTCACCTGTGAGCCCGTACCTATTTTAGCCCTATTTTAGCCCTGCACTTGCACACCAGGAATACTGCAGCACTGATAGTCTCACCTGTGAGCCCGTACCTATTTTAGCCCTATTTTAGCCTGCACTTGCACACCAGGAATACTGCAGCACTGATAGTCTCACCTGTGAGCCCGTACCTATTTTAGCCCTATTTTAGCCAGCACTTGCACACCAGGAATACTGCAGCACTGATAGTCTCACCTGTGAGCCCGTACCTATTTTAGCCCTATTTTAGCCAGCACTTGCACACCAGGAATACTGCAGCACTGATAGTCTCACCTGTGAGCCCGTACCTATTTTAGCCCTATTTTAGCCTGCACTTGTGGTGAGGGTTTGTACTGACTGACACTCAGGCGCCCATGAATCCAATGTTATAAATTGGTAGTTATACTGTATATGAACTGTAAAACTGGTAGATAAATTGCTGTGAAAAAAGCAGGCCTCTGCGCTGTCCTTTTTACGCCCATCTCTGCTGGGCTAGCATGTCAGTGACTCCCCTGGCCTGCTCTGCCTGTGCTTGGTGTGGTAAAAACCCGGACACTGCCAACATCCCAGGGTTGCAGTTGAAGTCCCAGATGTTGTCATAGTCGTCTTCCTGATCGTCCGGTTCCTTGTGTTCCAAGTGAGTAAATTTGTCTGTTGGGGCAAGAGGGATTCCAGGTGGTTAGTTAAAAGTACCTGACATAATAATTGGAAAAGTTCACTTTTGACCAGCTCCAAATTGTCTTTTGCCATGTCCTTTTAGCTCACACAGTGTCGTTTTGAGCTATTCTTTGTGGCACACATCTGCAAAGTCACCCTTTTTCTTAAGATCTGGCGAGCAGGTAAACCAAACTGACGCAGTCATGATTCATAACAGGAAGATATTTGAGGTAAAATTCTTCAAAGGTATAAAATTAGTTTTAACTATTGAATTGCATCTCCTGACTGCCGGAACGAATGATTGAGTATCTTTTATGCCTGTTTTATGATTTGTATACAGTAATGTGACAGTATATTCTACTGTCTACTGTATATACGTGTACATACGTCCGCCTACTGTATATACGTGTCTGTGAAAATGGTCATACGCTGTACATTTTTATACATTGTATAAAAAACTGAAATCACTCAATCATTTTTTTGTTCTAATACACAATCTTAGTTTCTACATGTGTAAGCCTATTTTAAGTGTGTGAACAAGTGAAATGATATGGAAGAATAGAGCATGAAATAAGACTGTCGGAAAGTAGCAGCTGTGTGTTGTATATCAACACATATAATGCACAAGTCATGGTGTCCTTGTATGCTCTTCTATATCATTTAGGATCCTGTGTACTGTGTCCTTATGTGTGCGCTGCAGTTAGGATCCTGTGTACTGTGTCCTTATGTGTGCGCTGCAGTTAGGATCCTCTGTACTGTGTCCTTATGTGTGCGCTGCAGTTAGGCTCCTCTGTACTGTGTCCTTATGTGTGCGCTGCAGTTAGGCTCCTCTGTACTGTGTCCTTATGTGTGCGCTGCAGTTAGGATCCTCTGTACTGTGTCCTTATGTGTGCGCTGCAGTTAGGCTCCTCTGTACTGTGTCCTTATGTGTGCGCTGCAGTTAGGATCCTCTGTACTGTGTCCTTATGTGTGCGCTGCAGTTAGGATCCTCTGTACTGTGTCCTTATGTGTGCGCTGCAGTTAGGCTCCTCTGTACTGTGTCCTTATGTGTGCGCTGCAGTTAGGATCCTATGTACTGGGTCCTTATGTGTGCGCTGCAGTTAGGCTCCTCTGTACTGTGTCCTTATGTGTGCGCTGCAGTTAGGATCCTCTGTACTGTGTCCTTATGTGTGCGCTGCAGTTAGGATCCTCTGTACTGTGTCCTTATGTGTGCGCTGCAGTTAGGATCCTCTGTACTGTGTCCTTATGTGTGCACTGCAGTTAGGATCCTCTGTACTGTGTCCTTATGTGTGCGCTGCAGTTAGGATCCTCTGTACTGTGTCCTTATGTGTGCGCTGCAGTTAGGCTCCTCTGTACTGTGTCCTTATGTGTGCGCTGCAGTTAGGATCCTCTGTACTGTGTCCTTATGTGTGCGCTGCAGTTAGGATCCTCTGTACTGTGTCCTTATGTGTGCGCTGCAGTTAGGATCCTCTGTACTGTGTCCTTATGTGTGCGCTGCAGTTAGGATCCTCTGTACTGTGTCCTTATGTGTGCGCTGCAGTTAGGATCCTCTGTACTGTGTCCTTATGTGTGCGCTGCAGTTAGGATCCTCTGTACTGTGTCCTTATGTGTGCGCTGCAGTTAGGCTCCTCTGTACTGTGTCCTTATGTGTGCGCTGCAGTTAGGATCCTCTGTACTGTGTCCTTATGTGTGCGCTGCAGTTAGGATCCTCTGTACTGTGTCCTTATGTGTGCGCTGCAGTTAGGATCCTCTGTACTGTGTCCTTATGTGTGCGCTGCAGTTAGGATCCTCTGTACTGTGTCCTTATGTGTGCGCTGCAGTTAGGATCCTCTGTACTGTGTCCTCATGTGTGCGCTGCAGTTAGGATCCTCTGTACTGTGTCCTTATGTGTGCGCTGCAGTTAGGATCCTCTGTACTGTGTCCTTATGTGTGCGCTGCAGTTAGGATCCTCTGTACTGTGTCCTTATGTGTGCGCTGCAGTTAGGATCCTCTGTACTGTGTCCTTATGTGTGCGCTGCAGTTAGGATCCTCTGTACTGTGTCCTTATGTGTGCGCTGCAGTTAGGCTCCTCTGTACTGTGTCCTTATGTGTGCGCTGCAGTTAGGATCCTGTGTACTGTGTCCTCATGTGTGCGCTGCAGTTAGGATCCTCTGTACTGTGTCCTTATGTGTGCGCTGCAGTTAGGCTCCTCTGTACTGTGTCCTTATGTGTGCGCTGCAGTTAGGATCCTGTGTACTGTGTCCTCATGTGTGCGCTGCAGTTAGGATCCTCTGTACTGTGTCCTTATGTGTGCGCTGCAGTTAGGATCCTGTGTACTGTGTCCTCATGTGTGCGCTGCAGTTAGGATCCTCTGTACTGTGTCCTTATGTGTGCGCTGCAGTTAGGATCCTCTGTACTGTGTCCTCATGTGTGCGCTGCAGTTGAAATGGCTATCAAAGCCCTTCTAAGCCTAGGTTCACGGCCACATCTGTGTTTGTGATCTCCATGGTTACCGCTCTCATAGCATGCCCGGCCTAGGGCTGCCACAACCGGCCGCGTCCCACCCCGATCTGCCCAGAAACAGTGCGTGTCGCGACTCGGAGGAAAGGTCAAGTTAAAATCGGCAGCGGAGATCGACGTGCCTCGACAGCCCGGCCCGCACTTTGGGACAGGATCGCAGGGAGGACGCGGACACAGACACAGAGTGAAATGGTCACAAAGGCCAGACGAGGCCGTTGTGTACGGTTTCACATTACAGGCGTACAGACTGCTTCTGTGAGAGACCACTGCTGAGAAAAAGCATTGGACTGGATGTTTTGTCTAAATAAGCCTCATAATATACTCATGTGCTTGCTAGGTCCACCTAAAGACTTTCCCTGGGGTTCAGGTGAAAACTCAATGAATTTTCAGCTCCAAATGATATTAATCCTGTGAATATTGCATGGCAAAGTACTGTCAGTAGTCATTTCGCTGCCATTCGTCTTATTACATCTTGCTGTAAATATGTAAATTCATAATAGAAATAATTGAAAAAGGACAGGAATTCATTTCCCTGGGATTCATAAGTTAAACAAAAGTTTTGACTAATAAGTAATTATTGATTGATTTATAATTTACTGTTTGTAAGGATTTCAAATTTGAAATTACGTTGTTCCTATTAGGTTCTCTCAAAGCACAGTTGTATTATGAGAAACCATCAGGGAACAGTAAAAATGACTGCCCTATTTCAGCCTATGTTAGCCTGCTGTTGTCCCTGTGAGATTTATAGCAGGCCATGTAGTGCAGTGTAGTGGTTCAGAAACTGGGTTTGCAAACAGGAGGCTGCAGGTGTGACTCTTAGGTGGAACACACACATCATAACAGAATGTACTGTACTGCTTCAGACAGTAGCTATCCAGCTGCACAAACACATTATTTATAGATGTACACCACTGCTTGTAGGATACATCGCCCAAGATTGGGATGTATTTCAACATTCTACATAAATTAAAAGATAAATATGTTCTTCCTATTTTCGGGAGTTTCAGACATTTGAATTTGAGGTAACAAATTCAAATTCATTCATTCTGACCTATTTTACACAAGAGAAGTTCGTCAAATTTTCCCATTAGTGCTTGGCAGAAATGTTTTTCACATGAGAAACGGAATGTAAAATTCAAATTTAACTCGCTGCTCAGCTTTTAGTCGCAGCGGGATTTGCAGTGGGGGGCGCATGGGCGCATGGGCGCAGTGCGCGCCTCAGTAATACTGCAAACTTGCATTGCGTATTCAGGGACCGAACGGAAAGACAAACGCTGAATCTCATTGTGAGACCGCGGAGCGTCGACCGGCATGCCGGACATTCCCACCTTGTGAATAATCCGTGGACATCCGCCGGCATTGTGAGGGGAAGGTCGTCTGTGAAGAATAAGAAAAACAGAGAGTGATTTTATCTGTTTGATGGGGGTTAAATTTAGCACGTCCTCTCTGGAATGCTGGCCAGATCAGCAGGGTCCGGGGGTGCCTGTGGTCGACTGGTCGCCCGACGGGGCGCAGCTTGTTTACATGCAGATACTGCCGGGCCTTAAAGCTCGCCGCGGCATTTTTACGATGTTTGGACAGATCCAGTCTTTTGCCACATCTTGCCGTTTGCATTACAACATCTTCGTATTATGCACATATGGGCGCCATCTCGTGTGCTTCTGGCTTGCTAGAGGATGACTGCATATCAGTACTATTCTATGAAATAAGCTTTGTGGCTTTAAAAAAAATAGCTACTTAATGATTACTTTATATTACTTCATTTACTTTATATATGTATTAATAAAAATCATGCCACATTTTAATATTTCACACACATATAATCCATATTACACACAAAGGTCATTCCTTGCACTCATTCCCATATAATTTGTTCATGCTCGGGGCCAACTGCCAAACAAATGAATAGCAGAATGAAGGCCCTGTACAATGTGCAGGCACAGTAGCCTAATCTGGTTCATTCTGGGACTTGTAGTCAGTTTGGGGTGTGAGTCCCATGCATACCTGTGTGGTGGTGCTGTGTTTGGGCGCTGCTGTGGGGTTGGACAGCAGATTGAGTTTGGAGAAGCCCTCTGTCCTTAAATCAACACTCCTGTGACTGTTTAGTGCTTCCTGTTTTAGAGCCGGGGTGTTCCTGTACTTCCTCCCCAAAGGTGGGGTGTGCAGCCTGAAGGGGGAGGGCAGTATTTGGGGGCCCTGTTGGAGCGCTGACCTCTCCCAGCACTGTCTTGACACCTGCTGGGTGCAGAACATGATATAGAAAGTCATTAGAGCACCTACTCTCATTAGACAGAGCTCCTAGTTTGAACCTGGATCCTTCACTTTAGTATCCACGAATCAAAAACCATTCATTTATTTTCCCTTCATGTCTTTGGTTACACAAAATATAGGACTTTAAACATCATTAAAAGAGGATGGTTGTCTCAGCTACCACCCAAGGCCAAAGTTTACTGCAATTACCATTTGATTATGATCGACGGAAGAAGTGTTTGAACGGTGTTTGAAAATGAACTCCGTTATAAATGGGAGAGTGTTTGGGGACGACCCAAGCGCATATTAAATGGCCATTAGGAGACATATTCATGTAAGCTTGTTTCCCTGGTGAGCCACCTGAGATGGTGTTTAATGCCTCGATGTTCCATGCCATCAATTAATCATGATGAGAGGAGGGAAATTCCAAGCATCCAAGCATGCCGCCCCACAGCCCTATCCATTTTGGTGCCCTGGGTCGGCCCAGGCTCTGTGTAAAGCGAGAGGCGAGATCCAATAACCTGACCCACTTACCGGCGGCCTCACATAGTTGTCCTCGTGGAGATACTCCTCGGGGGTGTAGGGGTCATCGTAGAGGGGGGACAGCGGTTTCCGAGGGCCACACATGTCAGAGTGCCTCTGGGGGACGCACAGCTGGTACCTGGTGGCCGTTTGGGACGTGCTCCAGCTGTTGGACTGAACACAGGCGAGAGGAGAGATGAGTCCAGTGGCCATTTTAGTCTTGAAATGAAACGTTGGCCTTTTGCGTGTACTGCCTCTTAAGACCTGTTGCCTATGGTTACGGTTATGGTTAGGGTTAGGATTATGGTTATGGTTAGGGTTAGGTAAATGGGTGTCGGGAGAAGGGTCAGAGGGATCTTGTTACCTTGATGAGGGGGGCCTTCTCCACCAGCTGAACAGGGGCATCCTGGCGCATGTAGGGCATGTTGTAGACGGGCGACGGCGGCACGCTGTCCGACGCGTCGGAGCAGCGCTGGGGGTTCGAGTAGCGAAGCGAGGAGGGTGGGCGGAGCTCAAGGACAGGCTGCAGTCGGGAGGACATGCTGCTGCTCCGGCTGCTCGCGTGAGGAGACAGCTGCGTCTCTCCGGAGGTCGGCCGGCTGGAGACAAACTGTAGAGAGACGGGCGAACGCAGCATTTCAAAAAAGGGACGCATTCAGAAACCAGTGGCACTGCGTAATACCATCGACAGGATGAAGGAGGCAGTGGGTGAAGTCGGAGTTATTGGGAAAAGGATGGGCAGAGTGACGTATTGTATTGCGTAAATAGGTAAAACATTTAATACATCAGTGTAGAATCTTTTTAAGCTACACATCACTTATCACTTATCGCCACCTGACAAAGTGAACATGTTTGCACAGGGAAGTCCCAAAATGCCAGCCAACCGCCCCCAAAAATATCAGGGTACAGAAACAATACAATATTACACCGATATTAACAGCATGTTAAATTATCATGTTTTAAAATGGCAGCAAAATTTGAGAAGGCGCCAAAAAACGTGACACTTCATGTAACAGTCTACCTGCCCGGGAATATTAGCACAGGCTGTGTAGGAAAGTGACGGTTATCAGCTCCCTTTTCAACTCACGGTTGAGAGAGATTGAAAACCACACAGCGGTTACAATAAGTGCTGCAAGAACAAAGCCCCCCTGTTTTCCATGTGGGGTCCCTGCCTGGTCCGTTATCAACTAATTTGATGGGCAGCCTGCCCACGGGATCCTGAGGTCACATGACACTGCCATCAAATCTCATTCAACGTGTAAAACAACAGCTTTGTCTGGTGGCAATTTCACTGCTGTGTGTCTTGCTGCCTAACATTTTCACCTTAGTTTAGGTTCACAGTAAATCTATTATTAGGTTACATCTGTTAACATATTGTCAGTTTGTGTGAATCTTTTTTAATTAAAAAATGTGGTATTATCCATGGCATTAAATGGTACGCTAGGTTAAAAGCTTTATAAAGATATTACAAGCACCCTCAAGTGTTTACAACATTACAATATTACATATTTTTTATATGCTTGTTTTTCTATATTTACAATATTTTTGGAACTCATATTTGTTTCCTCGAACTGGTGCCCAACATATTCAGAGAATAGAAACCAGAAGATTGTTCATTCAGTAGCAGCTGTTATTGGTATAATCTACAGCTGTTATTGGTATAATCTACAGCTGTTATGTTGCTCTCCCTGCACATATGAACTTGTACTTAATAAGTAAGCATTAAAAGATTAAGACAAAATAAATTTAACAAATATTTATAACTATTTATCACTGCTGAGCGGGCCATTACAAGCCAGCAGTGTCAGCTGTCCTTATAGCCTTTTTGAGTCTGTGTCCTTCTGTTATTTGTTTCTCTGTACAGCGTTCTTTGTGATAGTTCTCTGTAAAAAGCGCTATACAAATAAAATGTATTTGATTTGATCACTGGTTAATGGTTATAGTAGATCTGTATTGTTTCTACCATAAAAGGTCTCTCTGTACGGCGTCTTTGTGACAGTTCTCTGTAAAAAGCGCCATACAAATAAAATTGATTTGATTTGATCACTGGTTATAGTAGATCCATATTCTTCCTACCATAAAAGGCCTCTCTGTGCAGCGTCTTTGTGACAGTTCTCTGTAAAAAGCGCGATACAAATAAAATTGAATTGAATTAAAAGGTCAGTATTCAAGGACCAATGAATGCTTTTGGTATTTCCAAGCTGTAATATATTACAAAACTATCACATTATATATGTCTATAACATTATATTTTTGCACAACTCTGTAAGGGTATGTGGACATCTGAATGTGTCTGAACATACAAACCTGCAAATGATTAGACTTACACAGAGTGGTTCAGTGTAACCTGGAGACAGCACATTGTCCACATGGTTGAGGAATGGGAGCCCATTGGATCCCCTCTTTTTCTGGGAATGATTGAGCTCCTGGCTGCTGTGCCCACTCCATCTGTCAAGTGTCGGAGCCTACGAAGGGCACGCAAAGAAACTTTAGCAGAAATGCAGAGCGGTGGAATTCAACTGGGGCCTTGCTCTTTAACTCAGCAAGCTAAGCGTAGCGCATGGTGTCTAATGTGGGGGCACGCAAAAGGAGAAACAACACCTCCAGCTGTAATGGCCTGAGAAACCGGGCAGTGAAAACTACCAGGCTGAAGCTCCCTGATTGGGCGCGGTATTGCTGAACGGGTCTCACCCTAAGGTCTCACCTCTGTCTTTGTTGGAGTGTAGATTATGTCATACACGGGAGGAGGGGGGACGTGCACTGTTGCAGGTGTGGCCTTGAAATGGTGAATCCACTCATGGAAGTCATTCTCATCCAGGCAGGACACCACGATGGGGTGAATCATTTTCCCTGAAAACAAAAACCACAGCTGCGACAGTCAGCTGGACGTTCTAGATGACTGCTTTAAAGTAGCTATTTTCGTTCAGACAGAACAGGTAATAAGCCCAAATGTGCATTTAGAGGAACGTATAGCGAATGATGCACAAGAATGCGGTTCGGTTTGTGAAATTGTTCAGTTTACCTTCAATCAGGAATGTGTTGGGTTTCACGTCCTGGAAAGGAAGGGTCACACTGACGGTGTCCAGAGAAAGCTTCCCCTAAAAATGCACATATTCTCATAAACATCACTGGTGCTTTAAAAGAAAACTCAGCTAAAATGGGGTTACTTCAATGATACATATACTTTAATTTCTGTCATTCAGAGTAGCAGGGGCTGATATACTGTATCGTCTACACCCAATATGTCATTTTAATTTCAATTATGATTATTACGTTATTATACCATATTCATATCATGCTCAGACAAGGCACCTTAATTACTGGTATCAATAGTGTTCATATGTGTCAATGCTGCGAAGATAAAGCATTAAACAAAATATACATTTAAATATATATATATAATCTTTACCCCATGAGTGAAGACATATCTTCATTTGATTTTTAGACTATCTAACTCACTCTTGGGCCAGAATATAAGACTCATTTCATATGCTTTGTCTCTCTGTGCAATGCTTATTTGCAATGACTGGGACATGGGGTGGTAGGAGGTCTATTCTTTAAAAGGTAAAATGTCTTGGCCTCTTGAGGTCTTTTAGATCTCATGGCACTCCCAACAGAGAGTACTTTCCAAGTATGTACTGTATCTGTCAATCTGGCCATCCGGCCCTTCCTAGGCGCTCATTTCTCTCTATCTCTGCTTAAGTGCAGTTCATTTATTAGTGCATTCTGGCTGTGCGTATCACCCCACGGTGTGATACTTGCTCTCTCCCTACAAAATGTTACATATGAAACTTAGGTCAATATGACTAATTATGATGAATTACCTTGTAGAAGAGGCCATTACTCTCCTCAGACAGGATGATTAGTGTGGATGGGTACATCACCAGTAGCCTGCTGTACTGCTCCTGAAGAGACATTGTGTTTAACATAAAGGAAACGGACACCTTACATTCAGTCTGTCCAAATAGCCAACAACTACTGTAGTTCCTGATCATGATTTTTATTATTTATATGATTTTTATGCTGCAGTTGCATGAGATGGCTGTGTATTGTGCACAACTTAACTACTACGCATTTGTATTTTACAATACAACATATATTGCTCAATGCTGTTGCCCATGATATACCAGAAGCACAATAACTACTAGGTAAGGTTCTTAAATCAACATACACACACACACATTATAAATGGGAAGCTTTTATTTCATTGCAACATTTCACTGCGTAAGCCATTCAAAGCTGGAGCGTTTTCCACTGACATGCTCTTTGTTTGTCTTTACTAATGAGGGTGCGTCAGCGGGCAGCTGCTGAGTCAAGTCAAGACTAAGTGAGAGAAATGAGTTTAAAGTCTATTCAACCAGCCTAGTCAAACAAAGCCTTTTTAAAAAGTTGGTTTTGCTTCCAGTATTTAGATTTTTGAGATTTGTGTACAATTTAGAGACATGGTTATATTTGGCTTTGTGAAGAAAAATGTAGAGTTCAATAGCAAATCCGCAGTCGGGGACTGTGTTTTTTTTAACTAAAGTTTTGTTGACTTTGTAGCACCACACAGTACTGGCTATTCCACGTCTTCTCAGGACGTTCAAAGTAAGATTTTGTAATTATGCAGCTGAGACAAAGAGCATCCTGAACTGTCAACTCAAGTATAGCAGGAATAGAACATATGCCTCGAGCAAAATGTTATATCAGATCCCAGGGTTGCATAATGCTGGAAAGTCAGTCATAACAGGTTTATTATTTTCCTGTTTGTTACAGGAAAACCACAATTTATCAACCACTCAGTACAGTGTGTTATTTGTGGTTTTCTGATATACAGTACATTGTTCACACACTGAGGTTCTTTCAGTACAGAATAATACATGGATTTATTTTAGACTTTCCCCTTTCTTAACGTCAGCTGCCTGTTGAATTGCGAGGGTTTAACTTCGTAATTTTGGAGTTTACATTATGACATCATCAGGCTATGGAAACAGATTTGACAGACAGGGCAGCGTTACCTTGCACGGCAGGTGCTGCAGCCTCACTTTGGTGACGTAAGTGACAGGCCCCAGGGACTCCTTCTGCGACCCCTCCCACTCGTAAATGGGCTCATTCATCACTGAATTCCTCAGCTCCTCTCTGCCCTTGATGTTGTCCTCTGTGTACTGGGTTAAATACATAAATAAATAACTCAAGACGAAGGTCAGAAAATTACATCTTGTGTTT
Organism: Synaphobranchus kaupii; assembly: GCA_029718625.1. Taxonomy (NCBI): domain Eukaryota; kingdom Metazoa; phylum Chordata; class Actinopteri; order Anguilliformes; family Synaphobranchidae; genus Synaphobranchus; species Synaphobranchus kaupii. The sequence continues at coordinate 85,059,157 of CM056380.1, forward strand.
ACAGAAACTGCGAGTGATTTTTTTTCTTTCACTCATTAAGTTAATCAGCCATCGCCAGGTGCGGGGTTACTCTCTGGTATTAGCCAGCTAGACTGGCATGTTCATGGTTTGTGGCTGACCACCTGGCCATCGCAGGCTGTAGCTGAACTGCAACTTCCTTTCCAGTCTCTAATCCAACGCAGGGGGGTAAACTGAATTGCCTCGTCAGATTTAGCAACATATTGCAACACAGACGTAGGGGTGCGCAATAAGGACACACCACAGCACAGGTGAGATGTTATCTCTCTTTTGATGCAGCCGCTATGACTGCAACGTGTGGGGCCCTTTTTACCAGTCCCGCACAGAGAGGTCCTAGTACAGCACAGCACATCAGTTAATAGACCCTTTGCTGTTATGTCTGCATTGCCTGTTTTCTGCCCTGTCACATGAGAAGTGTGTCCCACAGAAGTGCTGGAGACATTTACCGTTATTTATTTAGTCACTCTTCCCCAACACTGGCATACAATAAGGTTAGACGAACACCGCTACAGATATTAAATATTACTGTACCACAGTAGAAATAAAGCATTTTAGTACTGGAATGAATGTATGTTCACACATAAGTCCAGAATGAAGGGTAAATATTAAAGCAAGTCCACAGTTAAATATCTATAAAGTTACGGGATGACAAGAGGGCGGTATACCTCGAGTCTTGTGTACGCATCAGTTTCGGGCGAGGTAACAGTGCCCCCATTGGCTTCGACATGCTCCTTGAGGAGGCCAAACCAAGTGTCCAGCTCCTCTTGACCTGAACAGTAGACAACGATGGGATTCAAGCTGACACCTGCAGAGATTCCAGAAGAGAGAGAAGGTTGTGAGCATGTGGAGAGAGAGGTGAATGCACTGGAGCAGAAATAGTCACTAAATACATCCAACTCTTCACCAACTTTAACAGTAAGAATACATAACATTGAAACCAATTGCATAGTTGCATTATGGCCGCTGAATTTTAACCTCCGTTTAGTTGTGATTCAATGATAAATGCTGCATTGTAAATTTAGTTTTTATTTATGTGTGTGTGTGTGTGTGTCACTGCTTTCTCTTTCATTGTCTTTTGTGTGTTTTTAACTACATATTATATGGCAAGTCATTACTGAAAACCAGATATTATTCTGACTGGCCTACCTGCTAAATAAGGGGGATGGATAATATAACAATAACACTGATGCACTCCACTTTTGTAAAATCGCCCTGGATAAATGAGTCTGCTAAGTGATTGTAACACAATGTAATGCAATGACCACAAATGCGGCAGTGAATAATATCAAGCTGTGTTGTACTGGATGTGCTGGAGGGCAGGAGAATTTCACAAGCTCTCTTATATGATGGGGAAATGTCTCTGAAATGTTTTCTAAAAGTGGGTTTATATCATTGCACGGCTGAGATGAAGCTTTTGGGGATGTTTTTCTTTTGTTGGTTAAAAGCATGTCCTTCCAGGAATGAACTAGAATCGCTGACCTTCATAAGTCGCACTGTCCGAGTAACATTGCACCACACCGTACTGAAAAACAAACATCCCCTGTAAATAACTGCCTTTCTGGGGAAGGTTTAATAGATGAGGTACAGAGCCGTATTTTCCCTTTAGCCAGAACTGCATACCAAAGATAACAGGACAGATTTAATCTCAGTCCTTCCCAGAAGCATGTCATTGCCTGGAATGTATGTTAGTTGAGGAGCCAATGCTAAGATTTTGAAGCCATTATCACCACTGCTATACACTATTTAATATTTTATTAATGTAGTCTATGATGTGAGCGCCATATTATTTTTCTGCTTTCCATACATACCTGTCTTAATTGAGTGGTTAGATACTAGGTGCTGAAAGGTGTGGTGGAGCTTTCACATGAGCATGTGAAGTTATATTAAGCAGGGACATCGTGAGACACATCGATTTGTAAATACCATGTAGCAATGGTCTTATTAGCTTTTTGTTCCCTGAATCAGCAAGACATCATTTTTTGTTTTTGCTTGAACATTTAACTTTCAGTAGCTTTCCATTTCTTGTGCATTGTCATGCTACATCAAGTACATAAGTTTAATTGATTACTCAGGTCTGAGCTAGAATAACTTGTTCTTGATATCCATTTACAGATACTAGGTTGCCTCAGCGTTTTTGACTCGTTTTGTTCAGAAGGTTTGCTTCCTGTAGGAAGTAGGAACTTCCACCTCATGCTCAGTCTTGTATATTAAAATTAAATGCCAGTTTGAACTGAAATAAATTGCTGAAAATACATTCAGTGGTCTGTGGAATATGGTGCTTTTTACGATGTCGAGGTCAAAACTGAATGCTTCGCCCATTTTTCATTACGTTGTGGAGACATAATTTTCCATAAGGCCTTTGTTAATAATTTGTGTGCGTAATAATTTGTGAGTATTGAGCGAACACATCTTCGGGACGAGCCGTGCAAGTAGGCCTGGTTAGAATGTGCGACACTTTAGCAATGGCACGCCATGACATCGTCACTCAACAGCTGAGCAAGTTCTACTGCACCTGTCAGTGAACAAGAAGGACTTTGTATCACCACCAGGCCTTACTGCATGCATAGGGGTATTCCTTAAGTCAGTTCAGGCAGAAGGGCGGGGTTCGGAGGCTCCACGAGTGATGCTTTATGGCCCTTTAGAATCAGCGGAATGTCTATCCCTGTTGTAAATGGCTTCTATTTTGTCTGAATGCGAGATAAAGAGCCAAGGGAGACATGCTTAAGGCAAGGATACGATGAGCACCTTGTACACTTACTTAAAGATCTTTTGCCAGGGCATGTCCCAGAGTATCGCCATGGGGATTGGCTCGAGTGGGCTCACCACATTTTTGCACATTGAGCAGCAAGTCCGCATACAAACTGTGCTTCTTTTGTTTCGTTGGTCAGATGCAATAGGCTTAAAACCCCCAAATATTAATACGGTGTTCGTTTTTCCCCTGTGATTCGACATATTTATATGTATGTTTTCGTGCTCCGTTTTTTAAATATGACAAAAAATGAAATTGTCAGCTGTGCGTTGATCTGCTTGTATCAGATGGCAAGTAAAGGTCACAGCTCATATGTGCTATATATAGTTTTACGGGGAGGCCATCTAGAATATGTGTTGGGCACATATTTGTATTTTGAGTATATGTGTTTAGTTTTTGTTTAGTAGTTACGCTGTATGATTTGTTGTCTACCCGTCGATCCTGCGCCAGTTGGAACCTTCCTCTGCAGAGCAAGTCGAGGCAGTGTGCCCTGACTATGTAACATGAACTTTTCTGGGTTGTGTTCACCTTTGGCTCTACCGGTGGGACTGAAGTCCCCTTCTAAAGATGCAGCCCGCTTACCGTTAATTTGGAATGCAAAGTCGTTAGGCTCCCCAATTCTGCCGCTGTTGTGAAGTTTGCAAATTGTGAGTTCCTTCAATGGAAGTGTGCCCTGTGGGAAGGTTAAACAGTCATTTAAATGGAGATGTGAACTGGGTAATATCATATTCATACTTATCATCATACTCTATTATGTTTCACTTCTACTGACCCCCATGAATGTTACACGTCACATATACATATGTCCAGTACAAGAATGCATTTTGTGAAAAAAAAAATTTTTCCTCTCCTTCTTGCACACTTAAATAAAACTAATATACAACGTTTTCCCACAATACAAAACGCATTCCTCCAAGTTGCCTAGACCATGTAGCCAGAGAAGCAAGGTGCTACTCATTTAGAGCTCATTTTGTGCTTTTAGAGAAGCTGTCATTTCCTTACAGGTGTCCATGACATTTTACATTTTAGACAACAAAGAAAACTGTATCAGCTAGTAAAATATAGCAAGTGATTTATGATACAGTGAGATTTATGAAGTCACAGCAGGGTGAAATCCTTTTATGACAGTTGCTGTCAGGAGGGAGTGGGGCTCTTATCTAAGCTGCCCTTCCCTTGCCCGAGTGGGGCACCACCCCCAGACACAGTAAAAGTTCATAATGACCGTGCATGTCTGTCTCATCCTGGGTCTGCAGTGATATGAACTATTCCCCACTGACCCAATGACCCCCCCCAATGACCTTTTACCAAGAAATGAAAGGACCAAACACAATTTGAAACCTTACAAGGGGCATCCGTATGCGTAAACACACTAAAAAATATTAGCTTGTCGTTTTCCTCATCTATTCATTACATAGCTGTATTAGTATGTGATTACAGGAATCATACTCCTCCCTGTCTCTGTCTCTCTGTCCTGTGGCCATTTTGGCTGATAAAACTGAATATTGTAGCCATTTCTTATCTTGGGGGAAGTGGTCCACACTCCACAGTTAGGAAAACAGATGTCAACCGGCAGTCATAAGGCAGCATCTGTTCATTAGTTTCCTCATTCCGACCACGGTCCTAACTGACGGAAATGCATTCACACAGGAGAGAGACCTGGCTCTGCCTCTGCCCATGCCTGAGATGTTTAGACGCAGGAGGAAGCGTGGCCTTGAGTGAACAAGCCCTCACCTGGTAGGTCAGCCCAGCCGGGTTGTTAGAGACAAAATGAAGGTGTGTCTGGAAGAGGTCCAAGAAGCAGTCGTGTATGTCCTGAGGGAAGTGAGGTGATTAAGAAAGAGATTGGCCATAACATTCTTAACAAAGAGACAGAGTATGAGAGTAGTTGGATCACAACTTCACGTCAATAATTACCTATGGCTAGATTGAGTCATTTATCTCAATACCGTGCTTGAAGCCTCCAAATTCTGAGGCTAATGGAACTTTGCGGGTTGTTTGTGATAGCTTACAAAAATCATGACACACGTGTATTATTGCCGTTTCTCGACCAGCTGTGTGCACACCTGAAGTGGCTGATTTAGACGGCAGAGATAAATTTACCCTGGTTTTGTTCTGTGAAGACACAAGCTACCTTTTTATTAAACAGCACCAACATTGGCCAGCAAATTAGTTTCAAAACCAGTTGATTGGTTCTGTTTGACAGTTTTCTTTTATCTTTATTTCACACGGGCACTCTGCTCACTACTGCTCTTTTTCATAGCGGAAAAGGGTGTGACGCAGCTCACTGAACGCGGTTCCCACATTGACATAACTGCAGGTGGATCAGAGGTACTGCCACTCTGTCCTTTCATCTGTTCCTCCCTTCCTGTATGATTCAAATTCAAATCCCGATTCAAAGTGATGTGACGTGAGCAATACAATGTCATGTTAAAGCAGGGTTAAAGGTCTGCAACATATGCAGCAATAGTTATGGTCATATAATTCAAACAGCACCTTTACACTCGTGACTAAACATTTGTGCAATGATAACATGAAAATACTGAAAACTGTAAAAATAAATAAATAAATAAATAAACTGAAGAATTACAAAAAATAAAGAGTAAGATAATAAAAAACAAATAAGGGAAAAAAAATCTGACAGAAACCTCTCCTCTCACTCTCTACCATTCTGCCTCTTCCTCTCCTCCCAGTACGCACATAACTGAGCGCAGGGATGTTTCGCAACCCTAATGGGTGCGCATGTTCAGACATGGGCTGCGATCGTCTGTGCTCCGGTTTTTAATAGTTCACCGCTGCAGCGAGATAAAACAGCAGCGTTTCGGTGCAAACCCCCGCCCTCCTCAATTCACACTTTTTGCATTACCAGTACTTCCTCCCCTTATGGCTGACTGCACATTCTAATACCTTTAATTGATTCAAACTCACACTTTGATGTACAGTAATAACCTGCATTTATTGAAGAACATCAAGCAGGTTTCACAGAGGGGTCAGACAGGGGTCATGGAAAAGGGTACGTGCAACACTAAGCTAAGTTGTTCATAACCCGTCTCTTCCTGGTTACGCGGGAGGGCGGGGGCTTACTTGGCAGTGCAGGAAACGGAAGCGCACTTTGGAGCTGTGGATCATCCTGCCGTAGTTCTTCACGTTGACACTGCTCTTCTTCCAGCCCGCAGAGGGGTCGTACGCAAACGGGGGGTTCCATTTTATGTTCTCTATTGTTTTGAGGTCCTTCTGTGTCATCTCCTGAAAAGAGGGCAAATAACTGGTCAAGTGTGCATTCCGAAAACAATCGCTATGATTGGCCTAAGCATTGATGGTAGGACTATATCCTGAAAATACACAGTAGACCTATAGGTCAAAACAACTGTGCTCCACTTGAACTCCAGTTAAACTGTGAAAGGATTCATAATGGCAAAATGGTGGACGCACTCCCACCCATACCATGATGAGCAATTGAGTAAATATAAAGGTAAATGTCTGTGACAGGGATGGGTCTCTTGGTGTTGGCATCTAAAATACTTGAAAAGTCATGTGTTTGTGTACTTAAAATGTGCTTTTTGAAGGTTTGTTATAACCTTCTAGCAGTCCGCCAGGACAAGACACTTAGCAGCAAAGTACTAGACGCTGTACAAGAATGCAGAGTCCATCTCATGTGTTTGTAGAATGTGCAGTATGTTCTAAAGGAAGCTTGAGAAGTGAGTTATTCTGTGATGGGCACAGAATAGAGGTGAGACCAGATGTTCAGTTATTTTGATATTTAACCTAAAGTTCGCTAATTTCATATAGTGTCAGGATTTCAACACTTGTTAATTAACAAAGAGCTCAAAGAGAGTTTTATTCTTTCTCATCAAAATCAACGAGGGAGCGCCCTCCTATGTAAAATAACATTGACACTGCCCTTTTTCGTACTTTAAATACGTGAGCGTATGTACATACCTTTTATTTGTGGTGAGTAATTATTGCACTCCGTTAAATTGATAGCAAAGGCTGCAGCAGTGAGCGCTAATGAATACAACTGGGAATTCAAGACTGGGAGAAGAAGCAATAAACCAAATTTGGAAATAAAAGTAAGTCCCTAGCTTAGAGGCCTCACCTTCCTGGGCGTGACAGTGCACAGGATGTTTATGATGCTGTTGGACTTCACCTGGCCCTCCTGCGGGTTCTTCTTACGGAACAGGCGGTTGCTGTTTCCAAGGGAACAATTAAAATAAGTGAGTTTTTTGAGGAAAACAAGCTATAAAAATAGATTTGTCTCATTTTCACCTTTACTTCAAAATGTTCTGACTGTTAGTCACCGTACAAAACGCTTGCTCTAGGAAAGCTGTCTGTGTCTAATGACACACGGTAGAGATTGCTCACATTGCTTTTTCTTTGCCGTTTTTGTGGCACTGTGTGACAGGCATGATGAAATTGGTACCACCTATATAAAATGTCCAAAAACAGAAATGATACATTTGTATTTTGGGAAATGCTGTTTTTTAACCTGCTTAAGGCAGATCTGGGGGCAATGCTGTCCAACTGAATTTACCATGAGTAGTTCAGTTAGCTTGTGGTGTTATCTGCTTCAGAGCGACTTGGGTATTTTTTACAGCTTGTATTGCATTTGTCACAATGGTTTTCCCTGCTGCAGTTTAAATTTACATAGTGTCACGTGTATTGCTGCCGTTCCAGTTTACAGCAGATCAACTGACCCAAACTAATGACCAAACATCCATTGTAATTTGCCTTTCCGTCACTGTCGTTTGAGTGTAGCATTCATTAGCGTGACCCAACACAAAACAGGTCACTGTTATGTAGCTGTAGAATACAAATGTTAAAATAAGGCTTCAATGCCTTCCTTTGTCACAGTTGACATCCACTTTTTATCCTAACTGTCATCGTTTAAATAAATGACTTCCTTTCAAGCCGTGTGTATTGGTGAGGAAGGAAGTCCATCTCGCTAAACGCAATAGTCCAGTTTAAATCACTTGTGAGTCAGTTTCTAATTTGCAAGTGATTAAGACAGAGACAAAGGGTTTACTCATACTCTGAATGAGAAGACATTGCAATAAACATCAGTGCCACAAAATGGGCACTGGTGGATCTTCAAAAATCTTAACAAAGAAACAACAGAATATAAGTGCACAGGAAATAGCAGACCAATATTTATTATCCATCTTAATATTTCCCCCCCTGCCTTTGCTTGTGGTTCAGTATTTTTATCTGTTAGGCATGGGATAGTCAATGCAGTTATTGTTCTTGATAACCGCTTTGTTATAGGGGGCAACAGGCACTTTGGACTATTGTCTCCTGTTTTTATTTGAAAATGCCTGGCTCCCAGTTGAACAAGACTCAACGGCGTGGCTGTGCGCATGCGCGTCCTTGGCGAGCGAAAGCCGATACTCCATAGGGACTAAACGATTCATCGGCGGCGTCCCAATAAACCGATGGAAGGCCCCTCCACAGAAACTTTAGAGCGGAGCGGCATTCCACCGTGTTGTGGTGGAAAACGATATACAGCACTCAGCTGTGTTCAGCGTTTGTGCTGTCTTCCTTAAAAGCACTACTGCCACTTAAACTGCCACTAATTACGGCACCACACACACCTTTCTGAGTTTGATAAAGAAGCAGGTGGTACTAATTTAGTTCCGCACTATACGGGCTTACAATCATATATCAGTTTCACTGACACCATCAAATAAGAAGGCTTTGCATCTCCTTAATAAAGTCTGCTGTCACTGATTGTGAGTTTTTTCTGAAAAGTGTGTGATTAGGTCATGGTAGATAAGGTGTGGGCACCTTACCTTAGCTGTTCTCAAGTTTTTGTTCATCAGGTTTCTACTATAGACCCTCTTTATAATATTCAGTAATACCCAAAGATAAATGCTGCAGGCTAAGCAACGGTGGCATCAGAAAGACGGCATTATCAGCAGTGCCACAGTTTGTCAGTGGACAGTTTAAAACTGCAGAGCGTGCAGGACATTATGAATTTGAGATGAATACTGCTGTATAAAACCTCTGGGACCAGTTCTTCTCTAACAGGTACAGCGCACAAAACAGCAGGCAAATCCCAAAGGAGCAGGCAATGCAGAGTTAATGCAAACATGGACCTATGAACACAATGACCCCGGCTTTCTCATTATGTGCAAAACAGTTCCGTTCACGGCTAAGCCCTTAACCTCACGCATTTCTGTCCAATGAATAATGAAACCCAGCATGCTCCAAAGCCGAGTCTGAGATAACAGATGAGAATCAGGCAAAATGGTGGGACCAGAGCTGAACCGCAGAATTGCCCCTGAACTGATATAAAAGAGCCCGTGAAGTAGGGCAAGACATAAAGAGCACTGGCCTCACCTGTTCCGCCGGATGAAGCTCTTACTGGAGAATCTGAAGTTGTGGTGAGGAACGCATGACACACTGCTCCCCATTTTTTAAGCAAGCGCGTGTGAGAGAGTCCGCCGCTCTTCTTATCAGTGCGCTCTGTGTTATATCCTTTGGGTAAAAGCTCTGCTGTAATCCAGGCAGCGACGTGTTCTCTAACAAGGTGAGGCAGATAGTGAGGGAGACTGAGCAGAGTGCCAGAGCTATACCGCAGACTCGTGTGTGTGGGTGTGTCACACCGGGGTGGGAGGAGGGAGGGGGGCCGGACCTTGGGCCGGAGGTGGGGAATGTGGCTGTGTGTCTGCGTATGTGTGTGTGTGTGTGTGTGTGTGTGTCTCTCTCTCTCTCTTTCTGTGTGACCGTGTATGTGTCTCTGTGCTTATCGGTTTCTGTGTGTTTGTATACACTCTATGAGGTCGAAGGGGAGGACCGAAATCTTGGCAATCAAACTTCATACTTTGTGTGGGATTTCTGCACTAAATTAGCTCCAGGAGGTGTTGAAGTGTTACTTGTCACACCTTCAGAGGGACAAATGGTGCTCTTCTTAAAAGGTTCACGGCCCTCGGACTTAAGTAATGGAACTGTGGGACTGTCACAGATTTACAGAGACATGTCTCAACATGAATACCTTTATATATTAAAAAACTATTAAGGCCTAAATATCTTCATAATTGCGTCTTCAATTCTTACGTTCACTTTTCTAGCATGGATAGAGAATATATGATTGTATATGATTATAGTATATAGATTATAGTATATGATATATATATTGAATTCATTACTAATATGGGTAACTGTCCACTTCTGATGTTTCTGAACATTAGCAGTTTCCATAGTCCTGTCAACTATCTGAAATCAACCTTTTTCACAAAACAGACAATTCTGCTTGGACCGTGACTCCCAAATGAGCATGCATCAACAGCCTCCTGTCCAATGTTTGGCCGTATACCGGATATTTATTTTATCATAATATTTGTTTCTGTTCAAAGGTTTGCATGCTCAGTATATTTAAACAGGATTTTAACTGGAACCTTTGCATAAACAAAACCACATTGGTAGCATGTGTAAAGATATCAATCAACCAGGGAGGTGTTTTTATTTGCGAAGGGTGCTGGCTGGTATTCCGAGTCAATGTTTTAAAACATTCTGTATTTGTTTGAGCAGTGGTGTTCTGTTGTCTGCGTTTCCCACTATATGCTAGGTTAAAACATGGATATCTAGAGAACACTTAAATGGTTAAAACCTGCATAGGAGCATAGCATTACGAAGCTTTAAAGTATCTCCACTCACAAGAGTTTCCCAAACCCCTGTGTGAGGTTCATGGACTGAGATTGGAATGCAAATATTGACATAAACAGCAGGCTTTAGTGCAGTTATACCAAGTGTTTTTAATACTTCAGCTCAGTGTAAAATACTGATGGAATGTGCCACCAGCATTTATGATCAGTAGATCAGTAGGTACTGACCATACCAATAGTGGGATCTCTAAACATGTATCTGGTGTTGAATGTAATATTTGTATTTGTCTTGTCCTCTTATTTCAGTCAGCCAAATAATATTTAGTACAGTATAAGTTATACACACAGTATGCCATATACTAACAACTACATTCAGTACATATACAACATACTCAAAACACTTTGAATTAACTTATATTGTGCTCTTTTTAAAAAGGGTAAATAAAGGGACATTTTTGATTTGACCTTGTTTAGTTTTTATCTGATTTTTGTGGATGACTATAGGTTTTAAACTTCACAAATGTTCACCTAACTCTGGCTCTAAAATGAAAAGTTTAATAGTTAGGGATAGTCAATTGGAGGAAGGCGACACATTTTTCTATTACAATACTACATTTTAAACTGTTGGGGTCAATTTGACCCTAAATATAAAAGGCGTCATAAAATTTCCACATAATAGGAGGGTTAAAACTGTTAGTCAATCTTTCTCTGGTTAACCACACAATGAGTCCATATTATAATGAATCATCTGGTTTTGTGCCCATTTGGTTCTAATCACTTTGACCTATTTTTGCAACAATATAAGGAACTTAGACTTACTACTCTATTCTGTCAGCCCTTAATGTCATAAAGCATATTTAGTTGGATCTAAAGTAGGCCTACCAAGTGCTCAAATTATTGAGTTCCAGCATGGCTACGCAAACACTATTTCCTGAAAAAAAAAAAAATACAAAATGTCTATGCCCTATGAATTATTAAGGCATGCGGAATGTGGTGTTTGGTTTTCATTTAAAAGTGGGAAACTAACAACGTAACTGCATGCCAATGTGGCTAGCTGGTGTGTCAGCGGGGGTAAGGACCACAGTTGCTCACGCACGGCCAGGCCAGCTGTTTGCGTTGCATTCAGAAAATAAAAAGACGGATTTTGGATCAGCCAGTGGAGATTTGTGGGGAACATAAGGGAACAACGTGGCAGGGTTCATGGCCAAAATTTTACACGTGTTTGCAGCACCGTCTTCACTTGACGCTGAAAGGAAAAAATGGATTCACGTTCAGTTTCCCTCAACAAACGCCAGCAGGTCAAGAAGAAGATGACTCACCGCGCTCTCTTCATAACGCAGCGCATTCCTCGGAGGAAGTGACGGCCTTTTAGTAATACGAAAAGAGGGGGTTCAGAACAAGCCTGGGAAAGTTTATTTTGCGGTCATCCGATTCCTGGCTCCGCTGTCTCTGAGTTTCGACAGCGGTTGCCGGGCAGAAACTGGGGCGGAAACCTTTGCGCCCCCAGCGGCAAATCGTTACAAATTGGCTATGAATAACACCGTTCGAAGTGCATGCAATAAATATCCAGGTGTTTGTTGGGGATTTACCTTCAGTAAAGAAAATGTTCATTTCTCTTTATAAATTTTGTTACGTGACATCCCCTGAGTTGAAAACTTATCTATAAAAAAATATATATATATCGATGGCACACATAATGCAGGCCATGTTCTGGCACACATCTTGAAATTTTCTGAAAACTGTAAATTTCCACAATACTAAAACAAGGTCGGATTGTGTAATATTCAGTTTTAGCAGGAGGATAAAAATAGGTGCATGGTGTTGCCACATACAGTAGTTCTGTGGTAGTGATTAAATGCTGACGTAGAGTATTGGTAGGGAAAGGAACATAATTTTAATGGCACTTGAAGGACTTTTGTGGTCCATTAAATCTTGGTAAAACATGTAATAATTTCTACCATCCAATTCATTTCCTCCCTCAGGAGAAAACACTTGAGGGTTATCTGGCTAGTAACCAATGCTATTAACCCATATAAAACCCATGAATGTTTCCCACCACATATTTTTATATCTCCCGAAACAGTTTTTAATGCAACATTTTCTTTTTCTGATTAAATTCGTATGCATATACTGGCCATTCAGGAATCAACAGGCTTCACAAAAATAAAAAGTTATCCTTTTGCCTGGAAGGGTCCTTTATAAGTTTCTCTGCTTTTTTATGTCCCTTCTAAATGAAGTCTGCATCTGTAATAAGTGTTTTCGCAGGCGCACAGTGGGTGAGCGTAAGGTGCCAAACTCACACCTCTGCTTATTTTACCAGGGAATGCGCGTGGGGGTGCTCACCTCATGTGACTGAGAAAGAGACGGCGGTGCGAAATTTCTCACAGAATCAAACAGCAGAGACACCCCATTTGGAAGGGTCTTTTTTTGATGCGGAGCAGCTGAACACTGTTTAATGTTCTTTCATGTTTTTGTTTGTTTTTTACTGAGCAAGCGCTCATTAGCGGACACTCCTTGCTAATAATTATCACAGCGCAAAAACATTCTTAAAGACATAACTGGTGTTTTTAGCCAGATTCAAACACACACACACACACACACACACACACACACAAATTAGCAGAGGCAAACTATGTCATTTATTCCAATACTGTTTTTTAAAGCTGCAATATAATACATTACAGTCGGAGGACACATTCTAGAAATTAACTATGGCTGTATGCACGTTGTACACTGCATCAGACTCTTTCTAATGATTAAAAAAATGTTTCCCAAAGCTTCATTGGTTACTGTAACAGTGGTACATACCACGTCATCCTGACACAGGAATGGATACTTTTCTGATAAAGAACAGTGCGGGGAGATGAATTACCACTCCCACTACTCTTACAGCTTTGTTATGTGAACTCAATGTTCATATCAATGGATAACTGCTACGCTATGATAGAACTGTACTTTATCGGAGCTGTTTGTAGTTGTTTCACCTTCGGTGTGCACTTGTTGTACGTCACGATGGATAAAAGCGCCTGCCAAATAAATGCAATGTTATGTTGCAGGATAAATGTAGAAAGTTATGTTGGAGGATAAAACATCTTTAGCAGCTCCAGTGAATCACCCTGGGATGGCTGGTACTGAGTAGAGCAGCGAGTGGCCGAGGGGCCACTGTGTCAGCATGAGCAGGCTATAAACTGATTAGGGTCTGCATGTCTGCACAGGGGGCTTTTAGGTCTTCAACTGTCATAAGGCACAGAGACTGGGTGAGTCCTGACCTCCCTGCCCTCCACTGAGATGCGTTATGGCCCAACATTGTCTCTGCAATCTGATTTTACACAGCGAGATGCTATCCTCTCCAGCACTGAATATTTATGACAGAAAACAGGACAACAATTTACGTGCTGTCAAGTCTGTTACCAAACCTGTATGAGGCTAGCACTGTGCTCGATTACGCAAAAAATGATGCCGAGTATCTCCTCTGTCATCAGGTACAATATATTCCTGTAAATGTGAGAATGTAGAGAGGAAATGTGCACTTCAAGTGATGGGAAAAGACAATGTCATTTGCCTCAGGCAGCCAGTCCTTAAGCGCACGTTCCCCAGCTCCAAGTGGATCTGAGCCTGCGCTTGGCTCAGTAAGTGAACACAGGTGGGTGTTCTGTCAGACTGAGGTCACCGAGGGTAAAGTGAGAGTGTTCAGCTGTTCGTTTGGATCATACGGGGCAGCTAACGAAGGGCGGGAGGGAGTCGGGAGGACACAAAGCCGCTGACCCGGTCACATGACAAAAAAACTTACGATTCCGCAATGCACAGAGCAACTGGTCCCCGTAACCTGAGGCACCACCACCATTACCAGAGGACACAGGTGCTGGATAGATCAGATGGCAAGCCTGAAAGAGAAGTTGGGGGTACTTTTTGCCCCTAGTAACTGATCTAGGATCAGCCCAAACAGCCCTAATTTTGCCTACCAGAACATTGAGAAGAGCAATGTAAATACTGAACCTATATCAGCAAGGGTGAGATTCACAGGACAAGCAAGCAAGCATACGATCCTAGTGAAGTTTCTCACAGGCGATATGAGGAAGAGAGAACAGCAAATGAATGATTTATTTGTTTTTAACCGATGCATGAAAAGGAGATATACAGCACATTGGGCTATTATGAGACTGCCACTGTGCCCAACTGGTCCTCCACAGCCCCAATAATAATAATAATTCAAGTTATTTAAGTGCAATCAGTGAACCACAGGAATAGCTCTCCTTGAAAAACATCTTTATTTGCGTTTGTACAGGAGTGTATTGCTTTTTTCTTTTGACTGTAGTGCAAAATTTTGTTAGTTTCCACATAAATACAGCAAACATAATTTACATATAAATAAACAATACACATCACATTGAATAAGTTAGAACGGAAAAAAAAAACATTTACATCAACATCAAGCAAATGTCTCATTGGATATTTATACTTAGTTAACATTTATTCACGTTATTTGCAAAAATAAAAGGCCAGGTTTGTGTGTAGCACAACATTCTTCCATGGTCCAGACCCATTATGAACAAGAACATGACACAGAGTGACCAACATCATCATCAACGTCATCATCATCATCATCATCATCAATACAGGAGTTAAACTAAAAACAGAAAATCAGATGCATTTCATTCACAATGCTGCTCCTACCTCCTACTTACGACAAGCTATGTATGATAAGCAGAATCCTTCAAAAAAAGGAAAATGTAACTTCTCAGAAGTTTGTGATCATTCCATAGTCCTAACATGCTACATATACACAAAGCGTGTAGTGAGCGCAGACACCATTTGGTGACCATATGTAACCGTTTTACTGTGCTGTGAGACTCTTACAAGCAACACTACCTCCGTCCATTTTACTTTCATGCGATTATAGTTGTGTATAATTTAGCAAATGCTATCGTGTAATGCTGTGAACTTTTCACTACATGGATATCTGAAACAGAAATCAGAGAGCAGACTCTCATTCATCAGTCAGATTGTACGTCAAACCAACTGCTTAAATGACCCATGTACCTCCTTTATTGATTTTGATTATGTAAAACTATTGATTTAGATTCTGATTAAGCCTTAATTTGTGACCCATATTGATTTTACTGCTGAGTTTGCATGATAAAGGAACATAAAGGTTGATGGAAAATTCTGACAGCCAATAAACACTGAGAACACTGAAATGGGGAGTGAAAACGATTGGTCATTAGATTAAATAGTGGTGGGTACATGGATGGCCAACCAATGGGGTTATGGATGGAATGTGTTCAAATGTTACTTTATTTATATCTAATACTAAGTAGGCCAATGTACCCAGCAAACTGTATTGCATGTACACTGCCTGGCCAAAAAAAAAGTCGCACACTCTAATATTTAATTGGACCGCCTTTAGCTTTGATTACGGCGCGCATTCGTCCTGGCATTGTTTCAACAACCTTATGCAACGTCACAACATTTATTTCCGTCCAGAGTTGCATTCATTTTTGGCCGAGATCTTGTATTGACGACGGGAGAGTCAAACCACTCCGTAAAGTCTTCTCCAGCACATCCCAAAGGCTTTCAATGGGGTTAAGGTCAGGACTCTGGTGGGCAATTCACGTGTGAAAATGATTCCTCGTGTTCCCTGAACCACTCTTTCACAATTTGAGCCTGATGAATCTTGGCATTGTTGTCCTGGAATATGCCCATTGATGGGATAACCTGGTCATTCAGTACATTCAGGTACTCAGCTGACTTCATTTTATTGCTGCATAACGTTGCTGAGCCTAGACCTGACCAATTGAAGCAACCCCAGATCGTAACACTGCCTCCAGAGGCTTGTACAGTGGGCACTATGCATGATGGGTGCAACGGCGACTTTTTTTTTGGCCAGGCAGTGTATTTATCAGTGTAAATAAACATTTACTAATTCTGTAATGGTGGACAGGACATTAATCACTGCTCACTGAAAACTGAACATAATTGACCAATTTATATAAAATTCAAACACCATGAAAAGCTGGGTATAAAATCATAGTTGTAATATAAAACATTTAATTTACCAATATAAGTTTTAGCATGTGCATGTAATGTTTTCTTTTAAAAAGTCTAAAAATGTAATCTTGAAATAAAATAAATGAACTGTTTGATTTGCTCTCCTTCGGTAAGGATGCTGGCTTTGGGAGTCTTTGATATAGTGATAAACTGAATGTGTTCGCTTGCTACTGTGTAGCCACACGTTAGATGTGTTAAAAAACTAAATTGATAGCAACTGCTGGCTCTTTTGCCTGAACGCGGATCTTAGCCTCGACAAGAAAGCGGTCAGTTGTGAAGTGAACACTTCAAATTTTCTCTCTGGCTTTGAATTAATATCAGCTGTAAGGGTGGATCTTTCAGCTGTAAGGGTGGATCTTTCAGCTGTGAGGGTGGATCTTTCAGCTGTAAGGGTGGATCTTTCAGCTGTAAGGGTGGGTATATGTGAGCTGACATTGATCATTGCCACATAAATAATCTGGATAATTAATAATAGGTTTTTTGGGTTTTTTGGGATTTTAATGCGAAACTGTGAGAAAAGAAAAAATAACAAATAAAAAAAGCGTGGAGAGGGAACCATTGGAACCCGGAGTAAAATGAAGTTTCAGGTTTCCCCCCCCAGACTATATAATCTGGTTTTTGATCATTTTCCTGTGCGGTATTCCAGGACACATGTTAATGCTAATGTGTCAACATTCCTGTAATACAGCACCAGAAAATCATTCTGATGATTACATTTTACAAAATAATAAAAGCATTAATATTAAGGCTAAGCTAATTCTGTTTCAATCACATTTCTATCTATACATTTCACTACGCCGTCACTGTCACACACTTCAATGCTTACTGCACACACACCACTTATCTGACTCTTTTTTTTATATATATATATATACTAAATTACAGATCTTCACAAAATAATAGATCATACAACAGATATTTTTCAGTTTAAAATTCATTTGTAAATAAATATCAGTGAAATTTTAAAGTAAATATATTTAAGTTTCTTCAAAACCTTGGTAACATTCATCAAGTAGCCATAATATTTTTAAATGGGTCAACAACTTTTCCTCTGATACCTCTGTTATCTTTCACATCTGGGTACCTCAATCTTTCCTGATGCAAATAACAGAACAACAGTAAACCATGAGACAGTGGTGGTCCCTGAGCTACAAACAAAATGTCCCCCGTCCGCCCTGGATCTACGCCCATGCCTATTCCGAACCTGTTTTGGGTATGCATGGTGAACAAATCGACCTAATGAACCTTAAATCACCCAGCAGGTCCTGATTCCCTCTGACCGCTTTGCCTTTTGTTAAAATATAACGAAACAATTACACAATAAAAATAGTTATATGTGAAGTGTGTAAGTGTAACGCAGCCACGTAAGTTACTGAAGTAAAAAGGAGTGTGTTGCTGGTGGGTGATCATTAGTAAAGCTGTCTAACTGAGCGATCATTAAAAACAGGTTCAGAGTTACAGTTTAAAGGGAAGTTCTCTACCCTCCCATGCCAACCAACCCGCCAACCAATAACTGTAGTTCACTGACCACCACTTAAGATCCCCAAAAAAGGATACTAGTTGTCTGAAACCATTCCTGAAATCATAGGCTTTCTCGAATAAATATTTAGTTATATTACATAAGCAAACTGTTGATTGTTCCAGACTTAATTTTTCCAAGCTTGCCAGGAACTGTCGCAGTGACATTTTCTGCAAGTGTATTGTTCTGCACAGCATCATTGACCTGACTGCCAGTTTGTAGTGTGTAAAGGGTCACACCATTGCTCATTACTGCCACCTACTGTGACACTGCAGCACTGCAGCCTAGTATTCTGCCAAAGAGGACCGATTTCAGTAAACATGCAAGGCAGATTCAGTCAACAGCTAGATTCCTATATAGAATAAATAGAATTTTGTATTATAATATTATAGTAATAATTTTAAGAACAGAAAAGGTTATACTACAGTACATGTAAATTATGATACAAAAAAATAACTGTTTGCACTCCAAGTTTGGGAGGTTGCCCAGGCGAGCGTGGGCGGGGGGTAGGCATTTGTTTTTTTCGGGAACGCCTGCATCTGAGGGACACTCGAGCGTTCCCCCAGAGGACCCAGCATCTCTGTAGTAACAGAGTTCTGAAGGAACTCAGGCTGGGAAACAGCACAGCACCAGGTGCATCTCTCGCTCTCTCCTCGCCACCTCCGACCACTCCCACTCCCCCCCCCCCCTCGTCCTCCTCCCCGTCCTCCACCTCCGTCATCCGCCGCCCCGCTCCGGGGCTCACACGGAGCAGTTGCGTCTCTTGGACAGGCTGGGCGGGCGGGGGGGGGTGGGGGCCTGGCGGGGCTGGGCTCTTTGTCAAAGGCTGGTGGAGGAGACGGAGAGGGTGGGGGAGGAGGGCGGGGGGAAGTTGAGCAGCTCCAGCACGGCCACGCCCACGCTGCTGCGCCGCGTGAACATGCAGGAGGCCGCCACCCACTTGTTACTGCGCGGGTTGTACTTCTCGATGGAGTTGAGGCTGGAGCTGCCGTCGTTACCGCCAACCGCGTACAGCCAGCCGTCCATCGCCACCAGGTCGTGGGTGCTCCTGGTGGAACACGAACACGCAGCCGGGCAGACAAGACAGAACACAGACGTGTGGGCCCCGCGCAAGCGCCGTGGACAGTCGGACATTTCGTCACACAGGAAGGAGCTAATGAGACATGCTGGAAGGCAGAGGTTGTATGGTGCTATTGCAGAACTGTATCAGTTTTTCATTTCATATGTAGTCTAAGGACCCAAAGTATTTTACCCATCTTCCCACTGATGTGCGCCCTTCATAGCATGGCCAGTGAGAAGGGGGTACTGCATATTACTGTCACACATGGGGAGATATGGGGGATAATGCACTGCATATTACTGTCACACATGGGGAGATATGGGGGATAATGCAGTGCATTATCCATTCATGACAATTATCCATAAATGAAGAGAGGTCTGTGTGACTCCTGATTCACTTAACCTCAGAGAGATTCTACAGCGGACAAGTAGGTTTAGGAAAATATGATGAGCTGGAAAGCCACTGTTGATTTAAAATATGCCCAGGGAGCTCCAAAAGACTACAATACCCAGGAAAAGTGTTTGGATTACAGTAGCACCAAGTGTTTCTGAATCAGAGTGTGCTTTCAGCATCTAAACAAGTATTTTCCTAAGGTTCATGTTTGTGTGTGGTTTTTTATTTATTTATTTATATATATTTTTTCATTTCCGGTTAGACACTCTTGAAAGGAGGTCTGTAAAGTACCAGGATAATCTGAGAACCGTAACCCAAGTTCGCTCTGAGTGTATTTGTTAGCTATAGACAGACCCACTACTGGATGATCTAAATCAGTGGTTCTCAAAACCGGTCCTGGGCCCCCCCCTGTGTATGCTGGTTTTCGGTTCAACCACAATTGCAATCCTAGAATTTTAATAAACTGTTAATTTTTCTTAATTGCACTTTTCATGTTTTGATGGATTATTTGCCCTCTTAAACCAAATTACGTCAGCAAATAGCTGTGCATGCCATGTAGAATGAATGTCCCATGTTCACATTTTGCTTATTGTGCTATATTGCAAACAATTTAATTAAAAGAGTTAACAAAACTGAGCAAATGAAAGGCAGAGGTGAATCAATAGGCTCCAATTGGTGAAAGTGTGGACAAATGGCCACGAAAACTAACCATTTGGTTGATAATGAACAATTCAAAGACAACGCAAATTGATAATGAGCCAAACCTGCATTGTGTTAATAAGTTTAAGGAAACAAAATAATGAAAGAACTTAAACACATGTGTTCAACGACCTAATTAGGAGCCTATTGATTCACCTCGGTCTTTAATTTGATCAGTTATAACATTTTGTTAACTCTTTTTATGTAGTTGAATGTGGGACGTTTATTCTGAATGGCATGCACATAGCTATTTCTCACATAATGTCATGAAAAGCACCTAATTAAGAAAAAATAACTGCTTGTTAATATTCTGGCATTGCAAGAGTGGTTGGTACGAAAACCAGCATACACAGGGGGCCCCAGGACTGAGTTTGAGACCCACTGATCTAAATGCAGAAGTAGATGAACGTAATGATTCACATGATTTGCTGTCTTGTCCAAATTATTTTAGCCTCCCAGTTATGCTCCTCTGGCGCCCCCTCTTGGTCAATTTTGTCTTTTGTCTTGCGTGTTTCTCCAGGAATCAGCGTTAATTGAACGCACCTGGGTTAATTAGCCCTGAGCTACATATAGATGCTTTTGTTTGGAATTTCTGACTCTCCCTCTTCTGACCTATTGCCAGCTTGACTGTAATCAGAGCTGGTTTCTCAAGCCAGTGAAAACATTTTATTTATTTATTTTGGGCAGGTAGCCTCTTATCTTTTTCTCCTTATTTGTTTTGTATTCGTAGTTTTTGTTGTTCTCTGGGTGTGCTAACTGGCGATACTCGCCTACCTGTAGTGGTGAAGGGTATGGGAGCTGAACACGCAGCAACCCTGATCCATTTTGGGGAAGTGAGGCCAGACTGCCACCTTTATTTCTTTGGGATCTAGGTTCTTTCACCCCAAATCTTCCCCTTTCCTTTGCCAATATATGGGCAGAGGTGGAAAGTCCAGGGGTCAAAGTCAGGCTGAATCCCATTCTCTGGACTGGGAGAATCGTGCACACAAAGGCACGTTCTCGTCAAGTGCTTTAAGTGTGAAAACAGCGTTTTTTTGGCAATTGCTTTTGCGCATACTTTTTGCACCCTCTACCCGCCCTTTTTGCAAGTCCGCATGCCCCTGAAAATGGCCATTAAATTCTGCAAGTCCAGAGGGCTCAGTTTGGGATAAGCCTGACAGTACTGACGTGTTTCTTCCACCCATTAACTGATTTCTGATTTCACTAATTGGTTCTACCTCCTGACAGCAAAGCCCCACAGAAAACGGTGAAATCGCATGCCATCTCTCTCGCCTCCCACAATCTTTAATCAGATTGGTTATTGTGCGACGTTCCCCATCTCATCTAGACTCATCGCAAGCAATCCCAACATGCTTTGCAGACAGGAGGAATCGCCTCTCATTGAAAATGAACGGAGGCGGTGTAATCGCACGAGAAATCCACTCCACACCGCTTTCTGTGGGGCTTTACCGTAACTGAAGAACTGTGCTAATTAGCAAATCCAGGTGATTGGAACAAAATACTAGGGAGGACTGAACCTGGATTTTCCACCTCTGGTTGTGGGTCTGAGCTGCGCCATAACACTCCGTATATGATTCTCAGTCAGTTTTAAAGAGTGCAAAAAGACACCAACCCCATTAAGACTCAGCATTACTGGTTGAGCAGCACTTTTGCAGGGTGAGGAACTGGTGCACCCTCTTGTGCCAGAAGTGGCCCATCAGATCATGAAAAGTGCATGTTTGTGACTGTGCCCCCCTTACCTGCGGATGTTCATGGGTGCCACGCTCTCCCACGTGTTGGTTTTGGGGTTGTACCTCTCCACTGAGTTGAGGCAGCTGGTGCCGTCGTTGCCCCCGGCGACATAGAGCATGCCCTCCAGCACGGCCACGCCGGCGCTGCTCCTGCGGCTAAGCATGTTGGCGATGGCTGTCCAGGCATTGCTCTGAGGCAGACCAATGAGAGATTAGACCAGTGATGTCATGCGTCACATGACTGCAGTCATTAGGACCTAACTTCTGTTACTGCTCAATATAACTCAAATGCTGGTAACGGGCACTGCTATAGACTGACTGCCTGGTATATTATCTATTAGGTGATTAATCCTGGCCTCTGTTCTTTAAACATAAACATGCATTCCACATGGTTCTTATGCATCAGTGCATTTGATATTGCCAAAGCTCTGATAGGAAGTTTTGAACCATCAAAATAAGATTAAAGTGAACATATTTCAATTAAATAAGAATTTTTTCATCCCTGCAGACTGATACACTAATTTGAAACGTCAGACATAATGAATATGAAAATCTCAGTGTACTTGTGTACACCTGCATTGGCTTTACCTGAGGGTCATACTTTTCTACCGTTGCTAAGTGTGAAGAGCTGTCGTATCCACCCACCGCATACAGATTTCCATCTGGGAAACGGATATCAACAGAAACTTGGTCAAATGCATGAAGCTGTTTTTAAGCTTCTCTTGGAAAACAAGCTTGATACACAATATACAGTCAGATTCTGAAGGTCCATTTCATATGTGTGTATATTAAGGGGCTGATCCAATTCCAATCTAAGTGCAAAGTGGTTTGTCCTTAATTTGGACTATTCAGTGTATAAATTTACAATTGGTATTCATGTCATAAATGGCAATATAAATGTGTGTAAATCTGTCCTTCAGCAAACAAAACAAGCTGCTTTATAGTTTTATGGAATTACTACTTTACTGATGACCTGTAAATGACTGGAGAGCGAGCAGGGTGCTCTGGGGTGCTCACCCAGCGTGGCCACGCGGACGTATCTCCTCCGGGTGCTCATGGCTGCGATGGAGGTCCAGGTTCCAGTCAGGGGGTCAAATCTCTCCGCGCTACACAGCACAGGGAAGGGTCCCCACATGAACATTACTGAGCCGTACTCACTAAACTGAACTCAGGTCAGACGCGGGCAGAGGAGGTCATACAGCACCTGTTCAAACAGGAAGCGCCGTCGTAACCCCCCGCGGCGTAGAGCAGGCCGTGCAGGATGGCCACGCCCAGACAACTGCGCCGGGTTCCCATGGAGACCTCCGGCTGCCAGGAGTTGGTAATGGGGTCATATGACTCCACAGTGGCCAAGTCTGAGGTGCCATCATATCTGAGGGAAGGACATCATTCATTAGGAGGGAAAGCGTCTCAAAGTGCTACCATTTGCTAATAGACAGTCGGATACAGCCATCCCAGAGTCCTCTTACCCTCCGACAGCGTACAGTTTGTTGCCGATGGCGGCGACGCCCACTCGCGCCCGGCGTGTGGACATGGATGCCACCATGTGCCAGCGGTCCGTACGGGTGTCGTAGGCCTCGCAGTCTCCGTGGATGGCGAACAGGCTGCCCCCCCCTGTGGAGAGCAACACTGTGTGTGGCGGTGGCACTGCCCGCGTTCCCACAAAAAGATCGCCTGTCTGATTTGCTACACACGTCGCGGAGTAGCCAGCGCTGGCTTGTAATGGTGCTTCCGCTGCGTTGTGAGATTCAGGGTAGGAATTGTCCTCACTTTCCGGCCATGTTAGACCTGACGGATCTAAAGACAACTGTGTCTAAACTGAGAATGTGGACACAGCAGGACTGAGCAATCAAAAGCAGCGGGCGTTTCAACTGCTTAATAAACATTCAGTGAGCATTTCTCATTATGTAAGTGAGCAAGGAGCAAGGCCCTCCCTGCAGTCAGTGCATATTTATCTGTTGTCCTTACAAATAAAACCGAAACTGTAGTAACTGCTGTAATCAGCGCTGGGTTGCGCTCTCAATAATAAACGTATCGGTGTTTGCTAATGGTTGGAAAACACATTCAGTCATTTGGAGGGTGTGGACAGTTTGAGAGCTCATGTCTTAATATATCCCTGATCGATATTTCGGCGGGGCGGCTCCCAGTGTCAGAAGCGACCGTATCTTTGTGATAAAAGGGGCGGGGCCGGAGGGTGGGCACTGACCGACGGCGAAGAGCACGGGACTGGCCCCCTCGCAGCGGCGGGGGCGGGTGCGGCTGTTGCTAAGCACGCCCCTCTGCTCGGGCATCAGGTGGTACTTGAGGGCCTCGATCAGCAGGTCCTTGCATTCGGAGTGGTGCCGCACCAGCAGCTCCGTGTCCACGTTGCTCATCAGGAAGTCCCGCGTCAGCAGCGGCAGCCGCACGCACTTCATCAGCTGGGGAGAGGAGGAGGAGGAGGAGAAAGGGAGAAATTACTCAGGGGAGTGAGTAGGGGGGGTTGAATTGCTTTTCTAAATAAAGTGCCTTTATAGATTAGTGCATTAGTGGGTAAAACTACCTAAGAAAAGTGTTCAGTGAGACTGGGGCTGCATTCGGATCCAGGTTTTATGCTTCCTTCCTGTGGTTCCCTTCCCTTGCTTCAATGGGGGAATCCCCAAAATGCCAGGGTGAAATATGGCAGCCACACCAGGTGGGATTTGGTTCCATTTTAAAAAAGGGGAGGGAGTAATTATATTCCCTCCCTTCCACCAAGGGTATAAAATGCAAGCTTCCAGCAAGAAGGGAATACCACAATGCAATGCTCCACACAGAAAATGTGGGCGGTCACATTTCAACTCTATGGGGTTGCACTTCCTATACTGGTTGCGAGGGCGGTTCAGTTCTGTTTTGGTTTGTTTCTTGTTGAATCCTCCCTGGCAGAGCACCTGTTAAGTTTGCTTGCTCCACGTCACAGATTTCATCACAGAATAGTTCACTCGAGGGAAGAGAGCAAGGGAAGGGAACGTGTTAAATTGGATCCAAATGCAGCCTGGGGCTGTGTCCGAATCAGAGCCCAATCTACTGCGTCCTGTATACTGTGTAGTGATGAGCAGTATGCACAAAATGATCCTCTGTACTATTATCAGCGAAAACCCAGAAATACGTATCTCATCCAGGGATTTTAAGTACACTACATTTAGAGAATATACTTTCTCATCCAGTATACTCAGATAGCATACTGAATAGTATAGAAGGGCGTTGATTCGGACACAGCCTGCATCCTTACCGCTCGTTTTACATTTGCATGTGACTGAGGGTGTATGGGGCAGGCTCACCCGGGGGACATGCTGCCTCCGCCCATCGATGTCATGCTTGACCCAGCTGAGCACCGCCCTGTACACCTCCTCCTCCGACGGGACGTTCAGGTTGTCGCTGGAGATCAGATCGAGGACCTGTAGAGGGCAGACCCCACACGCCGCTCCAAAGTGACTCCACAGAACGCCGGGCACCAATCCAAAGGGGGAGAGCACAGCCATAACTATGCGTGCACATTAATTAGAATAACATGAAGGCCACGAGCCAATGCACTTACCGTGGGTGATTTACAGAGCTTATTTGAGTTATTACCCATTTTATAGAGCTGGAGATTTACTGAAGAAATTCAGTACCATATATTTTCCTCAAGTCTGGGATTGGGATTAGAACCCACGACGAGCTGGTTAGAAATCGCGTTCCCTCCCCATTACTGCTCGCAGATGCCCCTGTCCTCATCACAAAGGAGGGAGCCTCACAGATGCGTGTATGTGGGTCTTGTCGGGAGGGGGTTGGGGGGTTCGGCGGCTCCCGTATGGGGAGCGCCTGGTCTGACAGCTGCTGAGCCGAGAGCCGAATGTAATTCCACACTTTGTGCATCATCTGTAATCCTGGACCCCTGCTCTGCAAGGGCTGTGTCCACTGCATCCAAAGTCCTCTACTGTGCCACCCCCACGGCCGCTTCACACACGCACACAGAGGAACAAAGGCGGTAGCATCATTTTGAGAATCGCTTCACGCTGTTGTGATGCAAGAGGCGTGAGACGCGTGAATACACATTCACAAGGGCTGGGCTGAATATCAGCCAGCCCCACTCAACCTGTACGCTTCCGGCGTAACACACTACCTGCGTTAAGTGTACCGCGTTTGACCCAGAAAACTGGTCGTGCAAGACCTGTATGAGGACGCAGCCCCACTAATACGGGAAGCGATACTCCCATCATGGCAGCGTTACAGGGAAAGTTTCACTTCAAAGTTTGTAACCCCTAATGGGCACACTTCTCACAGTGACATCTTCACACCACCTGTCCTCTGCAGCAAAAGTGCTTACAGAGCAATCAGCTACGTCGTTTCTTGAGTAAACCACTTTGACTAAAATGCTTATTGCTTGACCGAGGAACTAGCCACTTAACCCAGATCTATCCTGCCACTAAATGTTTTATAAAGGTGTAAAAACATTGTTCTTGTTAAGCCAAATTCATCTATATATGACGTGAAAATATTTAGAATATAGGGACCACGTACAGTATATGTGTGTGGTTGTACAGTGCTTATCAAGCTGCGGAGAAGACAGCCTTATTAATGTAGTACTGTACATTGTACATGAAAATTCACTTGTGGATAAAAACAGCACCATGTTAAATATGGAGACGGACAACAGCAGGGCGCTATGTTAACACAAACTCAACATGTCTGCTGTATCTTGTTACATGCCTTCAAAAGCACCTGGAGCAGAGCTCTGAGCAGATGCTAGATTAAACATGCTGCCAAAAAGCACAGCCCTTATAAACGGCAGTCATGCATAGCTGGACACTACCTGGGATTATTTTTTTCAAACACTGGCAGTTTTCATGCAAATAAATTTTGGGCTGAAATTATACATAATTGTTAGTTGTAATACGCTACTAAATTTGGGGGGAAAAAAGTAGCTTTTGACAACTGCAGTTCCAGAGCTTACAGCGGGTGGTTTGTGACCTATTTTTCAACACGACATACTTCTGATTTGTAATAAATCATGTAAATAGCCTGTAGAGGTTCTGGCGGTAATTTTTCATATTACTCTTTCAGCGACACATTTCCATAGACGGAGCAGATTAGCGCTAAGGGGTGTGACGACTGCGTCTCGTCCATGACTCACACCCCTGGCCATCTGGTTGACAGTCCGGCGCTCTAACCGCTACGCCACATGCTCCCCCGACATGTTAAGGCCGTAAGACCCGGCGCTTGGATTTTCCACCCTCGAGCACAACCGTTGGCTTCGTTGACCGTGACCGTTCCTTGACATGACACTAGAGAGCCTGTGGTTTGGGGCCGTGCTGATTGATACTCTGGGTCAGGTGGCTGTAAGACGGAAAAGGAGCCCACGGCTGATCCTGGATCAGGGGGATAAAAGGCTTTGTGCAGGCCCTTGCTGGTGACCACACCCGGGCTTAGCAGCCAGGGATGAGCGCCAGTCACAGGGGAGTGTGCTGCAGCTTTCTCCTGTCCCGTGCCCGCCTTACTGTTACTGTGAGAACAAAGAGCTCGGGTACGAGGCTAAGAGCTGAGGTACGAGGCTAAGAAATGCTGTAGAGACTGAAGGAAAGGCCGGGCTTTACACGATGTGTAACGGGAGCCTCAGGGGAATCCAGCCCTTTTCACTTCAACAACAGTGTGCCGGTGATCTGATACAGTGATCTGTATCTACATTCTGTGAACTGATTCCCTCCTCTTCTCTCTTCTCTCTTTCCAACATGTCACCAACCACACCCCCCCCCCCCCCCCCCAGTTCCTTTCTCCCTTCTTCATGATCCTTTTGTTTTCAAAAGTACTGACAGAGAAGGAATTGAGCCTCTTCTCAGCTGTTAAGAGAACGGATTTGCCCTGAAAGTCTAGCATTCCTTTGTTTTTATGTGACCTTTGTGTTGGCTGGTCAGGTTTGCCCGTTTGTGTCTGTTTCTCTTGCTGAGCGGGAGCTCTGAGCTCATCTGCCCAGCTGACCACAACGCCATCTATTCAGTGTCAGGGTTCAGCAGAACTATAAATAGAACACTGATAGCATTTCCATGATAACGACCAATCAGTATTCAACCAGTTGTCTCCCCTTCAGTGCAGAAAACGCAGGCTTCGCAGCAGGCTACGATCATAATGGTCCACACGCTGCTTTAGCTAATCATTCTCCCTGGTTACCCATGTATAGGTTGAAATGTTTCAACAACGTAACTCTAAATTTAACCCTTGTTCTTTTCTTAGTGTACAGAACTTTTCCTGGGAAAAGAAAAAAATCCTGCACAATTGAGCGTTAATGTGAGTCCCTAACTTGAGCTTGAAAAGGTGTTTGGAAATGTGTTTTGGAAATGTTTAATGAATATGTGAGTGATAAGCTGCACATGGCACGTTCATCAAAGGAAAATAATTTTTAAAAATTCAAATTTGTTTGTTTGATACATCCCACCAAGAATCTTGCGCAACCAACAAAATTGTTTATTTTCATGACCCCAACTGCAAATGAAATGCCTACCGAGATCTGTTCTGAAGCTTTAAAAATGGACAGTCTGTGATTCCATAAAGACGCACACCATCCCCACAATCCTCACATCCCAAAATTCCCTACTCCCCTCTCAACTGGTCCAGGGACATCTTCAGTCATAATCACAACCCCAGCCATTACGGATAAAGATCTTGAACTGATCTGAGATCAGTGCTCCCCTCCCATTTACCTGTTTGAGTGGTAGCAGCATGAACTCCTCGGTCTTGGAGACCTCCACAAAGTGCTGCAGGACGTACTTGTGCGCGGACTTGAGCAGGTCGCTGCAGGAGTGCGTGTCGGCGAAGCCGCGGATGCCCAGGCAGTTAGAGGGGTCGAGCTGGCTGAGGAGGAACTTGCAGCAGGCGTCCCGCACCCCGTTTAGCTGCAGGAGGCTGGCGGCAGGAAGTAAAGTCTGGGGGGTGGTCAGAGCATCAACACAATCAAATTGGTCTTTATTCTGTAAAGCACCACTCATGTAGTCACACAGCAATTCACCATTTCACAGTGGACATTTTCTATAAGAAATATAAAAACCTTTTCGAGCCAACAAAACTGGTACCATTTTCAATAAAATTGTATGCCAACAGTGCTTACTACAGATAGTAATAATAATGAGAATCATTATTAGTATTCACCATGGCTACAAAAAAAATGGAAAGGTACAGGTCTGAAGTTATTTCCTATCACACAATCATTCATGCTGAATTATTAGACATTCTGTACTTTGAATATGAATATGTATCACAACGCACAAAAAATGCATTCTAACGACATGCAGTCTAAAATTCTGATTAAATTAAGTTTAATTTGTATTTGCGTCGGCTTAGCTACAGATCGTATAATTTTGACGAGCTGGTAATGGTTACTTTATTTGCCATACAATTGACATATTATAATCCGACGGCATTCTCTGTCAGAATGACCCTGTGGTGCTTTGAATTAAAATTGCTTAAATAGCACTGCATCGGCACTGAAGTAAGTCTTTATCTGACCTGTCAAGAGCCAAAGAAAACTGTTTAAGAGCTGTATGTGGCTGCCTAGTCGACCATGGGAGTCAGTCTGGAGAGGATACTGTGTGACTTAATAACAGCAGGCTGCTATATTCAGCTGTCATGCAGCCTCCGGAATGGCCAGAGGCCAATGCAAATTTTAATCACTTATAATTAAACCGGACACAAATCTTTCATTATGTGCACAATATGTGCCCAATATGCTGATTGGCTTTCTAATTCATATATACAGTTCATACTGTACAGGGCAGGCTAAGAAAAAAACTTATCCTCAATGGGTTTTGTCCTTGACAAATTTTAAACCAATGTCAGGTCTTTATTATGCATGGTGGATGATAAAATGAACACAATTTTTAAAAGATATAAATTTGTAAAATGGATTAGTTGAAGATAAATCTCATAATTTTGTTACTCTGTTAGTTCAGTCATTCAACTACTACATGTCAAAGAAGTTGACATTTTCGTAAGACCATTGTATGGGACGTATTTTTCCTTCATTGAACAAGAGATGTCATACAAATAAAGAATACAGTTGCAGCAAAAGCACTGGCCTTACCTCCCAGGAAAGGCTGAAGACTTGCCCTAATGGTGAATAGGTAACAGTAGCAACATGTGTGGTTCGTTTGGGTATCAAATTTTTGTTTGGGTGCATACCCACATTTCCTGATACATATTGATAGTTAATTTATTTCCCACATTATTTAAAGTGAGACCTTTGCAAGGAGAACTGATAATTAAGTGAAATTAAGTGGCCGACCCAGACCACTTGTGCTGTCACTCTGGGCCTGCCCTGGGACATTGAGCCAAGCTTACTGTGGAACTCTGTAAGGAGAGAATCTTTAGAGCATGGGGGGTGGGGGTTTCATTACTGTAAGAATGTCCTGCTGAAGGACAGTGTCTCACCTGCACGTTGCCCTCGCCCACTACGATCTCGGCAGTATACGCGTACTGCACCAGCTGCTCCAGTGCCTGTGGGTCAATGTCATGGAGCGTGACGTGGGTCTGCCGGCTCTCCGACATCTCATCTGCACCGTGAAACGCCAAGAAGAATGTTTTACAAGACAGATTTTATTTACTTTTCCAACTTTCAGGAAATAATGTTTAGTTTTCCTTTCCTTTCAAGATGGACGCAGCGTGAGATTTGAGCAGTCCTCTGGGCTCACCGAAAGGAACAAACGTTCCCCTCACTACTTCCAAGCTTTCTGCCTTGTTTTTGCCAAGGCTGTGTCTGAATCAGCACCCTTCCATACTATTGAGTATGCTTGTTGAGTAGACTGGATGAGAACCTAGTTAAGTAAGTGCAATTTTCTCTAAATGTGGTATACTTAAAACCCTGGATAATATAAATACTTCTGGGATTTCGCTGAGTATATTTGGGAGCATACTTTTTAAGAAGTACGCAAACATTTTGGTTGCAATTTCATTTTAAAAATGAGCAGCAGCATCGCTAACGTTTACCTTCAACGACAAAAATGACACGCGACATGGCGCACAAGGATGGGACGCCTTACAACACTTCCACAGCACAGTTGGAAAATAGTATGGAGCATATTTAATTGCATACTGGCGGCGGCGGAGCAATACTTTACGTTACCTACGAATGTAGTGCCGGCACTGCTCGACTACAACAACAAAAAAGAGCAACAAGTTGCAATGGCCACGTTCGCTCCGCCGCCATACTTCCACAGAGAATATAGATCAGCACAAAGTAAAGCATTCAACAATAGTTTGACTTCAAAAATGATGGTATAAACATTCAAAATAACCCAGATAGACTGTCGTCGTATTTAATTTGCTTTGGGTGCACTGTGGAGCGTTTAAGTGCGTTTGGTAGTGGATGCTACCGGTTACCTTAGAGTTGTGCTAGCATTAGCAATGTGTGTATGTCCAAAAGAAGGGACAGCATGGAATTAGCTGAAAATGGTTTCCATCAATCAACTACATCATGGGTAAGTCGTAATTGAGACATTATGTCCAAAATTCCAAACTATCCCTTTAAGCTGGAACTGATGCAGGGTGAGAATCTATCTGCTCATGCTGTGGTGTGTGGTGGGTGCTCACAGTTAAGGGGCACCTACTGGTAAACATGGCGTGGAAGTAGGGGCTGCAGGATGCCAGCACCACCTTGTGCGCCTTGATCTCCTTGCTGCCCACATGCAGCACGATGTCGCACAGCAGGCTGCGCTGACGCATCCTGTTCATGGAGATGAAGGAGTCGTGGTAGTGCCGCTTGGAATTGTGGGAGATGCTGTGGCCGTCACGGTTCAGCAGCTGCATGCCGCCCTCCATCATGGTGCAGCGGTCGGTGGCCTGGTCTTTCCCTGGCCTCACTCGGGGAGACTGCGAATGACAAGCCTCTCTTTTCAGTGGGGGCAGTGATGGTATCAGAGGCACCAGTATCATTATTTTAAAAGCATGATCTTAAAAAAAAAAATTAAAAGTCAGTGATGGAAAAGTGAAGCTTTGTGGACCAAATAGTGGGTGGAGCTACCATTAGATTGGATTTAGATAATTAATTTCCTCTAGAAGGATAATAAAATCACAGTCCATACATTGCACATGCCCAATTACAACACAATATGTACGCACGCAAATACAGGTAGACATCCGTACGTTCACACATGGTTAAGCAAAAAAAATAAAACACATGACATTAACACGGTATTTTGTTCAGTGAAGCAATGGCAGAAGGGACAAAACTCCTGCTAAAGCAGGACCTTTTCCAGATTGGGAACCTATATCTGCGACCAGATGGTGCTAGTGTGAAGAATGGATTGAGGCGAAGAACGGCTTTGCGTGTGGATTTGCTGTTTAGGTCTGAGAGGTTTGAGGTGTGTGAGGCCAGTGATTTTGGAGGTAGTGTGTGAAATACGGATTAGCATGGTAAAGAAACAATTAGAGCAGTACAGTAGTATGGGTTGGAGTATTGTCTTGTAGAGTAACAAAAGGTGGGGGCAACAAAGTCCTTTTAAATTAAAGTCTTTGCTGGCAGTGTTTGTGGATGTCAGTGGTGTGTTGCTCGAAACTTGAGTTTATTTTCCAGGGTGAGTCCAAGATTTTGAAACATTACCTAAAACATATTTGAGATTACCTGTCAATCACTGGCTTGTTTTAATGAATGAAAATACAGCTCACCACAGTGAAGAGGCTTCATGAGGGCTCAATCTACCATCACACTTCAATGAAAAACATCCAACTCTAACAATATTATGAAGCTGCGCAATAGACCTCTAATCTGTAAATGCTAATTAAGATCCCTATTAGATCAAAGATCTGGAACTCATCTGTTTCTAGCGAGTGCTTCTAGAATGGAGTGAGCAGCACTTAGATGTTTTGACTGCTCCCTACTATACACCTACCTCATGTGTCATGACTGATTCAAGCAAGTCAGTTTTACACTAATCCAAACCTACTAATGTGTCGTAACAAATACCTCAAGACTAACTCCCACCTCAATCTCCCCTGATCAAAGTCAGAGCCAATAAAAATCCAGTTTGACCCTCCGGGAAACCCCCGTACCAATTCAGTGGGCTTTGTTTGTACTCTGTGGTCCTGAGTTCCAATTACAAGTTTGGCGGTTCCTCCATGAAAAATTTTAAATTGTACTGATTTAGCAGAGCAATAGGATTCTTATATCCCAGATCTGACCCCCCCCCCCCCACACCCTTTTCCATCAAATTAAACATGCAAACATCTCAACATATGTGCATATCCATGCCACTTGGTGGAGTATTCACTGAACAGTGAAAGCGATAGGCAGTATGTATTTATTTATTTATTTATTTTTTAATACATTTTACTCAGAGAGAAGGTTCAGCATACTGAACACAGTAACATGCACACTTTGTCATTCATTATTTATAAATAATCTTAATGGAAACATTGGTAGCAAATTAGTTCCATTTTACTGTTCGAACATACTTAAGCAACTTGAGATGATTTAAACAGAATGAAGTGGGCAGAAAAATGCGGAATGACTTTGTACCTAATAAGTGCAAATTGGCTTAATAAAGTTTAAGGCACATTCTGTACAACCGGATTTTATTTGTTTTTTTAACAGAGGTGTCAATGAAAGGAACAGCTTGCCAAGCCATGTATTGGAGGCAGATACATTCTGGGTATTCAATGTGCTGGGTACTCTTGTTTGCAAGTAAGTGGTGAGCCTAGATGTAGTGAATGGCTGGTTCTTTTCTTTTTACGTATCATGTTATTTGCATAAACAGTTGGTATAGGGGAAAACAGTCATTGTTTGGATTACAAATCACGCTACAATATGAAGCAGACGATGGCATGGACCCGGATATATGGTTAAGAATCCGCGTTGTGGGTGACTTGCATTCTGAAAGCTTTCAGAATGAGTACTGACTGTCAAAGGACATCAACAGAGGTGCTCTGATTCAACTGGATTGACACAAAACTTCCTCCTGTTTGGAGCTAAAGCATTCATGAATTGCTGTATGGGGATACAATAAATCAAGCTGCTGCTGACTAAATCATGAGGAGGCGCTTCTGAATTCAGAGTGAGAGGAAAGGATCGGGACCGTTCCGACCGAAAGGTTCTTTTATGCCATCGGTTGGTGTTCTAATGAGTCCATGGGGATCATTGACTTTTGCAGACATAAAATGTAGGGTGAGAAGTTCAGTTTCCCCACCTTTCCTCCGTCCAACAGGCTCTCACATGATTCCATGTGTAGAAATTCAACACTCACTTTCAGGAATGATGTCTCTGCCTTACCACGTTCTTTCCATGTCCTTACCACGTTCTGTCCATGACAGACACCAGGATTTTTGTTGATTTAAATGATCAGGCAGTTTTTCTGGTATACAGAAAATAAACCACTATATGCTATGGGCCTATGTGGTTCATCCATAACGGCGGCAACCAGAAAATCACATCTACCATAGGTTATATTCCACCATCCAGTACATTTTCAAAACTTAAATTAATCAGGTTCCCACAAAACGAATAACCTTCCATTGGAAAGATCCCAAGTAGGGCCTCATCCTATATGTGTCCAAGAGCTAGATGTAAGGGATTTGCTGTACAGAAGCATCACTGTTGCCATGTGTGTGAATACTGGCAAAAGCCCCCCCGAATCCAAGTCATAAAAAGCCTTTGTGTCCTATTGGTTCAGATCACTGACAGGTATTAAGACACAGATTCACTCATTTAAAATATAGGCTAATGATATTCAACACAGAAATACCCACGATGTAGGCTACATTATAGATTTACTATGCCATTAAACACCATCTGGAAATGTTTATTAGCTCATTAAAAATTCAGCTCGAACAGAGCAAAAATCACTGTCATTTTTCACCTTGTCCACTTGCTTCACATTTCTCCAATGGCAAAGGATTTGCTGGTTTCACTGATCAAGCTGGACTGCCTTACACCTGCATTCTCCTAATGTTGTCCCTTGACAACTGTGGTGAGAATACACTGTGTATATTACAACAAACAAAAAAAAAATGACAAAGCAATTCATCTCCCTCCACCAAGTCGTCTTTATTTTCATGTCTTATTTGGAATATTATACCATTCATTTGTTTGGACCCCTTTATTGAGGGTGACTCGCATAGAGTTAAATACAAATGAAAAATTAAAGCTGACAGTCTATTTTGACAGCACAAATCCAGTGTTGGAGTAGAGCCAACACAACAAAATTGTCCACTCAACAGTTTTGCATTTAGCTGTAAATGTTATCTAATTGTAGTGTTGTCATTTATATTGGAATTAATAGCATAGTATTGACACAATAAGACCACAATTGAATATAGCCATGTTTGCTTTCAACACTCCTTTTAAAGTGGGAAAATCTCTATTTACTTGTCATAAACAGGAAATTTCTAAATTCCCGTCTGTGGTAAACCGATGTATCTCTTGCTTGAATATGTAGACTAACTCATAGGTGTGTAGAACATACCTTGAACTTAGACTCAAACATCATATTACACTATCAGAGACACCCTACAAAACTACACAGAAGTCTCTCTCTCTCTCTCTCTCTCAAAATAAATGAGACCTTGACTGACTGTTTTGTTTGAAGTGTTGGGAACTTGAGAACTCATAGGTGTGGTTCACTACTGCATGTCACTGTGGATAAGAGCATATGCTAAGTCATTGTATTGAATAATATGAGATGTGAAGAAGAGAATTCAAAAGGTGAATTTTTTTATACTTGCATTGGGCTCTCATGCATCCCTTGCAGTGTGTGACGACATCACACATTTAATGGCATTAAATGCATTGGTGGGGAGAGAAAACAAATGTTGAAAAGCCCTAAAACTTGCTTTGTGGTCTGTATTTTCCCATCAATTTACAACCTTTCACCTCGCGTGACAGGTCAAAACTTTGCTTAGTGCATTACGCCTCAACTCATTTTAATGTGCGAGGCAATCACTCGAACGTCACGTCAATATTTTTAACATGTTTAACTTAACTTTGCCATTTAAACTAGTTCCAGGTCCATTGTGTGGCCAAATGTCTCCTCCTGACCTGTACTGCATCACACATGAGCAGCTTCTGAAAACCGTGGTGTAAATTATTCACAGGGCTCTTCGTTACAGGTCCCCTGCTGTCAGACACAACCCGCTTCCACGCATGTCCAGGGGAATGAGAAAACCCAAGACGTGCTTCATGACTGAGCAAATGGATGTCCTAATCCAATCAACTTTTTTTTTAAATGCAACCCTTTTTAACTTATGATGGGGAGTCCCCTGGATGCCTTTGTGTCTGGGTGGGGGGGTCCCTGTATCAGAAAATGTTGAAAACCCCTGCTCTAGAATATTTAAAATGTGAAATGTATTAAACATATTTAAAACTGTGGCATCTGTAAACCAGGTTAAGGAGTCGAGGTACATGGTAATTGTGATAAATATATTGCAGTTAACTTGATTATGTCCGTGAATCTGCTTACAGTGCATCCTGGGACTGACCATCCAATGAGAATAATCATAAGGGAAATGGATGGTGATGAGGCACTGGAACCATTGGTATGCAAGTTGACCTGAAACGACTGCGAGGCCCAACATGCAGACCTGCTGCCCTCAGCCCTTTCTGCTAGGGCTGAGCTGCCCCTATGGGCAGTCAGACAGGGAGAGTGAGAGATACCGCTTCCATTTTAGAGGTGATTCACCAGCCAAATGTCCTGGGAATCTAGCTCAGCTTCAAAAACAAGTTAGAGAAAGCCTGACCAAGAGAAATATAACAGCGAAATGGTGTGTCTATTATTCAGGCCCTTGGATTTAGACCAATGCTTGAGATCGGCACACAATACTACCATGAGAAATTTGGCATATTCCAGTGACACACACGCCCAGCTCATCAGCGCATGATAAATGAACGCATACTTTGCTCAGTATTTTCTTCATCTCATTCTGTTTTGCCAAGGCCTTTTCTTTTTTTTTTACTGAATTGGGGAATAAGCTACTTTCGTGTAAATGTACACAAAGACCATCAATTGAAGAATTGAAAAATTGAAAGTTAGTTGCAGAAAAAGAGTAGTAAAGTAGGCCTACACTTCAGACCCTCTTCTGCCTGTGGGGAGAGACTAAGTTTGAGGGTGGTTTGTTTTCTCTGTGTGTTTGTTTGTCTCTGTGCATGGAAGATTAACAGCACAGAATATGGCCACTGCACTGCCTATTCGCTGCATGTCTCAAAACGGCAAGAACCTACTGTTACACAAATTGTGTGTGTATTTATATATTGTAGATTTCATTATGTTGATATAGGGAACACAGGCAATTTCTTACATGGAACATACGATTTTGTTTTCTGTTCTTAAATGTACACAGGGGACAAAAATATTTCAGTTATGTTTTATGCTTCATAGATATGTTCACCTGAGATGCACACGAAATGAATAGGCAGTGCAGTTATGTTGTGCAATCTCAAATAAATGGCCTACAAGGACTCGTATAACAGGCAAATGGGAAAACTTTGATTTGCTTTTCTTCCATTTTATGTAAAGTATTCAATTCAAACCTCTCAGCCACTTAAACAGTTTGCTTCCAATTTACTTGTCAAGTACGATACAGGAGGCAAAACCACCAGTGGGTTAAATGTGTGGGAAAAACATTTGGTTACCAAGCAACATCACAATGAAGAAGCAATTGATAAATCCTTTATAACAAGTATGATTAACTATAAGGGGCCCACTCTGACATGAAGGGGTTTTTTGTTTCCTGCTCAAATTTTTGTCTGTTAGGGAGGAACATTATTTCAGCAGGGACAATGCCCAGTTACCTTACGTCAGGCTTTTGCTGGTTACTGATGCTGAACAGTCTCAGTTTTCATAAGTGCTGCAATTCAATAGCAAAATGGGGCTGTATCAACAGTGCATATCCATCACATTCAAATGTCAAGGCATACAGGCTAACGGATACCAGTATACAGTGAGATGGGACCAAAGCTAGCCATATTTAGCCTATATCCTGACTGGGAGTTACAACGGCATTAGTTGGGGTACACTACACAGTCATATTTTGCTCCAGGATATATTTAGATTGTACACAAAATTACAGTAGCCTATACATTAAAAGGTAAGCACCATATTCAGGAAGCATGATCGAAGCCTTGTGCTGCAATGGTCATTTTTTTTCACACCCTGACTGCATTAGAGAGGCTACTTCAACATACTTAAAGATCCATTCCTTATTCAGCACATCTGTAACAAGACTGTGCAACTGAAATGTACTGTTGCAATGAGTTCAGATATAAAAATTTTTTTACAGTTTTAAAATCATGTGATGTACTTACATACATATGTCAAAACAATCCAGACATTGCTTGAACGTGTATCTTTGGTTTAAAATCCCCTGGTACAGTCCTCTGGCAGAATACTACTGTTTATTTTATTTGTACAAAGATAAGCAACAAAAAAAGATTACTTGGTAATATAAACGATATAGCTTTATACGGTTTGTTTATTTCCTTTTCTCTTTTTTCTCTTTATATACTTATCAGAGGGTAGCCTACACACTGTCGGATTCTACTAAATGATGTTGGAATCATTCATACGGCCCATCTACATAACCGAGCAAGGCATAAAACAATATGAAGCATAAAGCCATCAGTCTAGTGTTGACGTAAATGCAAACCGCACGGATGCCGACGTTCATTTAAGGTGGTTCCGGTCGATACAGCCGGATTAATGCAGCTAACCTTACATTAAACAATAACTCCGAATATTCCTTACATTTTTAGCCATTAACGCCACAGCATTTGACCTTATTCCGGCCTAGACGTGCGTTTCGAACAAGGATTTGTATTTGTACAATGATTATTTTCTACAGCGCACACTGGATAACATTGTGCGTCTTCCCACACTCCATTTCATCATGCTACCTTAATACGCCAATGATGACACAATCTGCACTGAATTTTCGAGGAAGCTTGAATTAAAATCTGCATTAGCTACCGTTAGCTACATATTATAACATGCATAGGACACTGGTTCAACAAGTAAAAAATAGTATCTATGTTATGGTGGGTAATTTAAACTATTATGATGGATTCATCATGTGAATCATATTGTAGACATTGGTTTCTCTAGCTACGCGAGACAACACGGATCGCTAGCTGGCTGGCCATAATAGCATTATGCAAACAAAACCGTACACAGGAATTAAAACTCGCACAATGGCAAATTTAGCTAGCTACAATGGCTTCCTATCTAGCGAAAAAGCTATATCCAACTAACGACTGGGTATGAACTGGTGCTTGACAACATACTATTGAGTGTCATTACAGTAGCGTAATATTAACGTTAACACATGAACGCTTTTGACATTCAAAGGCAGCCAAAAATACAGCCTAGTTTGCCAAGCCAACGAACGGTCACCAGCCGTCTATTTACCCAACGTTGTCCATATTAACTGACAACAATCTGGAGCTTTAATTTGGCTACCTGTCAAAAAGACAGACATTGTACTGGATAGTTAACAGTCATTAGCAAGATAGCTATCTAGTTGGAAGTCGAGATCACAACTTACCCGTTGTGTACGTTATGTTTGCAGGGGCAACGTGAACGACTTTCTTACGGGTAGCTAACGTTAGCTCGAAAACCTTTCCAGATTCTTTGGCAGCATTGGAAAAAAACTGATGGCTATACTACAAAATCGGGGATTTGGTTCTTTGTTTAAACCAGGAGACCTCAATAACTCTGCGATTTGAGGAGTTCGGGATCACATGTCCGCATCAAAACACAGCTCTCTGGAGTCAGTTTGAAAGAAGAGCTGGTAAATACATTGGTTCCATCAGCCTTCACGCACATATTTTTTTAATTCTGCGCAGAAATAATATTAAAATGACCCATTGTTTAAAATTCCAACTCTCACATTCACGTCGCATGGCACAATGGTTTTCATGTCAAATATACCTGTTATATGCACACTGTCACATCTGGTTCTCCTACTGTATTGAATGAGACCATTTGGTGCACATGTTTGCCTAGTCCCTGGCTGCAGATCCAGTATGATTCGGGTAGCCTAATTGCTAACTCCCTTTGAGGGCTAGCCACCAATTTCACCAATGAGCAAAACAAAGGTCACAGTCGCAAAAATCCTTCTTTTTTTTTTATAAAGGAGGAACAAGAGCCGCTCACTTGAACTGGATGATGGTTCATTGTTCCTGTGGAATTGGAGATGAAGGAAATTATGTCCATATGTAAACCTCATGAGGGAAATGTGATAGTAGTAGTGATTTGGCAAGTGCAAATCTGGAGCAACTTAATGCCAATATGTAAGAATA
Source organism: Synaphobranchus kaupii (assembly GCA_029718625.1). Lineage (NCBI taxonomy): Eukaryota > Metazoa > Chordata > Actinopteri > Anguilliformes > Synaphobranchidae > Synaphobranchus > Synaphobranchus kaupii. Next base: position 85,099,239 of record CM056380.1, read on the forward strand.
AGAAACAATAACAGTTAACTTGCGTCATGACGACCTGAAATAGCCTACTTGCTAGGTTACTATATCAGAATTACTTGTTACATGTTACTAATGACTGGTCCAATTTCTGGGAATCATTGTAAAGTCTGAAGCGATAATAGTTTTAGTACGTTAGCATAAGCATTCATATTTGCATTAACATACAATACTGAGTGTGCAAGTCTTTTTTTTCGCCCTTCCACTGACGTTTGTCGAGGTGAAAGTTTTCGTCAAACAGAAGACCACTTGTTCAGTGGAAGTTGGTCGGCCCCGGATATGGTGTGGGGCGGAAGTTGTAGTCACATTTAGGAATCCAGCATGGCATCAACGAGCAAGAGGTAAGGCGATTGATCTTGTCGTTATAATATCTATATCTCCACCAAGCGAAATATCTGTTACATTTTTACCGTATGTTTTCGTTGTTAAAGAGAATGACTGGGTGAAAGTTCTGTACGCCTTTCACGATCTAGTACCGTAGGTACATAGTAGCGTACAAGGCCCTTGAAGTAGCTAGCTAACGTTAACTGTTAACTACGTCGTTGGAGTCTGGAGCACAGAACTGTATCTGTGATCTGGAGAGTGGAAGCTAGCTATTGAGATACGCCCGGTATATAACGTGGTAACTGACAAGTACATGTGCTGACCCCATACATGGCATGATTAACCAGCAGTCAGTTCTACTGACATACATGAAGCATTTATTCGCTCCCACCCCCAAGTCAACGATTTTTACGTTAGTTTGCAAGGTACACAGCTGTATCTTGGTTGGCCTATAGAATACCCACGTGTCTATATGAGGCAGCTGCAATAATACTGTATACGACACATTCAATTCTAGCTTGGCAGGCTACAGTACCAGATTCAATTGATTTAAGTGTGCTGGGTAGAAAGTTGCATTTGTTTAAATAAAGATTAACCACTGCATTTTATGAGGTCAATGGCATGATGGGATTTGTAATTTTATTTGGCTTGTTTCAATGTGTATAGAAATGTCGTTAAAGCATTGACGCTATTGTTATCAGTAGGTAAACCAAACAAGGCCTTTATGTTGCCTGGTACTGAGCAGTTATGTATACATTGCTGTTGTACTATGGTCCTTAATATTGTGGACAAAGATGCTCTTAAAACTATTTAAATGTTTTACTACCCATTTAATCCATTTTCTAGTTGACCCTGATGAGCCAATTCATGTCCACCTGGGGACCCACAGTTTAACTTAACGGAGCCATGCATGTGTACATATTTTTTTATTTTTTTTAATGTATGTCTGTTCAGTTTCTCAAACTAGTAATGCAAAAACAGTCCTGAACATAAGTTTTGACTAATAGTGAAATTCAAGCAGTTGATTGACTGGTTATGATTGTACTTAAATGAACAAAAGGTTAATTGAGATGGCTGCCACTAATTTCAGTGGAATAATATGTCAAACACCTTTTTGCCTACTTTACATCCTTCAAGCCTAAGCATGCCTCACATTTCCTCAGCAAGAGGGACTTTTAATTGTCAAGAGATGTCAAATCAAAAGAAGTCAAATTAATGAGAAATCCACTGCTTAATCAAACCTGATTATATTTAGTTTTAATGGCCGCTAGAATATGGGTTTGAGGGACCAGGATTTGGAAACACTCGAGCAGGGATGGTCAACTCCAGGCCTCATGTGCCGGTGTGTATGCAGGTTTATGCTGCCACCAGTTACCGTGGCTCACTCAGCTGATTAGTCATAATACGCCAACACCGATTCACTCGTAAATTGAATACCACAATAAAATGCTACTAACATGCATACAGGCACAAGAACAATAATCAGCTGCTGTTCTGTGGAATGTAGAAAAAATATGAGATCATGCTAATTAAATAATTAGTAACTGGTGGCGGCAAAAGCCTGCATACACTCCGGCCCGCAAGACCTGGAGTTGCCCATCCCTGCACTAGAGCATTACTGGCTCTGAGAGGAGCAGGCCTGCTGTTGGATCTGTGCCATGGACACACATCAGTGATCTCTACATTATCTAGGTGGCTCGCTGACCCCATATTATCGGCCAATCCACATACTGTAAAGATTAGTAAAACTGTGCTGCACTACATAGCCTTGTTGTATTAAGTGCCAACATTGCTTGTATAAATTGTTGTATAAATATCCAATATTATATTGTATTATATCCAATATTGCTTTCTCACCTTTCAGGAAGCTGGAAGACCTGAGTGTGGATGAGTTCCTGGCATCAGGTTTTGATTCAGGAGGTGAGGAAGACTCTGAAGAGGAGTCCCCTGTACTGCAAAATGGAGGGAGGAAGAAATCTGGAAAGTCCAGTGACAGAGCGCAAGTCAAGTAAGAGTGGCACAAGAGCAGAGTTACGAATAAGCAGACTTTGTAGTGATTAATAAGTCTTGGGTGTTATTAAATGTCATTTCCTATTCAAATATACAGCGAGCCAGTGCTCAAAAACCCATTTAATCAGATCTGATATTAAGTTGACTTTGATGCGGAAAGGGAAAACCGTATTAAAATATAATGCCATTCTGCTGCAGTGTCTGCTTTTCTACCGGTACACTGTCTAGACTTTGTAAAGGTCTTTGAATTTGGAAGAAACACCCACAAATCGCAGCAGCTAGTACGAAGTCATGGAAATTCTGGGACGAACATTTAAGAATTCAAAGCATGGTTAGCTAATCACTGTTGCCATGACGTGACTTTTTTTTTATAGGAGTGGGACAAAGAAAGGCCAGGCCTCCCAGCACAAGGATCAGCTCTCCAGGCTAAAGAGCAAGGATCCAGAGTTCTACAAGTTCTTAGAGGAGAATGACCGCTCGCTGCTCAATTTCGATGACACGGATAGTTCTGAAGATGAGGAAGAGAGCAAGTACCACACACTGCCCAGCCAACTGGAGGTGCCTAGTGCCTACCGTATAACATTCTTCTGATCTTTCTGCTTTGTGTGTGATTATTTGTACCAATTGTAAACGTTCTGTTTACATTTTCATCTTGTAATTCAGCGCCCTGGCCGTGGGAGTTTCACTTTGGCGCATCCTTACGCAGTTAAAGGAAATTTCTGGATTTAAATGTTATTTCCTGTGTTTATTCCTTCACTCTATCAACATGGTTCCTGCATGTATGATGTACAGTATTTATGTATAGTCTGCCCTGTGTCTGTGTGTTCAGGAAGCCAGCTCTGATGAAGAGGCGGAAGATGATGAAAAGGCAACCGTAAAGAAACCCAAGAAAGCTTCAGCTGAAGTCATTAAAGTGACTGAAAAAATGGTGGAAGGATGGAGAGCGGCCATCAAGGTTGTAAAAAGTTTTATGCGTTTTCACATTTTGATCACAAGTCATTCAAAGTTACAAGTAACTACGAGGGCAACGAAAGGTTTCCGGAGTGGCACACCCAGTTGAGATACTGGGCGTAGTGCAGTGACGTGGCCTACGGCCTTTACGTTACATTAGTGACTTCGCCAGGTCCTTGATTGGAATCTGGACTGCACCAGTGCTTACTGTGGCTGGGGTGGTGCAGACACAAAATTGGCCTAAGCTTCACCCAGAGAGGCGTGGTTCATTTCACATGGTAGCTCTGGCATTATCGCTCGCTTACCATTACCTCCAGTAAAATGGGTGCCAGCAATCTATTGGTTGTTCAGTCCACTAGTCTAGAGCGGCACCTGATGCAGGACGTTGGTGGTCAGTTGACGTGACACTTTTCAGAGGATGTGCAGATGCTTACCCTGACCTCTAAAATTGCCAGCAAGGGGATGTGCCTGCTGCTGCATTCGGGCACTGCAAGGAAAACGGGGCAGAAAGACAGAGTGGGGAAAAGTATACGAAATAACACCACACCTTATATCAGGCTCCTTCATCACGGATTCAGAAAGGCAAACATTAACCTGAAATGAGTGGTATTATTCATTGAGACGCTATCAAATTTAAAGGCATGTCTTAGCACATTTGTTAAAGAATATGTGGGAAAATCAACAGTGTTTGCTGTAAAGAAGGGCCTAATCAGAGTAGGTCAACATGTTCTCCTGTATTGTATGGGATCGTATCATTACCGTAGTAGCATATTGATTGTATAATGATAATGTGATGGTGATGTGTTGCCAGGAGGAGCTGACTCTCAAGCTGTTTCGGGACATTACCCAGGCCTTCAAGGCTGCCGTGGCAACTACCAAAGGCGACGGGGGCGACCCATGTCGCTACAAGGTGGAGGACAGTTCAGGTAGCCCACGTCTCCATATCCAACAGCAGTAGTACTAGTACTAATAATGTTTATTTATGCTGTGTTTTTCAAACGGGGCTCAAACCCACTTTCCACAAAACGATGGAAGGGCATGGTAAAAAAATAAACACATAGACATAACATAACCGCAAATACATTGAAAATAATACAGAAATGTTATAAGGGAAAAAATAAAGGTGAAATAAAAACGGAATTGCAGAGATTAGATGCCATTAAACCAATTAAAAAGTTTTAAAAAATCGACTGTGCAACATTGAGTTGTGTAACAAAGCATTCATAGAGGTATGCCCTGTGCGGTGAGTACTTTACTGATGGTCTGTATTCCCTCTGGTCCAGTGTTCAACTCGCTGGTGCTCTTCTGCATCAGAGATATGTTTCTGGCCCTGCAGCGGATGCTTAATCTCAAACCACAGAAGGGCCAAAAAACGTGAGTGTGCACCATCCTTCCTCCCCCTTACGCAGAGGTCTCACATCTGAGGACCTGAGATTGTTTTACTTGGGTTCCCTAGAAACCTTGAAATTGCTTGAATGTAGAAAAGGGGTTACATGTATAGGATAGGGCCGTCAATTAAAATTATTTTTTTTAAACATTCACTGGATGTGTGTGAATTTATGTACAGATAATCTCCTTGCAGACTTTGAGACTGTGTTGTGTAACATACTCAACCTCTGGTTTTCCAAGGCTGGTGCTACCATCGTCCAGCCCCAGGTGGCAGAAGAACCAGTTGGACATCAAGATGTATCTGAGTGGTATCGTTCAGGTGTGTAGCCTTAAGTCTTACTTAAGCCAGTTTGCTGATGTTTCGTCTTGGGTTCACAGGGACCAAATGTGGGAATTTGTTGTTATGCTGCTTAAGCTGCTAACGTTCAATGTTTGCGCCCACAGCTCCTGTCTTGCTTAACAGAGTCTACCGTCATCAGCGCAGTGCTAAAACACGCCAACCAGATGGTTCCGTATTACCTGTGCCTGCCCAAACAGTGCCGACACTTCCTCAAGGTGCAGAGCTGACCACACGCTGCACAGTCAGCACTTTAATACACTGTCATTAAAGTATGTTGTTATGTTTCTGTTTGCAGAATGAAAGCAGGCCTGGTCATGTATCTTAAAGTTTATCTTAAATCTCCTTTTTTAATGTTCAATTTCAAGACTATTCTAATAAAAGTCAATGGGAACTACTGTTGAAAGAAGTAAAAGATTAAGTTTTGACATTTCCAAATTCTGAGTGAAAGGTGGCCAGTCACCACTGAAGAGTATTGTTTGTGACAAAAATGAGGCAGCGTTTACACCCACAGTTGTTCTGTCATAAATTGGCCTTTTCAAATTGCTAATCATTATTGATCATACTTTTAGTAAATAGTTTTTGAAATGATCTGTCTGTTTATTAATGGCAATTGGCACATGTATGTGCTGTGATGTGCTGTGTAGCCAATGCCTGAGCTCTTGTATCTAACTGTGGAACTATGGGAATTCAGCAACTGATCAAGCAGTGGAGCACTGGTGAGGAGACGGTGAGAGTCCTGGCCTTTCTCGCGCTCAACAAGATCTGTCGGCACAAGCAGACGTCCTACCTCGACCCCGTCCTCAAGGTACCGCATTCCAATAAGTGACCCACGATAGCAGGGGTGCACGACTCCAGTCCTGAAGGGCTGATCTGCATGCTGGTTTTTGTTCCAACCAGTTACCTTAGTTTTTTTGTTTTCTGGCAGCTCTATAAACTACGCTGATTCACTCCTTTACTTGAGCTCAGTAAAATCTTCAGGATACACTTGCAGTCTGCGGCTGTAGCTTGTGCATATACAAATGTCAGATCAAGATGATTGAGCTAATTAAATAGTTAAGAGCAGAAGTTGGCACAAAATCCAGAAACGGATCAGCCCTTGTTGTGCACCCTTGCACTGTAGCCTTCCATATTTTTGATGTAATGTTGCTAGTTTTGTTAAATTGATCCGGCCCCTTGTTGGCGGTTTCAGCAAATGTACATCGCCTACGTGAAGAACTGCAAGTTCACGTCACCCAACGTCCTCCCCATGATCAACTTCATGCAGCGGACGCTGACTGAGATGTACTCCCTGGACACTCAGGTGTCCTACCAGCACGGCTTCATCTACATCCGCCAGCTGGCCATCCACCTCCGCAACGCCATGACCATGAAGAAGAAGGTAATCGCGGGCTGCGCCTGAAGGTCTGCCTCATTTTCAGCGTGTGAATTAAAGGGCTCCTGGGGATGTTCTATAGACGTGAAGTGGGCCTGCCTTCTGTTGCCAGGAAGTTATTTGCCATAGGCATTTATAAGTCCTTAAATATAAGCAACGTTGTCCATAATACACCTATTAGACCACCATAATCCAAAACAAGCAAGTCGTTTCTAAAGTCATGTCAGTCATTTCGTAGATTTGTAAAAAAATTTGCAAATTACGGTAAACACCTTTACTGGCCATAGTATGCAAACGGACTAAATATAGTCTGAAGTGGTACCACGCTTGATGGTACCACACCCTACATCGTTTCCTTTTTGTAACTCTGCTATACAGAATAAAGTACGTTTAACCTTTTATTTAAGTTGGTCAACTATAGTTTTTTATATTATTGTTATTTTGGTTCTTGAGAAGTTAGAAAACTTGACAAGGTAGCGTCTAATGGCAGTGGCAACAGTGACGTAAATTCCCTAAATCTACTCTAATGAAGGCACGTGTAGTTTAACTGTCGTTTAATTCTATTACACACTTGTACCTTTGTACAATACTCATAAGGAATGTAGCAGTCAGTATAACTGAGTTTGTGCTCATATGGAATGTAGCAGTCAGTATAACTGTGTTTGTGCTCATAGGGAATGTAGCAGTCAGTATAACTGTTTGTGCTCATAGGGTATGTAGTAGTCAGTATAACTGTTTATGTTCATAGGGTATGTAGTAGTCAGTATAACTGTTTATGCTCATAGGGTATGTAGCAGTTGGTATAATTGTGTTTCTGCTCATAGGGTATGTAGCAGTCAGTATAACTGTGTTTCTGCTCATAGGGTATGTAGTAGTCAGTATAACTGTTTGTGTGCTCATATCGTATGTACTATGTAGCAGTCAGTATAACTGTTTTCTGTATCCACAGGAAACATACCAGTCTGTGTATAATTGGCAGTTTGTGCACTGCCTGTTCCTATGGTGCCGGGTTTTGGGCACCCTTTACCCCAGTGATGTCCTGGAGCCTCTTATATACCCCCTGTGCCAGGTCACTGTGGGCTGCATCAAGTAAGACCCCACTTCTTTCTCTGGCTCAATGTTTAGTCTATCTCACAAGGAATAGTAGAATCATTTTAAAATGTCTTGCTGTCCGTTGAAATACGGAGGCTGGATTGACTGAGGCATTGACAGGAGGCTGGATTGATTGAGTTGGCATTATTTTTCTGAAAGTCTGCATACATGCACAAGTAGATGTGCTTTTCCATGTTTTATGTTGGCATATAGAGGTCTTGGATTAAAAAAACAAACAACTGGAAGCAAACTTAAATGCTGGGTTCACAGAACTTCACACCATCTACTAGCGACAGTGACAAACTCGCTGTACTTGGTCACGTGCAGCGAAAAGAGGGCGTTGTAGCCTTGGTTTTAGCGCATTTGGTGTTATGCCAATAACTTACCGATTGTAAACACTTGATTGCAAAGTACAATACCCTTACCCCACATGCAGACTGTCTTGGCAATTCCGTTCCAAGCCACAAGTTTTCTAACATCCCTATAGGTGTACAAACTGTTATCGTATAGAATTGGGTGGTTTGAGACCGCGACGATGAGCTGCTTTTCAGAAAGACAGAAAATAATCCTCGGACACTTTTAAAAAAATTATGTTTTTTTATTTAAACGTCCAGAGCGGCATCTTTTCAGATTGGTTGGCAGTGCAACAAAATTGACTGCTACTCAGTGTTTCTGAGAGACAGATAGTTGGGTTATTTGTCGCTATGTACCGACCGCTGTTTGTTGCTGTTATCCAGTTATCCATAGACTTTGAGTGGAATCTTGTCGCTTTGTCACTGTTGTGAATAGATGCTGTGAACCCGGCGTAATTCAGATCCCTGTAGGTTGCATCTTCACCAGCAGGTGGCACTGTTGACCAAGCCACCTAATTCACTTCCCTCCTCCACAGTCTAATGAAACATAGAAGTCTTCCTTACAGCAATGCAGCAGCCAGCTGAAACACTAAGTTCTAATCACACGGTCGTCATTGTTTGAATCACGGCTGTTTTCTGTGTTTGACAGGCTGGTGCCCACTTCCCGGTACTACCCCCTGCGCATGCACTGCGCGCGAGCTCTCACCTTGCTGTCCGACAGCACCAAGACCTTTGTTCCCGTCTTGCCCTTTCTACTCGAGGTATGATATGGTCTAAGCTGGAGTTTTAGTGCTATGGGCTTTTTAAAACGCGTTCAGCCTCTTTGCATAGGCACTGGTATTTTATGGCTCTTTGGGTTTTACCATGCAATCTGAAACCATTAGTAGGACAATTGTACTGTTCAAAAAGTTTATCAGTGTCACCTATTGCATCAACACACTGGCCACTATTTCATATTTTGCAACTTCGCAATGTTTTCACCCATTATGTCCGCTGCACTAACTGTTTTCACCCTTTAGCCTATATTAACCCTACTAACTGCTATTTTGCTAGCTGGTATGTGATCGCATACATTTTACCACTGAAAAGTTTTCATAGTGTTTTCAAAGTGTTCCGTTATTGTTTGCTACTTTGAAAGAGCTCAAGGAGGTCTCGCTATAGGCAGAGCAGGCAACATGTAGCTGTTGAGAAGGGGAAGAATGAAACTGTCACTTCACTGCTCTCTAATGTATATCCATAATACCAGTTCAGGAAGTTTTTTTTGTGTGATTTCTGCATTTATGTGGAATTAATGTAGTTTTCTCCTTGTTTACTAGGGTGTTAATCTTTATTCTCTGCTGTAGTTTAATTTATCCGTTAAATCTCACTGACCTGTCAGTGTTTTGAAAGTGAAGGTCTTCAAGGGACATTTGGGAAATGAGAAGGTGTGATAAGTGAAACAGATGGGAAGATTGGAGCTCAAATGGAAAATTTAAAAGAAAAAAATGAAATGATCTGTAGTCTGTGTGTACTCTGTATGGGAGGTAGTATGAGTACTGGAGAAAGTCATGTCATACATTGGGGAGCAATATGGTCATTAATTGCAGTTATTTGAAGAATAAAGTTAATGTTTAATAGAACATATGAACGAAGGCTTATGCTTGGTTCTTGCAGCTTCAGTTCAGTTTAGAGAATGTAACTAAAAAGAAAATCTTTATTTGTGGTGGGATCAGTTGTTTTCCAGATGGAAAGTAAGTGAGCAGGTTGGAGGCTGTTAATTGTCTGGCTGCACGCCAATAGAGTAACTGTCTTTAAGGGCTGAAGATAGCACTGGAGCAGTGAAACGGAAGCAATCTCCTGTTGAGCGTAGGCCCGTGTGCGGTGGCGTACATGGCATCTACGACACCTTTTTGTGTTCAGGTGAGGCTGAGGGCACAAACTGTCAACGTTTTCCATGGCCCGGGCGCAGAGCTCCGCTATAAGCGTGTGCGGCCTCTCTTTAGGCCTGTGTGGTTTCTGTTGCCGTGAGAACGGCAGCGTGGAGACTGCAAACAGCTGCGACCACAGGAAGCCAGGAGGTCGAGACGGGGGCCGGAGGGGGGCGGGGGTGGTTGAAGCGTTACCTCGTGGGGAGTGGTCAATGCCTGAGCAGAACTTGTCTTGACCGGGGGGTGGGGTTGTGTGGGCGCTCTGTGGTTTGTGCACTCTGCTGTAAACACTCTGCACAGCCCACATCCTCTGCCTCTGGCAGCTATGAGTGAGCGTGCCCCCCCCCCCCCCCCCAAAAAAAAAACTACCCAGCATTCATTATACGTGTCACTGCATACAGTTTCAAATAAGTGTGCTGCTCCTTCTAAAATTAGAGTTGCGTGAATAGTTTTGCTCTCTCTCCCCCTCTTTCTCTGTCTCTCTGTCACCCCGCTCTCGTCCTTGCACTGCTGTGTGATAGTGCATGCCCGTCTGCTTTAGCAGTTTCTGTTCATGTGAGGCTTTGACCAGTTGACCACTTGTCTTCCGCAGTCTGACACCACATCCGATGTGACAGAGCGGCCCTGACCCAAAACACACGCACAAATGCACACACACCTCAAGCAATCTGCTGAATGCATTGCTTGTGGAGCCCATAGACTCAATGTTTTGGACCTATCAGGAAATGCTTATCAGTGGGAAGTTTAATCACTTGTGTGTCAGCTCAAGGATGGACCTCTAGCTACCATTCCAATTCATATGTAAGAACCCAAGGTTCATATGTAAGAACCCATACCAATATATTGTGGAAGATCACCATTTGTTCTTTTATGAAATAAACAGTGTTTCCTCAGTTTTCCAGGAAGGCTCACCTTGGGTACTAATTTTAGTGTTTCTGTGTTGCCTGTGATCCAGGTCTTCCAGCAGGTGGATTTTAACAAGAAGCCAGGCAGGATGTCTACAAAGCCCATTAACTTTGCGGTCATTCTGAAGCTTAGTAATGCTAACCTGCAGGAGAAAGCCTTCCGGGTGAGTTGTCGGGCAGGTGCAGCTGGCCCAGTCAATCTCAGAACTGTGTGTGTGTGGGGGGGGGGGGGGGCACTTTTAGGATGTCTGCTAACATTCCAAGGGAGGTCTTGGTCCTCTTGAAAACGCCTGTGTGTGTGTGTGTGTGTGTGCGTGTGCGTGTGCGCGTGTGCGCGTGTGCGCGTGTGTAATGGAATTGTATGTGCATATTTGCCACAGGATGGTCTCATCGAGCAGCTGTATGACCTTCTGCTGGAGTACTTTCACACTCAGGCCAGCACCATCGGCTTCCCAGAGTTGGCTTTGCCCTCGGTCATTCAGGTACCACGTGCTCTCAATCCTTTTACCCACAATGCACCTATCTCTGCTGGCAGGTAGCTCAACATGCCCATTGGCCAGGAGATATGATCAGATGGTCTTTTCTTTCCATCTTCAGCCAGTTCTGACACCGCTCTGTCTATCAGTCTGTCTAAGAATCAGTAATTCTCAGTTAAACTTCTCTGAAAAGAATGCCGCTTTCATTACATTCTCCATGACTGCCATAGTGGCCTGAGGAAGTTTACACATCCAAACCCAAGATTTTTTTCATCTTGAACCCCCCCCCCCCATTGTGCTCCCCAATGTGAAATCGGCAGTCATGCCTCTGAAAACAAACACACTTGCACAACACTAGAGGCTTTGTTTACACCCTCTTCCAGTGTACTCAGCCGTGTGCCAGTCACACTTATACACACTCTACGTCACACAACAATGCAGGAGACAGGGACGTCTCTCACCAGTGGTGTGGCTTGTAGCCTGTGGACACCAAATATCTCCAGCCACTGTGGACTACCAGTCATAGTTGGGTGACCCTGGGCTGAACCTGTGAGGTCTAGGCTATAGTGCCCGGCCTGCATTCATGGTAAGCTTCTCTGATGGAGCCACTCAATCACTAAACTTGCATTTATTGACTTCTGTCAATAAAAATAAAAAAAAGCAACTTTTGAAAAGCACACTGCTCTGAAGAGTTGGTAACACTGTTTATAGTGGGGTTTTTTTATTATCGTGGAGTTGGACTCCAGGCAGTTAACCTCCAAGCCAGAGGAAATGGTGGCTTGTGCCGTGATCTGCAGCGACCCTCTCAGCCTGGTGTTATTTATGTCTGCGTGTGCTCCGGTGACCGCCCCGCCCACTTCCTGCAGGAAAGCCTCCGGCGTGGGACACTGTCTGAGACGTGTGTCCACCCACATTTCAGCACCGGCTTTCTGAAGGAGGAGCCACATCCTGCACTGCCCTGACCAGACAGAATGCAGACGTGCATGTGTTTGTATTAAGCCTGGCTTCAGGCTAACGGTGGAGAAGCAGACAGACCATGGTTTTTCGCATTCCATCTTGCGGGAGACTGATTTTATAATCTGATATTTATTCTCCAGTCATCATCTGCAGCATTTACCTCGTCCCATTACTCTCAGTATTTGGTCTTGTAATCATTGCGGTAGGAATTTTCACGATGTTGCATACTGAATCAGTCTGACCTGGAACTGAATTGGTACATTGATCCTAGTTTTTTGAAAATTGCTCAATTTTTCTCCCCTATTTTGAATACCCCAGCTGTATTTCAGTGATCAATCGCTCCCCTATTGATTCAGGAGAGGCCCCGATAAGCACATACTGTCCTCTGTAGCCTGTGATGTCAGCCATTGCTCATCGCACCACAGTTCTCACGGACGCACGTCGGAGAAAGATGCTTCCCATGTGCAGCTTAACAGGGTGACGCTAGAACCAGTTGTGCATCGCCCTGTGGGGCTGTCTAGCATAGCAGGCACTGGTACAATACCAGACTGTGGAGCTCATTCATGAACAGGAACAGCGGCCTGAACAGGATGAGCGACCCAGCAGCCTTGTCCCTGCTACTTTACCTATACCTTACCTATATTGTCTTTTTATATCATAATGGGTTTTTCACATTTTTTGTAACATCTTGTCAGATGACTGCCATCTAACCAGCTGACTAATGATAGCAATTAATAGACTTGCAATATCTCATATTGCAGAATCTCAACAGGCACCAAATATACTTTTGTGTATAAATAAAGTATAAGCAATGTGGCGGTGAATTCTTAAAATGTATGGTTTCTTTAGCTTCTACCATACCTTGCACACTCCTGCACAACATTTAGCTGTACCATGATTACTGTATTAACGCAAAATAACACCACCTACCCTTTCAATTACTCGTCCCATAATTACTCATGCCATAGCATGATAGCTGTGGTAACTCTTACCTTATCCACGTACCCTTATAACCTGTAACATGTAGCGCATGCACCTCCTGTCTCACCATGCATTTGCCCTTGTATGGTACTGACCTGCTACATAACCTGTACCTTCACATACAATACCACACCCAGTGAGTATTTACCAATTGTTCCAGTCCAGTAATGTGGAGAGTGCAGTCGGAATGAAAACGGAATGACTTCAGATTCTCTAAATCTAAACTTTTACAGGCCCTTTATTTTTGTGAAAAAAGCGTTGAGCTGGGTGTTTATTTCCTGACTGGGCTGACCGTTCTATCCTTTTTCCCCGCAGCTGAAAGCTTTTCTGAAGGAATGCAAAGTGGCCAATTACTGCAAGCAGATCCGGCAGCTACTGGAGAAGGTGCAGGAGAACTCGGCCTACATCACGGCCCGCAGACAGAGGGCCGCCTTTGGGGTGGCCGACGGGCCGGCAGTGGTGAGTCTGCGCGCCACGGGTGGCGGGCCGGTCCATTTGGCCCATAACCAGGCCCGGCCCGAGCAGAGCTACGCTACATTAGCCTGACCGCACTCTCGCGGCACGGCATGTTTGTCTTCCTCCCCACAGCCTGTGTTCCCCTGAGCTTTGCTGCGAGCACTCACACACACACACACACACACACACACACACACACACACACACACACACACACACACACACACAGGCTGTCCGCACAGCCGTCGTGCAAGCAGTTGACGCTGATATTTTTGTATTATCTGATATCTGTGGTCAGTACAGTGTGTGATACCATGCACATTCCAGTTTATATATATATATATATATATATATATATATATATATATATATATATATATGGTGGAGGACAAGGGGTTATGCAAGTCTAAAAACAAAACGTACGGTAGTCATACTCGATAAAGTACATTTGCTTTTTTAACAGAAGTATGAACCCTCAGCTCATTTTTATTCATGGCTTGTGGCTGTAAACCTGGCAGCCTTATTGGTCATAGATGTAGTCGTGGTTGGGCCGTAACTTCAACCATATTATTTCTGAAAATATGAATTTCTCGTCAAGATGCTGGAGTCGATGCTTTTCACTCCCATTACTGCACGTGTCTTATTTGGACAGATTTCCCTTGCGTGTGAAGTGTAATTCAGGACTGTGAACATATTTTTCTAAGCACTGATGGCAACAGTTGTGTTGTCAGTATAGCAGCTGGCTGCCAGTTGATTAGTTTGTTTTGCATGGAAGACAACCCCCCCCCCCCCCCCCAAACCCCTGGTGCCACACCCACCCCCATTTTAATTCACTATGGTGACCCCACCAAGACGCCCTCTGCAGATGTCAACCGGTCTCCGCCCACCTCTGTCTGGACTAATATTCCAGCTGCGGCCTGATGTGCGTGAGCAATGAGCACCTGCTCTGCAGAGGTGGAGCGGCACTCGCTGACCGCCCCATTCCGAGTGGAGCTGTGTGGTGGGGGCGGAGTGAGCATGCAGAAAACGCAGCCGAAGATCTGCGTGCTTGCTGGCACACACACCCTTAGAGTTAGAGGTCTGCATCCTGACCTGAACACGACCGGGCCGAGAGGTATGCTGTGATTGGGCCGGGTATCGGGCATATTTTTAGCTCTGTGACGTCGGGCCCGCTGCCAACCCGGAGGTTTACAAATAGTGTAGCAACACTTCTTCCAGCTGTTAACGATTGACAACAATGGCAATTGTTTTAGTTAACGTCGTCAATATGCTAGAAAATAGCTGGTTGGGGAGAACCGAGCGTGAGTGATAGTGAGGCCCGCTATTCCATTCTATTCTAGGCTTTAGCTCTCGGTAGAGTTAGTCAGCACCCGCCCCCCTCTGGTATCCGGGTGACAGGACTACGCCCCCGCATGTCTGCAGTCCCTGCGCCGCCGCACCACCCAACCACCCCCCACCCCCCCACGCTCCGGCCCGCCGCCACATTAATAAATATTTAAGAGCGGAATTAAAGAGGGGCCCCTCCGCATGTAATGTAGACCTGAGGAGGTGTGGTACACTCTGCTGGGCCAGACAGCATGGCACCGGGTGTGTGTGTGTGTGTGTGTGTGTGTGTGTGTGTGTGTGTGTGTGTGTCCTTCGCTGTGCGCCACGCCGTCTTTCCGCCCCGGCGGCTGGGTAACCTTGCCATCAGCACTTGAGCGGCTCCGGCGGAAAGGACATCCTCTTGGCCTTGCGCTGCTCAGATCAGTTAAGCAGACAGTTTAAACAGAAAACATCTCACCTTCCTCATTTTTATTGCCATTTTTGTGGGCTGCCGAGAAAAAAATAGTGAATGTATGTGCCGCTTAATTGCAAGCTATCAATTCCATTCATTAAAAAAGATCACAACTTTTAAACCCCCCTCCCCTTCCACATAAACGTTTTTGCCATTTGGTGAAAGGTCACAGGGTTTAACTTCGGTCAGGGTTGTTGTCATGCTCTGTGACGCAAAATCGGAAAATGGTTCGGAAGAGGAAATTAAAACCATACGTCTAATGCCTGAGTTCATCATCCTTTTTTGAAAGTTATATTTAAGTGCAGTAACTTGGTAATGGCACTCGATTTAAAAATTGACAAAAACTTCACCAGTGCTATGATCTTTGTGTCTGTAAATCTATAATTTTTGAAGTGCATTGCTTGAATTTATGATCAAACACCAGAGATATTACTATATTTCATTTGAATTTGGCATTTAAATGTGTAATTTGTCAACTTGTTTTTGACATTGAAGTGCTAAATTTTATGGTAACTGTTCAGTGTACGTAGTGTGCTCTAATATCAAAGGGAATTTGTATATGAACACATTTCTGTGCTCTTGTCATTATTGCTAAACAGTACTGGGTGTTTGCACTACTAACAGTACCTGGGCCTGGTTTTCGGAAGGAGAGGCAGGAAACTGAGATATGCAGATACATCTCCAGCGGGTCCCCAGTGGGAGGAAAAATAACGGGCATAGTTCTGTGCACTGTACACCCAAGCACCCTTATGTTTGCTGTGCTGTCTACCTGGCCATTTAAAATGGCCTGCAGTGCTGTGTGGTGAATGCAGGATGTTGTGCTTTCGCCTTGTCCCCGTCTCCCTAGCCCCCACCCAATCGTAATAACACCACAAATTTTTATAAATGCGTTCAGATAAGAGCCGACCGAGGCCGCAATCTATTACCGTCTATTGGGTTTCAAGGTTAGATAATCCTATTTGACCTGATCAATACCAACAGCGGGGACCTTTGGGGAAGGCTAGCAGAGAAGCACTTCTCCGTCTTCTCTCTCCCTGCTCTAGACCTCCTGCAGTTTCGTCTGTCTCCTTTCGTCCTCCCAATCCCTTCTCTATCACGGAATTACAGTACATTTCATCTCAACAGTTCATTTAAACAAATCTTTGTCTAATGTAGATTCCCCCCCCCCCCCCTTTTGAGGTTTTAGAGAGATATTGTGAGGTTCTTTATGTCGATAGAAAAACAGACGATCAGACCTGGGCAGAGAGAGGGCATGTGGGCCAAGAGGCTATTTTAAGGGCTAGCGCTGGATCTGTGGCTCCGATGAGTTTCTGATTCCGACCATTTCTCTTGTAAATGTTTTCTCATTGGAAGTAACACTGTTATCTACATTTCGTCCCCTTTTTCTGTGTCAACCAAAGTGTCACCTTTGAGTGCCTTTCTGCACATAACAGAAAGGATATTTATTGCATTGAATCATATTCATTGCGTCTTCCGAAGATGGCCTCTGCAGTTGTTGTTAGGGGTCCAGGTTTGTGAGTACCTCGCCAGCGCGCTGGTTTCTGTGCTGTGCTTGAATGTGCCCTGATCTGCGGCTCTACGGCGTGCTTCTTGCAGGCGGCCTGGGAGAAGCAAACTGCTGAGGAGGGCACCCCACTCACCAAGTACTACAGCCAGTGGAAGAAGCTTCGGGAGAAGGAGATCCAGCTGGAAATCTCCGGGAAGGAGAGGGTGAGTCCCGTCGACCGCAGGGGGTGCGTCCTGTACGCCGCGGGGGTGTGTCCCGTCGACCGCAGGGGCGCAGGCTAGGCTGCAGGAACAGAATTTGGCACGAGTGGTCTGCTCACTTATGATGGAGAGACGAAGCATTGTCAAGAACGGCCCATTGCAACCAATTGCCATACCGCAACAATTATATCCGTTTTGTAGACAAATGTGGGGGGTAGCGTTAGTTTATAGGTCCGATGCGAGTGGTTTGCAATATGGCTGCTGTGTTGAAGATGAAAAGCGAATGGGGGCGGGGTTAAAACGGCTGTAACGCTGTTTCACATGCAGAGACTTGCAGGATTTATTTTTAAAAGTGAGAACGCAGGCAGTTAGGCGCGGCAGGATTGTTGCTGTGGGAGGTGAGCGCGCGGAGGCCGTTACTCCGCCTGCGGGCCTGCGGCACCCCTGGAGCTGGAAACGCGCCGCCTCCCCCCTCTCCCCCTCCCCCCTGAGGGAATCGGCGGCCTTTTAAGACGCGCTCTTTTCCTCCTGCCGCTCCACAAGAAAGGAAGCAGGGACTTCAAACGGAGCGGAAAATGTTGGGGGACGGGGCGAGACGCGCGGCGGGCTCTTTTGAGCAGGGGCCAGGGCCAGGACACCTCGCCTTACCGCCTGCGTTTGATGTGTTTTGTGAATGCACTTTTTAATGACACTGGGAAAGCAGCGCAGAGCATAAACCAAACTATTTCTTCAGGCACTGATTCAAACGCCCGGACCCCCGGGGGGAATGCGCAGTGTTTGATATCGGTAGTATTCTGCATAGGTTCACTGTTGATAGAGTAGTTATGCTTTTTCCCCCACATTACATTAATAAATGAATGCATTTGGGCTATGTTTACGTCTTAAACCTAGTCTTTTTACTCCCCTCTGTGTTAAGATGGAAGATTTGGACTTCCCCGAGATCAAACGCAAGAAGCTGCAGGAAAGAAAAGCACACGACAAGAAAGAGTTTAAGGATCTCTTTGAATCTGACAGCGACTCTGGTGATGAAAGCTTGGGACTCAAAGTCAAAGGTAAAAAAATTTAAATAAAAAAATGGAACCCTGTCATTTCCTAGTTCTTCCCTTTCCACCAGGTTCCAGAAGGAAAACGAAGCGGCTGTTCCACTCCTGATTTTGACAGCAATGGACAGCTATACTTTAATTTAGTTTGGAATGTCTCTTAGTAAGCTAAGGTTCACCAACTGGAAGATTTATGTTTCAGTTCTGTGTGTGTGTTCGCGGTGTGTGTTCGCGTGACCTGCACTTCCCTCACCGTGGGCCTCTCCGATTTCGTGTTCCTGATGTGCGTTACGTCCCCCGTGATGGATCATGAAGAGCAGATCTTATGGCTCCAGCACACAAAGGGTGGGCCTTCACAGACATATACAAGAAGGCTGCAGGTGTCTGATTGGGCCCACTACAGGGGCTCAGGAAGTACTTTTGCTGACACGCTCAGAAGGCCAACATTTAGTATATACAGTGAGCACCACTCTAGCACTTTGAGTTTGAAAGGATACAATGACAATGAGGTTGAAGGGCAGACTGCCAGCTTTAATTTGAGGGTATTTGCATCCATATCGGACGAACCATTTAGAAATTATAGAACCTTTTGTACATAGTCCCCCCCATTTTCGGGCATCAAAAAATATTGGACAGTTTAACATAATGTAGAATTAAGTAATCATTTTAAATATTTGGTCGCTTTTTGATGTCTGTGACCCAACAATATCAAAAGACTCTTGATATCTTATTTTCTGGTACTCCTACAAGCGATACTAACTTCTCTGCATTTGAGTGGATCTCTATGGGAATTGGGGGGTGGGACTAGATTTAGCTGTAAATTACACTGGAACAGTATGGAACACATAAATGGCTCTAAGCCATCAAGGGTCTGACGTATCAAACAAGCCTTAAACCATCACTGTGTTACCAGATATGCAGTAGATATAGATGGATAACTTGAAGGGTTTGTTCTCCTGACTTATTTTTTCATAGAGTTCAATAGGATAATTTGTCAGGAGAAACCACCCTTAAAGTGATCCATCCATATCTACTGCATATCTGGTAGCAGAGTGGTGGTTTGAGGCTCATTTGATACCTCAGACTCATTTGATGACTTACAGCCATTTCGCCAACCATGTATTCCATACTGTTCCAGCATAAGTGACAGCTAAATCTAGTCCCACCCCCAAATTCCCATAGAGATCCATTCAAATTCTACATTATGTTAAACTGTCCAATATTTTTTGATGGCCGAAAATGGGGGGGACTATGTCCAAAAGGTTCTGTAATTTCTAAACGGTTCATCCGATAAGGATGAAAATACCCTCAAATTAAAGCTGACGTCTGCACTTCAACCTTATTATCCCTTCAAACTGAAAGTGCTAGAGTACAGAACCAAAATAACAAATATGCATCACTGTCCAATGAATTATGGTGCTCACTGTATTTCAGAAGTTGTTTACGATTGCTATAGTCAGTTGGACCAGTTTTGACATTAATAAAAATATGTAATATATGAGTTAAATGGCAGTCGTTTGTCTCGCTTCGTGAGAAGGGTAGGATGAAGATCCCTTTGGGGCAAAGGTCAAAAACTGCGACATGCAGAAAGTTAGTCATACAGAAAGTGGCTATAGTGGGATAGTGGGAGTTGTGTGCAGCTGGGAATGTACTTTTGGCATATTTGTTTTTGAATTGTGTTGCTGCATGCAATGTAAAAAGGGGCATATTAGTGAGTAGCACGCAGCAGTCGCTAATTTAAAAGAAGAAAAATGTAATTTTCAGAGCTACCACTAGGAGGCTGTATTCCTTTGTTAGGCACTCGACGTTGAATTACAGTGGTCCATAAATCACTGTAGATGTGGTAAAGGGATCTTCCAAAAGATTTAACTTTGCTGCATTTTGGTGGATCAAATGTTTCTGGAGCATAGTAGATTTGTTTTGTTGTGCATTTTATTTTCATTATAGTTAGAGCTTGTTTTTTTAAACTTGTTAAGTAGGTTTAAGTGTGCTCTCTGAGCCTCTATCTGTGGAATCAGCTATAAAAGCAGCCCTCCGCCATGGCAGGTCGCAGCCTGTTCAGTCTTCGGTTGGAGAATAATGGCTGTCGCTGACACTCGCTCGTCAGCCGAAGTATGTTTGTTAACCCCCCCCCCCCCCAGTAAAACGGTCCAAAACGGTGTGGGAGTTTGTTTCCCTTCACCGCTGCGTGAGAAATAAGCCATTGAGAGAAGCGCGGCAGGCTTGGCGGGCCTGTCGCCACGGCGCCATGACCTCTGTTTGTGGGCGTCCGCGCCGAGCGCAGGTCAGGCGCAGGGCACGCCCGGCCGCTGACAAATGCGGCTCAGTCCGGCGGCCCCCTCTCTAAAAAAAAATTTGGGGGGGGGGGGGGGGGGCGTTGGGGGGACGAGTTGGAGGCAGGTTTTTTTTTTTTTTTTTCCCTGCATCTGGTATTGATTGTGTGAAGTCCCGGCGAGCGGCCGGGCGGCTGCCCCGGGGGTACTCTCGCTCGCCCGACCCCGCCCCTCGCTCTCACAGGAAGCGCTTTTCTTTTCGCAGGCTTGGATCCCGGCGGGGGTTCCTAATTCAGAACAGTTGGCCGGGAAAGACGCTGGCGGCCGGCGGCCCGCCCCCCCCCCCGGTTCCCGCAGCACACTGTTTAATGGGCCCGCTGCCCCCCCCCCCCATCCGGAACGCTTGGCGACTTGGCAGCCCACGGAGGCCCGGCTGGTGGTAGACCGATCAAATAGTTGTCATAGATACAGCGGAGGGAAGGGAGAGCTACAGGGCGGACAGGAATTTTAAAAAAGGAGAGAGAGAAAAGAGGAAAGTGTTTGTTTTTTTTGTTTTTTCTCTCTTTCTCTTGCTTGGTAATTAGCCCCTTTTTTTTTGGACATTTTGTTTCCCCCCTTTTTTTTTTTTTTTTTTCCTGGTGATCTCATCTCATGCAGGTTTTTGAGGGCAGACGCTGGTTACCAACCGTCGCCCCAGCCCCGTCTGGATAAGAGCAGGAGGGGAGGGCAGGGGGGGGGGGGAAGCAAGCCAACCTCCGCTCGGAAATCTTCCAGCGAGCGCTCTGAAAACAATTAAAGGCTTTTCATGTAGCAGCTCCTGGGGAGAATGGCTGGCGGAGTTGAGGTGGCGGCTCCACTGCCTGTGAGGGCGGCAGCGCGTAATTAGGGATTCTGTGGCGGCGAGGGGGAGGGAGACACACACACACACACACACACACACACACACAGTCTCTCTCTCTCTCTCACACACACACACACGCACGCACACACACACACACACGCACACACACACCCGCGCACACACATTCACACACAAACAATTAGCCGCCGCACTGCAGCTGTCGACCCTGGGGAAGCGCGGCTCACTGCTGCCGTGTCTGCTCTGGGGAATCAGGCTCAGTGTTGCCCTGTTTAGTGGGTGAGTTGTGTCCAGTGCTGCCCTGTCCATTAGGGGCAGTGGAGCTCAGTGTTGCCCTGTTTAGTGGGTGAGTTGTGTCCAGTGCTGCCCTGTCCATTAGGGGCAGTGGAGCTCAGTGTTGCCCTGTTTAGTGGGTGAGTTGTGTCCAGTGCTGCCCTGTCCATTAGGGGCAGTGGAGCTCAGTGTTGCCCTGTTTAGTGGGTGAGTTGTGTCCAGTGCTGGCCTCTCCATTAGGGGCAGTGGGGCTCAGTGTTGCCCTGTTTACTGGGTGAGTTTGTCCACTGCTGCCCTGTCCATTAGGGGCAGTGGGGCTCAGTGTTGCCCTGTTTAGTGGGTGAGTTGTGTCCAGTGCTGGCCTCTCCATTAGGGGCAGTGGGGCTCAGTGTTGCCCTGTTTACTGGGTGAGTTGTGTCCAGTGCTGCCCTGTCCATTAGGGGCAGTGGTGCTCAGTGTTGCCCTGTGTACTGGGTGGGTTGTGTCCAGTGCTGGCCTCCATTAGGGCCAGTGGGGCTCAGTGTTGCCCTCTGTAAGTGTTGCCTCTTAACGCTGTGAAATGGGACTCCTCCCTGGCTCTTAGTGCAGCTCGGCTTGCTGCCGGCCCCGTCGCCACGGCGTCTTAATAATTAAAGCGGTAGGCGTCAGCTGGGGAGCGCCTCCCGGGCAGCTTCTAATCAAATCCTTCTTCAAAGTGCAGGGATTTCACTATCTTCCTGTTAAACTGGCCCAACCACCCTAAGGAGGCGATCCTCATTTAGGGATTAACGGTAGTCAGCTTGTGAGTCTCGCAAAATAAATACCTGTGTGTGTGTGTAGCAGGAGTTTTTACATATTTATGTAATGTGGTTTACTTGGCAATTTATTAAGGTGCGTTTCTTGACATTTTTAAGCCCTGCGTTGGTTACATTTGTCATTCCAGGCACAGAGTTCCAGGGACTGTCTGTTCTGCCCATCTCTCAAAGCCATTTGAGTGGACCTTATGTTGGTGACACAGACCATGTCCTATTTGGCGGATGTATTTTGAAGATAACCTTAAAAATACTTGTGTTGCATTATGGTCCTCCTGAAGGCCTGCTTTTAAAAAGCCCCTGCTCTGTAATTGCAGCCCATTTAGCCTTTTTTTCCCTCCCGGTTTCTATTCATGCTTAAGGTAATGTCCATCCTTAAATCAGTCTGCAGTTCATCACACTCATAAATGCTGTAATAGCTGTCCTCCATAAAGGCTATGTTGTCGATGGCAAATGGCACTTTTTTTTTTTTTCCTTTCTTTCTGTCGTTTGTTACATAAAATTTCTCTCTCACCCAGTGCTGTCCTGTAGTATATTTAAAAGACAAATTAGGTTATTTTTGATGCCTGTACCAGTCTGAAACAAGGCACCAGCTAATTTGATCAAGTGGCTAAAAAATGCCTTAGATGTTTAGGATCTTTAAAACAAGTAATACCCCGATTAAAAGGGTGATCGGGGTATTACTTGTTTAGCGGCAGCATGGCTTTAGAATGCGATGCTGTGTTTGCAGCATCCTGTTTATGAATGGTTCCGCAGCAGTGTTGAATGAGACTATTAATGCAGTGGGACAGTATATCCCAATTAACAGCCGCATATGACCTCGCACCAGTTCAGGGTATCCTCACGTCAGCACAGTTCCTTGCAGAACATCGGTGGCTGCTGTCATGTTCCGAGATCAAAACGACTGCAAAATAGTCACGCGTTCCCTATCGAGCCATTACATTTTTTTTTTTTTTTTTTTTTAAATCTTTCTTCAGTATTTTTGCAGACCAATATGAAAGTGTGAATTGGTCTCCATTCTCCCAGCTGGGAGGTAAAAGGAGAAAGCTGGAGGGAAGAGAGCGGGCCTCACTGTTTTTGGCCCTCACAACACCCTGGAGATCAAAGTGGTGCTGGGCGGAGCTATCCCGCCAGTGGCCGACTAGTTTTTTTTTTAAAAGGGCACGTTGAGAACGCTCATGAATACAACAGCAGAGAATAAAACCAGACTGTCTCTGAGCGCTCACCGGCAGGCGCGTGGGCCGGAGAATCGCAAACCAAACGGCTGGCGGTACGGCCTGTGAGGTCCGTCTCTTCCTCTCCCTTTTCTCCTTCTGTGACGCTCTCTTGGTAGCGGCGGCTCAGCGCGGCTCCTCGGTTTCGCTCCTCGTTCCAGTGATCTGTTCATGTTGCACAGGGAGCACTGAAGCCTGGCAGTGCAGGTGGAGGCTGACCATCAGGGGAGCGCGTGGTTAATCCTCTTCATCTGTGCCCTTTATTTACAGCTGGTAAACGCAGAGCAGCCGCGGACGAAGAGGACCTGGATGATCTGTCGGACCTGAGCGGTGAAGACGGGGATGAGGATGACGAAGAGGCAGAGTACAAAGTGGAGGGATCTTCAGGTTAGTAAAGGAAGAGGAGTTGTCTTTGGGATTGAGAAGGGTCTACCTTTTCAGGGGTTACTTCACGTTCCTGAAAGGGGTTCAGAAAAACTCCCATTGGCTTTGCGCTGGACACAAGAACTCAATTGTTTTTCCAACGCAATGCAAAAGCATTGAAAAATTATTATTCTTTTTTTTTTTAATTGCATTAAAATTAATAAAAATAAAATGAAACTGGATTCGTAACAAAAATTTAAAAATGACACAGTTCTCCAAATATTAGAATGAGCTTCTCTTACTTATCAACCTGGAAAGATCAGCAAGTGAACATATTATTGCAGCTTAAACTGAAGTGTGTAGGGCTTTTTGCAGCTTTACTGGACAGCACAGTGTAGAGGGACGGGAAGTAATAGGAGCGAGAGAAAGAAATGCAACAAAGGTCACGCGGCCGTATTTGAACCGCCAATGTCGCAGCTCGCAATGAGCGTATGGACGGTGCTCTTACTGGCTACACCACCGAGACACCCCCAGCTTTTTTAAGTGCATCGTGTTGTTTACTACACTTCCCATGAGCAGGTTGTGTTCTGCGTATAGTGTGGACCAGCTGAGACCTCTCCCCTGGCCGGGGTTTAATCGCACTGAACCCTTGAAACCTTGACCCATGAGCCAATGCAGGTCAATGCGCATGAGCCACAAGAATACAGAGTGATTAAATAATATTTTAGAATACAGAGTGATTAAATAATATTCAAAAAGCCATTGAGTTCAATTAATAAATAAAGATGACTCATATGCTAATGACTTCTGTGCCAACCTGGAAAAGGGGGGACCTATCTTGCACTGGAACCGCCTCACGCTAAAAGGTCCTGTACAGAACGACGCCCTTCCAGCTAATCATACGTAGCTGTGTCTCAGAAATCAGACGGTACTCTCTCTGCATTTCACTGCCCCCTGCTTCTGCCTTTGGTAGGGAAGGTCCATAGCAAACATTGCCCTTAGGAATTCCCATTAAGATCTGAACATGGCAACAGAGGTTCCCACAGCTTCCTTGTGTATTCCACACTCGCACGGATGTGCTTCCTGAATCACCTCACACTGAAACGGATGTGCTTCCTGAATCACTCTCACACTGAAACGGATGTGCTTCCTAAATCTACCTCACACTGAAACGGATGTGCTTCCTAAATCACCTCGCACTGAAATGGATGTGTTTCCTAAATCACCTCACCACTGAAACGGATGAATCCTGAGGCTTCAGCACTGAATGCAAAAAAAAGATGCTCTGTTCTCCTGGACACAGAAAGCCAGTCTAAATTGCGCTACATTACTCTGGTTTGTTTCACAGGTGATGATGATGATGATGATGATGAAGAGGGGAAGATTAAGAAGGTCGGAGCGCCTTCCCAGCTGTCCCAGTCAGACCTGAAGGAGCTCGCGGATGGAGACGAGGCACCTGGTGGAAGATCTGGAGCTGTCCGATGAGGACTGAACCCCCCGAGGACCCCCAGGCACCAATGTTCCCCCAAATTTCGCAACGCAACTCTTTTCTACCTGAATTTAGGATCCTAACTTTATTCATACTGTCGCATTGCCTTTACCTCCTCCATTTACTGCATATAGTGACATGTGTATATAAAATAAACCAGTTTTACAAAAAGGGATTGTTGTTTTGTTTTGTTTTTTACTACTTTGGACAGTATGGGCCAGGGCTACTGGGTACGTTTTTGTCTAGCATTGCGTGTGTTTGTCAGTCTGAATGCATGTGTATGTGCGTGCTTGTGTGCCTGCGGCTAAACGTTCGTGCTAGCTGTGTTTGCTGCATGCGTATATAGAGAGGATGAGGACTGGCCCCAGCACCACCGCTAGCCCGGAGCTGCTGCGGCGCTCGGGCGAGCGCACACTGAGAACTGGGCGGAGCTCTCGCCTTAAGCAACCATGTGACCCCGCGAGCCTCTCCGCCCAGGGTGGCGGAGGGAGAACACAGGCCGTGCTGTGCCTCCGCCAGCGTTTCCCCCGGCAACCCCCCCCCCCCCCCCCCATCCCTCTTCCTCTCCCTTCCCATCTCTCCCTCCTTTCATCCCTTGCTCATTGACAGTCGGTGGATAAGGGAGAGCTGCAGGACCGTAGGGCTTCCTGCATGATAATCCCTTAGAGTGGTGTTTCAAAGCAGAAGCTTCAGAGGTCAACATTACAGTCTGCTATGCAGCGCAGACGTCCTCACACCACCCTGTTTCCACTGCCAGAACCCAGCCCAGTCCAGAGGAACAAGGCGTGCTTAGTTCCACTGTGGTACCTCCAGCTGCAGTCTGCTGGCTCCATGTTTGCATTTGTAGGTGAAATGTCTAGTTACATTAAAGTTCTCAGTCATTTTGTGAGTGCTGATGCTGATTAACATGAATTTAGTGTTGCTTCGTACTCTGCTAAAAAGAAAGTGAATTAAATGTGAAAGCGTGGAATGGAAAACAAAAAACAAACAAATGAGTTGAGCCGTCCTGTGCCAGTAAGTTTGGTCAGGATGACAGTGGGGAAAAAGGGTCTTCATGCATCTGCCATTTTCCCAAATTGGCGACCCCATTGCCATTGTTAACCATGTGTATTCACACCAACCCATAATGGGCTACTTGCAGTGTAGACTTGTGTATAGCTGCCGAATATATGAATATGCGTACGAAGGCCCACCCGTCGGCTATCCTAACGTTATCTTTGGAACCGTTAAGTTATAAAAATCTGTTGCGTAAATACAGGCTCAATGCTTGGGTAATCACAGCCAGCCATCTTTTTTTCTTTTTTTTTTTTATAAACAAAAGCCAGTTCATATGATTTTTGTTCATGTGAAAGGGTGAAATGGTTAGCAGTAGCATAACAACGTGTGATTTAATTCAAACCTTGGTTCTTAAGGATGATTAAGGATGAAATTAGTGTGTTTTGATAGAGAAACCCATGTCCTCAAAGGGTCTCGGATGGTGGATTATGTGCACGTAGCATGTTTGCTTAAGCACTTTGCCGAGAAGGCTTTCACTGTGGGCAGATAACAGGCCGATAGCTCTGTTTGTCTAGGAAGGTGGTATTGTGTGTGTGTGTGTGTGTGTGTGGTTTGCACGACGTGTGAACGTTAGTGGTAAGATGTACGCAGCTCGTGTGTGGGGAAAGAAGTGTGTGTGTGTGTGTGTGTGTGTGTGTGTGTGTGTGTGTGTGTGTGTGCATGTGCATGCCTATGTGCGTGCGGGCTTCTGAGACCATATCATGCAGAACACCTGGCGCTAGTTGTTTAAAGATGGCAGCTGTCCCATATGGTATAGACCATTCAACCTGCCCCTCCCCAATCTGCTCTCCAGGCAAGGATTAAACGGGCACCCCCCCCCCCCCCACTACCACCAGACCACATTCTGAAATCAACAGGAGCATCTTGCACAAATCTTGAGCAGTCAGCGGTAAAGAGGGGTAAAAGTACCCTGTAAAGGCTTCATTCATGGGATTTATTTTCCTGTGGTAAATAAACAAAGCAAAATAATACAACATTGATGGGAAAATCTACAGACCATTTTAATTTTTTTTTTTTTTTTTTTTTACAATGTTTTGTTAAAAAAGCCATAACAGATTCTAAGATTTGCATAAAGAGCTCTGTGCCTTTCATTTCCCTGTAACAGAGGAAAAAAACAATATAAAGGTTGATCTTTGGCATCCATTTAAAGGATGAATAATTATGTATCATGTCAACCTAACTATAACAAAAGAGCTATAAATATTTTCAGGGTTTTCATATTTATTTGCTATTAAGCAGCATTTGAAGGTGGGGCTTTTAATGTTACAATAGAATGCGTATCAAACAGGAAAGGTTGGAGAGAAAAAACTAAAAGTACCACCAACATTAGCAAGTCATATTTTGTTCAGTAAAAGGGGGGGGGGGGGGGGTGCGTGCAACTACACTTAACAAAAAGTACCACTTATGTAACCTTCAGGATATTTTTTAGTTCATAGTGAGTTACTGTACAATTAGGCTTAGTTTGTTCTCCCACAGTAGTAAACGTGATCGTACAGACGTCAGCATTGACAGAGCCGTTATCCGTGAGCATGAGCTATGTTCTGCTGCCAGGCACTTCCTGTGTCCCAAATGTAGGCCAAAGAAAAGGTCAAAGTTCAAATAGACGGGGGCTGTAGAGTTCAAGGACAGCTCAGTCCGTCAGTCCCCCTACTCCTCGTCTCTGTCGTACAAGCATTGGCCACAGCCTGTCCCCTTCTGGGGGGATTGTCCAGTCAACAAGGGCCAATGGACCACTGGGATCGCATCCTCTTATCTTTGGTATTGATCCGTGGAATGCATAGTCGTGGCGAGCTCCTTCCTGCTTTGTCTGTTATTCTGGGTCAATTTCTGGGAGTTTTTTTTTTTTTATTGAATATTTTCAAATGAGGGATCTGAATTTAAGTTAAAAAAAAATGGGGGAAAATGTTTCCTTTTTGTCTCTCCACAGCGCAGTTCATCCCAGGAAAGACACGCTTCCTGTATTGTCTGTCTGACACTGAAGAATGTTGTATCAGTTCTTTTTCCTTTTCTTTTCTTTTTGGCAAGCTGTTAAAGGCCAGCTGTATGCTCGTGCTGTCTCTCTCTCTCTCTCTCTGATGCTTCCTGTGTCTTCCCCAGACCACCACCCCCCCTTTTTTTCACACATTTTTGGATTACGCTTCTCTGCTGCCACTGAGAAATTCAAGGGCAATGGGACTATTCAATTGATTGTCTTTAACTGTTTGTTTTTTTTGTCCAAATAAGAGGCTATATCTCAAGGCCTCAAGGACAGTTCTTAGTTTAGCTGAAGGTTAGTTCAAGAGATGGAGGCCATTTTCTTCATTTGCTCTTTTTCTTTCTCCTCTCTCTCCCTCTTTCTCTCTGGCAGAAGCTGAAAGCTGTCCCTGGGATGTTTTTAGTTTGTCTTTTCTGTTTTCGTCTTAAGACGGCGGCTTGCTGTTGTTGCAGACTCCCACTGAGGAAGCGTTTCCATTCTCCTGCTTGGGGGAGGCGCGACAGGCAGGCGGCGCGCCGTACGGGGAGGGGGGCGCTGCCAGTGGAGGGGGGGGCGGTTCTCTGCCGGCGGGGCGTCGCGCTCCGGGGGGGCGCAGAGCAGATGGCGGCAGCGGGAAGGCCAGCGGGAAGCTGGTCATGTAGAGCACTCTGCCGACGCGGCGGGCCACCTGAGGAGACCAGCCACATGCCCGCATTACAGCAATACCCACAATGCACCAGCATTTTAACCAATGGGACACATCCTCAAGGACACCAGTGGCTTTCCCCTGAGCAATCAGCACTTGACCTTTAATAATATATTTATATCTAACTGGGGTTTAAAATGCATTTTTAGTTCTCAATAAAGGTAAATAATTACCTCAAAATTAATAATTTATCGGGAGAAACGAAACAAGAATTTATTCATCAACTTTGTTAAAAAAAGGTCATTAAATACCTGTTATATGGTCACATTTAAGCTCAAATGCTGATACTCAAAACGTCTTCCCCTGGTTCAAAGGTTATTTTAAAGCAGCCTAGGCTTTCTCTGTGTTATGAAGATACTGTTTTCTCACCCCCCCCACCCCATTTCATTTTTTTCTCCCCAATTTGGAATTGGAAATTGTGCTATATCAAGTTATCACAGAGCACTACAGCTGAAACATGCACTCACATGTGAGCCAGTGACCTGGGCCCTACAGTCTATGCCCTGCAGGGGAGATGGTGCCAAACTGAGGAGAGGCATAATGTCTTTGTGATGATGACTGGTACTCTGTGAGTGCCTGCCGAATCATAGGGAGGACTTAATGCTGCAGTCTCCTGAAGAACCCTGGCCAACGTAAACCCTCCCTGCCATTGTCAAGAGGAAGCCAGTTCTGTAATGCCAGCGCTTCAGTGGATATTGTCAAATGGCATTTCTATTTTACTAATACTGTATGCTTCAAATACCACAGTATGTCATTTCTTGATTTACAACGAGCTAGTCAGTCAGTTGGCAGTTGAACTTAAACGAACATAAAGGGAATATGCAGCAATTTGTGCATGAAACTCGCGTTTCTGCTTCTGACGAGTTGGCGGAGTATTCTGACTGGTCAAATGTACAACATGACCAATCCTTGCTTATATTTCAGTCCTCTTTAAGGGCGCCACAGACCAGGTTGGGATGGAGGACCCCCTTATGGAAGTGTAATTACAGATCTATTTAGTATAAATGTATAGCTATGTCACTGATTGCCTCATACAGAGGCTTCGTGACCAGGCCTTGACCCAGTAATAAATGAAGCCGTCCAGGCCTACCTGGGAGCGGATCTTGAGGGCTGGGCCAAGTTTGAGGCCCATGTTGTTGAGGAGGTGGTCCTCGGTGAGCAGGGGAAGGGTCTCGCCATCGATGGCCTGCTCTCGGAACACCTAGGCGGGGGAAGACCAGCACACTCCTCAGTGGGGGGGGTTTGGGCGATAAACTGAACCTTCAGCAGAGCGACGCCCTGCTGCTCTCAAGCACCGTCCGTTACATCACTTCCTGCTCTCCTCTAGTTAACTTGGCCGCATTTGGACGATAACAAGGATGGAGAGAAATTCACTCCACCACGGTGTCTCTACGGAGTGAACGGTCTTTCATTTTGTTTGCCAAACCGTAGCTTCAGAAAAAGCAGGGCTCTGTTGTGCACGTTCAGGGTTGTGCATATTCAGGGTTGTGCATATTCCTAAAACCCAGCTTTTGTTTAGAAGTGGTTTAACGTATGCCATGTCTGGTGGCTGGTCTTGTTGTCAGTGTAGTGACGTGCCCCGAGCTTGCCGAAGGTCGGAGGGTTGCAGTCGGCAGAGTCGTCCCCGTCTCATCGAGCAAACACGACTCTTGTTGATTAGAGTGTACTCGTCTGACCTAATGATGGCACAGCCCAGCTGCAGGGTGGATAGAAGCAGCTTTGGGCAGCACACGTGTCAGCGGCATCCGTGTGATTCTCTGCACTCTCACAAATTCACAGAGGATGTTGCAGTGACGGCACGGGAAATCAATTAGGCATTCCAAATTGGGAGAAAAAAAAGAAAACTTAAGACGTTTTTTTTTTCACAATGTTTTTGAAATTGTCATTAATGTATTTTTTTCTGCTGATTTACATGTGAGGCCCCTTCCTTATATCCCGTACCCTAGACGGAGTATTCCATCTCTACCCTCTGCCTCCATTTTCTCTACACTCACCTGTGTGTACTCGGAGCAGCCGGCCAGTCCGTTGATGAAGCCGCACACCTCCTCGACCGTCCACTTGCTGATGTCCTCCACGGGCGGCGCCTCCTCTCCGTCCAGGAGCAGACCTCCCATGGCGCCTGCGCGGACCCCGAGGGGAGAGAAGGGAGCAGAAATCATTAGTGACAGCCAGCGCTGAGAAGCGGAGCGCACCCCCCCCAACCCCCCTCCTTCCCGCTCCCTCTCTGCGCCACACATCTACGTTAATGGCCCTGTCTCTTGCGGGGGTTCAGCAAGGGTCAATTTGAGGGCTCCTTCCTGAGGGAGGTCTTCGTGCTGGAAAAAGAAAGCGGCGGTAATGCGTTTCATGTGACTCATACATCTCGCCGGCCGAGGGGGAGGGAGGGAGGGGCGATGGCTTGTAGAGGACATGGGCCTCTAGCGACTGCCAAAAAAAAAAAAAAACTAACAAAAAAAACTCCTTTTTATTCAGCTGGGAACAACTCGAACTGCTGATTTTTTTTTCTTTCACTTTTTTGCACTCCACAGTCCACACCATTTCTCTTTTCCCGCATTTCAAGCTCTCACACTGAGAGTTAAAGCGAAAATTCTACAGCAGTCTGCTAGCCGCTGTAGCAGCGTGCTGCATGTCTGCGTTTGTGTGGCTGTTCCTCCCTAAACACCGTGCCACACTTCAACTCAGTGTGCGGTGTTTTGGCCCCAAGCAGTCCAGACAGAGCTGGCTACTTCCTGCTCGTCAGGAGGCGCCGACGCTGCTCTGAAGGAACGCGCTGCCGGCCTCCTGCAAGGCGCTTCCTCATTCCACAGACGTTTTTGTTTTTGTTAAAAATGGGACTGGTGATACGACATTCCACACGGGTCTGAGATCCTTGAGTGTCCATAGTGTCGCGCAGAGAAAAAGCTCAGATGGGCCTTGTTGACAAAAGAGCAGAGACCCAGAGCATTTGCAGTGGAACCCTATCAAGCAACTCCTTCATTCCATTAAAAAAACTGCTGGGTGTGTCCGAAATCAGAGCCCTATCTACTGCATCCTGTGTACTATAGAGTGTTTACTGTATACTGTTTAGTGCACGACATGCAGTATGCAGAAAATGTCCATCACACTATTTTCCAACCATACTGTGTTATAAGACGTCCTTCTGTTCTTGTCACGTGTTGTTGTTGAAGGAAAACATCAGCGAAGCTGCTACTCATTTTTAAAGCAAAGCTGTGTGTTATATTTATGGGACCAAAATGTGTTTACTTCCTGAAAAGTATGCTCCCAAATACACTCAGCGAAACCCCAGAAGTAAGTATATCAGCTGGGAATTTTTAAGTACACTACATTTAGAGAAGATTTTGCATACTTAACAACTTTATCATCCAGTGTACTCAACAATCCTACTCGATAGTATAGAAGGGCTCTGCCCTGTCTCAGTCACCTCAATACCTCTATAATCTGCCTGGATGGAACTTGAAACTGTGAAGAAATTTTCCAGATAAAATTCCAGCTTTTCTGGATGGAAAAAAGCAGCAGATTTTCTTTATTTGAATATAGAATCTTTTAAACAAACTTTATACAAACAACAGAAAATACTGAACATAGCAACACTAAGGCTGTGTCCGAATCAATGCCCTTCCATGCTACTGAGTATGCATGTCGAGTACACTGGATGTGTAAGTTGGCAAAATTTTCTCTAAATGTAGTGTACTTAAAATCCCCAGATGATATACT
The DNA here is from genome assembly GCA_029718625.1 of Synaphobranchus kaupii. Classification (NCBI taxonomy): domain Eukaryota; kingdom Metazoa; phylum Chordata; class Actinopteri; order Anguilliformes; family Synaphobranchidae; genus Synaphobranchus; species Synaphobranchus kaupii. The sequence goes on from CM056380.1 coordinate 85,131,983, forward strand.
TATTTCTGGGTTTTCGCTGATAATAGTATAGAGGATATTTTTTGCATACTGCATATCACATACTAAACAGTATGCAGTAAACGGTACACAGAATGCAGTACGCAGTAGATAGGGCTCTGATTCGGACAAAGCCGAAATCTTATGTTTCCATAAACTTTTTTAATTTATTTCTACATTGGGAAGGCAGTATGGTGTTGAGTGGAACTCACCGCTGTGGAAGTAGGGACTGGAGTATGGGAAGCCGAAGGGGAAGCTCTGGGCTGGGAAGGGGGGCATGGTCCCAGGTGAGAGGTACTTGGCCTCGCTCTTGCCCATCCCCGGGGTGAAGGAGCGGTGGCTGGGGGAGGCGGGCCCCGCAGAGCTGCAGGGGGCGCTCAGCCGCCCGGACACCTCGCCCAATTCTTTAAAGCCCTCGCAGGGCTTGGCCACATCCTTGCCCTGGCCCAGTTCAGACCCTGTTACGTGCCCACCAGCCTTGGCTGAGCCCTCCAGCCTGTCCTCGCCGACTTCTGCCTCGCTCTCCGAGTCCTTCATCTCCTCGTCCTGCCCGTCCCGCAACCGGCCCTCACTGTGCGAGTCCTTGGCCCCCACGGGCCCCTCGTGCAGGTCGCTGCGGGCGTGGCTCCCTTTCCGCGAGCTCTTACGGGAGCCAGGCTCCTTGGGTGGGGTGTACCCCGGCACCCCCTGGTGGTTGAGGGAGAGCAGCGGAGTGCTGTTGTGGCGCAGCACCAGCATGGCGTTGCGGCGGTTGAGCTCCTCCCGTAGCGGGTGGCCCTCTGGGATTTCGTGCAGGCTGCGCAGGGCGGGGTGGTCCAGGGGCAGGCAGGGGTGCAGGCCCAGGGGGTCCCCCAAAAACCTCTGCCGATGCAGCGCCTCCAGCTCCTTCTGCCTGAGCAGCTCCGCCGACATCTCCAGCCTGCCAGAGAACCGAACACACGCACACACACACACACACACACACTGCTCAATACACACTCAACCATGGAGTTCCCAAAAAAATCTCCTGTCTACTTTCTTTTCTTTTAAAATTCACACTTTGCCATACAAAAGTAAGATTAGCTTTCATATGCATCTGTTCCTTTACTTACTGTCATGTTAAGGGACCATTTCCAGTTTGTATTTTCAATTTTAGTTAACGTGCTTGTAATATACAAAATTTGAGTATGGGTATTTCTCATGCAGAGACAGATTTCCTGTAATATTTACGGTGAAAAAAACTGCATTTGGTACAGTTGGGGTGCTACTTTGTTGCAACATTAACACGTAGATCTGTAATGTGCGGTTAAGAGGTTTCCCAGTAAATAGAATGGCTTGTAATTGTCTACCGGCAAAAATAGGTGCCAGAGATTCTAATGCAATTGCATTATGATGTGTAATCACTGTCAATTAGCCATTCAGATTCATTCACCATTCAATTAGCCAGGTCTGGTGTTAATTACCACGCTGCATTACAAAAGCAATGATATTCAACATTGCCTGCCTTTGATGAGATACATTCATAAACAGTACAAGACATTATTTATCTATTTATTTGTTTTACTGACCACTGTACAGCACTCTGAAGCATTTACCGTGCATTTGTAAAGCAGACATGACCGCAGATCCACTGGCAAACCACTTAAAATCAAATAGATTAGTCAAGCTCACGTTCAGTTCATATTTAGTTTCACCATCGTTCTCCTCTCCATTCTCTCCTCTATTTTGAATGAGCCTGCCACATGCCCTGCTGCAACATCCTACGCTAGCTGCCAATCAACCAGAGGAGCTTCTGTTTGAAGGGACGAGTAATACCCCTCTGACCAAAACACTGGCTTCCTAGACAATGCTATGGCCCTCCAGGACTCCCAAGTACAGTCAGCACTGGATGGACCTCATCCAGACAATGGGATGCGTCACTGCTCACAGGGCAAGTTACCTGAACTGAATAAACCATCCGGGCGGCCTCAAACATAATTACTATTTAAAAAGCTGCACCTCCATCAGTCCCACAATGCACTACCTTGCCAGGTTCTGTTTTCTGAGCATCTCCTGCTGGCGCGCAAACATCTCGGCCTGGGCCGGCTGCAGGAAGCCATATCCTGTGGGGAAGGGAGGCAGTTGCACATTTCAGCATATTTGTGAAATCTGTCCAATCAGATGACAGAAGACCCGTGTTGTGTATTTAATCTACTACACTTTTAGTTGCACTGAAATCAGCTTATAGTAAAATGTGATGTCTCATGTGTTATGCCTTTCTGCTTGTAGCAGGATAATGGTGAAATTTATGTTGAGGAACCCCCCCACCCCCCCGCTCCCCCAATTGTAGAAAAAAACCATTACCCATTTCTGTTGGTTTTCTCCTAGGCCTGTGGCCACTGCGACCCTCTGCAGTATTTATGATTGTTTATTGAGTCAATATGAATTGTGGCTCTGAGGTTAAATGTCAGCTGGAAAGTTGCTCTGTAGGCAGTATATTCTGTTAGTGACTTACCTGGAGCCTGGCACAAAGCGGACGGCAGGCCCAGGAAAGGGGGGCGTAGGTGAGGTCCCAGTGCGATGTGTGGGGCGGTTTGAGGGGACAGGAGGGGCGGAGGGTGCGAGAGATCCCTGTTGGACGGACACAGAAAGGAATCTTGAACTGAACAATATGTTTGGTAAACTAAAGATCTAAGGCTGCAAGAAGGAATAACATGGAAGGCAACAAAGATCTACCAGGTTGAAGTGAGCGGATATTTGGGAATGAAAGATAAAGATAACGATGATAAAAACAATGGCAGTATCCTGATCAGCAGAGCCAGTCAGTCGCTATACTGGAGTCCCTCATGCCAGAACAGTACCTCAGAACCAACTCCAGATGGGAATGATATTGCATATTTTTTCTTTGTGTTTTATTGATATTTATTTAGTTTTTAATCCACGGAGCGTATGTGCTCCAGTTGCAATACCCCCATTACTCACGCCAGCAGGGATGTTGTTAACACCCCCACCCCAAAACACACGCACGCCCTCCTACAAAGGCACAATACACAATAAGAGTAGGCCACAATTCGACAGCTGGGTCGGGGTTTCTGCAATGGTTTTTTTTTTTTCTTTCCTGTGAGTTAGTATGTCATGCTTGCATTACGAAGCCCATTGATTACATTCTTTTATATTTTTTAGTGTGCATCTACAGTCAGGATCCTCTGCGCTTCCATTAAGTGTGCAGAAACAAAGAAAACAAAAACAGGGTAGGGCAAGCAGTTGCCAGGAGGTTTTTGGAAAACGTAGGGAGCGCTGGAGCACGGGGGTCCCTAGCATCCCCTGTCAGGGTGCTTCTCCCGCCCCTCTGTTGGCGCGGGCCGCTGCGGGCCTCTCCGGCCCTTCCTGCCCTCCCCTCCCCTCTGGGACTGCAGCTCACCACCCCCGCGTCCCTTGTATTTTCATACCCTTTCTCCGCCTTCGCCTGCTGTAGAAGCCATGTTTGTGCGCTGCTGGAGCCCGTGAGCAATAAAGGGCGGGGGGGCGGGGGGGAGGGGGGGGGAGCGAGAGGCGAAGCCAGGCGGGGGTGAGGGTGGAGGGGGGGGGGGGGGGGGGGTCGAATCTCCGATCGACCCACTGCAGCTGAAATGTTAATGCTAATCGCGTAGCGGTGCCGCCGGCGCCTAGCGCTCTGGTGGCGGCTCCAATTAATCTTGGAGGGGGGCTGCGGTGCATGACCTCCGGCCCGGGGGGAGGCGGGGAGGCGGGGAGGCAGCCGAGCGAGCGGGGCGAGCGCTGCTTATGTAATTACACTGTGAAGTGTGTAATCACCTGGCCTAATCCCTCAGGCCTCGCAATTAGTCCGGGGCCCGCGGTGGCCGGGCCCTGCCAGCCTCAGCGCCGCCCTGGACGGCCCGCGGATGAATAACGGGCAATTAAAGCTGCATGACCGGGGCCGCGAGGCGTCCGCCCGCTCGTAATTAGCTGTAATCATGGGGGGGGGGGGGGGGGCGGGGGGAGGGACGTGCCCCGCAGACGTGCTGCTCGTTTTATGGGAGGCAATTTAGGGGAGAGGGAGGCATTAACCGTTTCACTCTGGGCATGGAAGGCGAAAAGCTCGGAGAGACATGGTGGGTTTCACGGAACGAGGCGCTCCTCAGCCCCTGCGCTTTTTAAATTAGCCATAGTGTACCCATCTATCCTTGTGTCTATAGGCAAATATATTACGTCCATTACTTTATAGCTATTGCATTACAAGTCATACTTGTATCATAATGAATCTATCCATCTGTCCTCCCTGTCTGTCATTATACTGAACTTACATTACAGGCCACACACACATGCAGGGCTGAGCAAAGAGAGCTAATTGGTTGCAAAGTGATGACAATTTATCAATGTAATTAGCTTCTGTAAGCTATCTATTACTATTAGGATATAGTGCTAACCATGTTGCAGTGCATATGCATATTAACATACAATTAAATGCGCAGCAGGGACAGATTTTGTCTGCCGCAGTGTATTTTATGCAGGAGCAGATACTCTAGTGGATCGTTATTGTGTTCCAGGTTCGCTCACACAGGATGCAGACCGGATATTTAGACTGAGCTTTTCTCTGATACTCCCAGAGTCCCCAACTTCCGTGAAGTGCCTAGCCAAGGAGACACCGATGCAGAGGGGAGAAGGAGAAACGATACACAACGCTGTCACTCTACACACACAAGCCTTGAGGGGACTCAAACTCAGCACATAGCCGGCAAGCGGGGTGTCGTCAGCAGAGAACTGATTGACATTTAATAATTAAAAAAACTCCCGAAGGACACCACTTCTAGTATCACTTAGCAGCAGTGAGCATTAACACACACTTACATATTCTCACACACACACAAAGGCATGAAAAATTGTTAGGGTGGAGATGCCGATAGGGAGGTTTTCTTTTTTTTCCCCTAAAGTGGAGAACCATTATTGTACTTCATGTGAAAAGGCACAAATAACTGTCTTCCTCCTCACCTGGGAGGATGGAGAGGCTATGTTCAAAACAAGCAGGTGCCAGTCAGCCGAAATCCAAACAGAAGCCAAAGCTACGCAACCGGAAATCAACTGCAATTTCAAACCCACCCTCTCATTGAGCTGCTATTGTGATGCGAAAAATAAAAAATAAGTTCAAAAACACGGGCCCATCTCTCCTGATGATCTTTTTCCTCCAGACGAGGGAAGCGGCGCCTTCCTCGCGAGGCGCGCTCGCCGTGTTTAGACCGCTCGGTGTTTGGAGAGCGAAGCTTCCTCGCGAGGCGCACTCGCCGTGTTTAGACCGCTCGGTGTTTGGAGAGCGAAGCTTCCTCGCGAGGCGCGCTCGCCGTGTTTAGACCGCTCGGTGTTTGGAGAGCGAAGCTTCCTCGCGAGGCGCGCTCGCCGTGTTTAGACCGCTCGGTGTTTGGAGAGCGAAGCTTCCTCGCGAGGCGCGCTCGCCGTGTTTGGACCGCTCGGTGTTTGGAGAGCGAAGCTTCCTCGCGAGGCGCGCTCGCCGTGTTTGGACCGCTCGGTGTTTGGAGAGCGAAGCTTCCTCGCGAGGCGCGCTCGCCGTGTTTAGACCGCTCGGTGTTTGGAGAGCGAAGCTTCCTCGCGAGGCGCGCTCGCCGTGTTTAGACCGCTCGGTGTTTGGAGAGCGAAGCTTCCTCGCGAGGCGCGCTCGCCGTGTTCAGACCGCTCGGTGTTTGGAGAGCGAAGCTGGCGCGGGGGCCCCCTAATGACGAGAACACGGGGGATTAAAACCCCGGCTCCGCAGGAACACATTTGCAAAGGAAGCTCATTAAAATGTATGAAGCTCCCGCGTCCCCGTCCCCTCCCCCCACCTCCGCCGCCCCACGCCTAGACCAATGTCTGCTCTCAACTGCTCCCTCCCATGCCAAAAACATTAGGATTTGCCAATTACTAAATGTGAGCTGCTATTTAAGCTGGGACAAACGGCTGCCTGCGCTTTAAAAATATTGATCCCTTCAATGATTTGTTTTCAACAATATCTGCTAATGGCCTTCTGACAATCAATTAGGACACAGTGCTGGAAGGTTTGTGTTCTGGGCTTGAACATTTTTCAAACAGACTTTTTCACCTCCTCCTGTTAGGCTGGTGGCCCCTCAGACAGTTAGAGGGAGAATGCCATACAACGGTAGACACAGACCAATAGAGAATATAGATCTTCTTCATAGATCCATTCAAACATAGAGCATCATAAGCCGCATTTTCACAAAGTTATGAACATAAAATGTGAAATATATTAATTTTATCTTTTTGTTTTTGTTTTTGTTTTTTTGCAAGGTTGAGAGTTTATTGTGCATCTTAAAAGAATAGACTGGAGTCAATGAAAGAGTTAAAGAGAGAGGAGAGGAGAAAAAAAATCAACATCCTCTCGCCCCCGAACTCCACAGCACATAGGTCTGGCTAACGCACACACACACACACACACACACGCACACACTCACCACGGTCCTGTGTGGCTAATTATTCTCTGCAGCAGAAAACCCGCAGCGGCTCGCTGACCAGATCCACGCTGTGCTCCCGACAGGAAGCCGGGATGGAAATTTTACACCCCCGCGCGGGGCGGCCAGGCTTCCTCCCGCTCTGCCCATTATTGACACTCCGGCTCCTCGCGCCACATAAATAATCGACAGCCAATTACCCCCGCTGCGGGCGGGGGAGGGGGCGGGGGGGGGAGCGAGGCGCACGTCGCCAGGACGGGCGGCTCGACCCTGAGCGCCCGTCCGCCGGGGAGCCGCGCCGGCACTTCCTGACGAGATCAAATTGAACAGGGCCGCGGACAGATAATGCACACTGGTTGATCCTATTACGGCAAATTTCGATTTCTTTTCTTTTTTCCCCTCCCTGCATTCTTCCCATTCTCTCCGTCCCGCGGTGAACGCCTCCTCGCCCCGCGGTCCCGCGTTCATGCAGTATTCATTCATATAGGGGCCTGGGTTCCTTATTACGCTGAAATATTCATGCTGTTTTAGAGTGGGGTTTTTTTTTCCCCTTCTATCTTTTCCCACAGGTTTTTGTTTGTGAGGCTGGAATAGCCAGGACGGATGTTAAGGATGGGGTTAGGGATGGGTTTAGGGATGGATGTTAAGGACAGGGTTTAGGGATGGGTGTTAGGGACAAGGGGTTAGGGACGGATGTTGAGGACAGGGTTTAGGGATGGGTGTTAGGGACAAGGGGTTAGGGACGGATGTTGAGGACAGGGTTTAGGGATGGGTGTTAGAGACAAGGGGTTAGGGACGGATGTTGAGGACAGGGTTTAGGGATGGGTGTTAGAGACAAGGGGTTATGGACGGATGTTGAGGACAGGGTTTAGGGATGGGTGTTAGGGACAAGGGGTTAGGGACGGATGTTGAGGACAGGGTTTAGGGATGGGTGTTAGAGACAAGGGGTTAGGGACGGATGTTGAGGACAGGGTTTAGGGATGGGTGTTAGAGACAAGGGGTTATGGACGGATGTTGAGGACAGGGTTTAGGGATGGGTGTTAGGGACAAGGGGTTAGGGACGGATGTTGAGGACAGGGTTTAGGGATGGGTGTTAGAGACAAGGGGTTAGGGACGGATGTTGAGGACAGGGTTTAGGGATGGGTGTTAGAGACAAGGGGTTAGGGACGGATGTTGAGGACAGGGTTTAGGGATGGGTGTTAGAGACAAGGGGTTAGGGACGGATGTTGAGGACAGGGTTTAGGGATGGGTGTTAGGGACAAGGGGTTAGGGACGGTTGTTGAGGACAGGGTTTAGGGATGGGTGTTAGAGACAAGGGGTTAGGGACGGATGTTGAGGACAGGGTTTAGGGATGGGTGTTAGGGACAAGGGGTTAGGGACGGATGTTGAGGACAGGGTTTAGGGATGGGTGTTAGAGACAAGGGGTTATGGACGGATGTTGAGGACAGGGTTTAGGTATGGGTGTTAGGGACAAGGGGTTAGGGACGGTTGTTGAGGACAGGGTTTAGGGATGGGTGTTAGAGACAAGGGGTTATGGACGGATGTTGAGGACAGGGTTTAGGGATGGGTGTTAGAGACAAGGGGTTATGGACGGATGTTGAGGACAGGGTTTAGGGATGGGTGTTAGGGACAAGGGGTTAGGGACGGATGTTGAGGACAGGGTTTAGGGATGGGTGTTAGGGACAAGGGGTTAGGGACGGATGTTGAGGACAGGGTTTAGGGATGGGTGTTAGGGACAAGGGGTTAGGGACGGATGTTGAGGACAGGGTTTAGGGATGGGTGTTAGGGACAAGGGGTTAGGGACGGATGTTGAGGACAGGGTTTAGGGATGGGTGTTAGGGACAAGGGGTTAGGGACGGATGTTGAGGACAGGGTTTAGGGATGGGTGTTAGGGACAAGGGGTTAGAGACGGATGTTGAGGACAGGGTTTAGGGATGGGTGTTAGAGACAAGGGGTTAGGGATGGAGGTGGGGGATGTAGGCCGGCACTTCCTTGCGCAGATGTACGTGACATTAATTTAATTCTTCACTAATCTTCCTGGCCTTGCCTTTCTCCCTCAGATGTACCCTGCTATTTGGACCAGACAGAAAGTAATAGCATGTGTGTGACTGGGAAGGTCTGGGGCCGACTCTCGCCTCACGCCAGGCCAGAGGAGGAACCTTTGCTCTGGGATGGGTGTATTTTTTAGTTCCGGCACTAGTGGTCCTCCCCTTCCCTCCTTCCCTCCCTCTCACTCACACACAACAGCACTCACTTACATATGACCAGGATTTCAGAGCTTTGTGGCGCTAACAACCTTCTATTTGGTCAAGAGGCTTTGCCAACGATTCCTGAACAAGCCTGTTTCTGTCCGCTTGAGTATTTGCACATGTGTGTATTTATGTGCATACGTGTCGCTGACAGCGTATTTGTGAGTGCGTGCATGTGACCGTGCGGAGATGCACCTGACTGCATGCGCGCGTGCATGCGCGGAAGCATGAATTTGACCCTGATCTTGCGGGCACGCGTGTTCTGCAGCTCACCTCTCTGAGAAGTGCGCGTCGCGGTGCTGCGGTAGGCCCTGCTTGCGCCGCTGGCTGGAGGAGCTTCCGGCTGATGGCAGGTGGGCCTCCATGGCTCCCGAGTTACGCACCACTGCCACGGCCTCTTGGCGTGCACGCAGCAGGTCTGAGAGAAAGATAGAGGGAGCAGGAGAGAGGGAGAGAGAGAGTCCACTTTACCCACAATACTTCTGGCATTAGAATCTGATCTTCTTATCTACACTCCACTTTGAAAATCCACAACAAATACTCAGAGTATGCATACCACATATTCCCGTGTACATACAGACAAGCATATAGGTAAATATTTGCCGACAGATAGCTTGGCACCGAATAACAAAAAACACACTGCATGTATTGTGGTGTCCGTTGGGATACAAAATTTTGCACAGATATGAAAAGAAATTCTCCTGAGGTATGGTGAGAATTTAAATTTGAAGGCATTCAAAGCTGAGGTAACAGTGTTCAACCTCCAGGTTCATGTTATTAGTACACAGCTCCAACTGCCTGATTATGCAGCTGTTGGGCAGCTTGGTGATAATTCAATTCATTAATTGAAAATCCCAGCAATATACACATGTCAACAGCTTAATGCATGCAGCAGTATTCATCACTCATTTCTGGATTTAATAAAAAAAACACCCTATGTCTGAGTTTTGAGCACAACTTTAAAAACTTTAAAACACTGCATTTGGAGATGATTGGCTCAAAAACCCTGACCATAACCACAGTCATTTCCCTTAACAGCATGAATACCCTAATGATATTTCTGTTTTTTTGCAATAACAGTAAATGCTGAGCAATTTCTACATTTTCAAATTACTGCTTCCAAAAACACAAAATAAAAGTAAACAAACAACATGCATTTCCAATCAAGGATAATTACAGGGAATTAATGACGCCCTTTTATAGCCATGACTAAGTTGTTAAGCCATGCAATAACCACAGATGCAAGCACACACTCACACTCACTCACACTCACACACAGGCACACGCATACACACAATGTGCTTTTGATATTACTAAGCCTCAGAGCCCTAAAAACACAGAAGGGCACTTGGGACATTTCTCTGAGAATAAAACCCAGGGCAAGTACTTGGTCACTCACACCAGTAAGTAACTGTATAAATGAGCCTTGTTATAGTCACTGGTCAGGAGTATGTTGGTGCTGCTAGCTAGCCCGTTTCCTTGGGATCCATTTTTAACCCATAATATGTAATTAAAATGTTATTAACTGAACATTCTAATGTTGGTGTAACAATCACTATTGGTTATTGAAAGCAATAGAGTTCTAGAACAAAAACATTCCAGTTCGTGAAAAAACATTTCAAAACACCTACTCTTCAAAGGGCTAAACACCTACTGGCTTTTTCCAGTAAACATATTTTTAACTTCAAGAGATGTGAAAATGATTACTGTGAGGTTAGTGCTTGTTCATTTTCAGAGAGCAGATGTTATGGGAGCGAGAGAGACTTTGTAGACCCCAAAATGGGCAAGCAGTCTGGTGCTATCAATGGCTCGCTGATATGGATGAATCACAATGTTTGTGGATAGCAGTGCCTGCCGAGTAATTGTGATGTAATGCAACTCACAGTAAAGTCGCTTGATTGGTTTGCATGAACTGGCGATTGATAACACATGGAAGCTCCAACAACTATAGAATTCATGACGCCATCCAACAATGGACACCCTTTTTATAAATTTATTCTAGCCAACAGAGGGGTGGAGACACTGGAGACAAGGGTGGATTGGCTGGATCCAGGCCCCTGCAGAGGACCCGCCCACAGGAACAAGCATGAGATCATCAGCGGTCTGGAAGCGGTGCCTTCAATGAACGGCCGTTAAATACAAAATCTATCATCCTCTCCTTTTCTTTTACCAGCTTTAATGACAGCATGCCCGAGGGATTCTGATGGCCCGTGCATGAGGATCAGAGATGGTGGGTTGGATATTAATGCGCCTGTTTATTGATCTGTTTTTGACCTGATAATGGGGGGGGGGGGGGGGGGGGGCACAGTTTGCTATTCCCTCCAGCACCAGGAATGGGAGAGCCAGGAGGGGCTGGAAAACCTGAAGTGGCATACTGCTCCTCGCCACGCTCTCCTCACAGCGACGGCCATAATGACAGCCACTGAGGTAACTGAGGAATCCTGGGATGTGCCGACAACAAGCAGCCCATCACGTTTCCTTGGGTGTTGCTGTTGTTGTTAGTAATTGTCCACCTTCAGGGGGATATTTCACAAAGCAGGATTAGCTGGATAACTGCACTGAGTAAAATCCGCAACAGCTCTTTTTACTTCAGTCCATGTTCCAGATTTGGCAGGGTTCTGGGTTTACTCAGTGCAGTTATCCAGCTAACGCAGTAATCCTGCTTTGTGGAAAACCCCCCAGAACTCTGTCCTCTTTAATTCGGTGTACAATTCTGGTGCTTTGTGTGCAGGTCTCTACAGTGCTCCCATTTTAGGAGTATTTGCTCCTGAAAATTGATGTGTGCTAACTGGAAAAATAATTTAGGAGCAGATCTACTAATTGGGATGCATTAGTGTGCTGCTAAACTTTCAGCTTAGGAGCACATGTGCTCCTTGTAAAAAATATGTTAGCATCGAGCCCTGTTAGCGTTGAGCCCTGGTGTGGTAAAGGGAACTGAGATTGACTTCAAGGCAACTAATGGCTACTCTCCTCTCGGCCGGCCCCTTGTCCTCCTTCATACCAATCAAAGTAGCCGAGTCACTGGGTTACCTGGAACCACACCCGTAAGCGGTAAGCCTTAAAGACAAGGATAGTGGCTGAGGTGGGGGGGAGGGGGTGTGTGTTGAAGATGAGAGAAGGCAAGGGGCAATGACAAAGTCAACAACCGCTTGTTTTATTTGCAGCTGGCCGTGTATTGAATGAGCACAGACACACATTAATTAGCCTTGCCGCCCTCCTAACCCACAGACACCCCCTTCCCCCTCATAGCCGGCACCTCCCCTTTGTTTGACGGTTGCCTCCGGCAGCAGGGCCGCCGTACCTGAGCGTGAGACAGGAGTGGCTGGTCTTCACAAAGGAGCCGCGGGAGTTGCAGAGCTTCGGGTTTCCTGCGCCCGCGCATTCGCACTGACTCTTTTTTTTTCCACCCTTCCTTTGTCGCCTCCTTTTTCTGACCGCTTTGAAGCAGCCTTACTCAGGAATCCTATCCGCTAAGCTCCGCTTTCAGCCGGGGAACGACAAAACGCAGCGACGCGGCGGTAGAAAAGCCGGACGAGGCTTAGGACAGATTCTTGGAGCGCTACTTGCATACAGGCAGAGCAGTGCCAAGAGGTATCAACACACATTATCCACTATGATGCAGCTAAGAAAATGTGTGTATTTAGTTACTGCCCTGAGCATGTGCATGTATTACATGTGTATATAACACCCGCACCATAGACACTGGCTTACACTCATGTAATTTTGATCCTGAAATGGGAGGCCTACTGTGGATGACCACAGCCATTAGTGAAGTGTGCTTCCTATGACAGGACATTACACAGGAGTAGATAAATTAGAATTAACAGTGTGGAGGGAGGGAATAGATGGTCCATATACTGCATTACAATGGTTTCAGTGCCACCGTTCAAAGAACACGTGGCATTTACGCTCTCTATATTTCTGCAGTTGCACAACAGATGTCTGCTATTATGCCTCTGCAGGCCAAGCAAAATGGCCAGAGGTTTCCAAACTACTTGAAAACTCCTTTGCAAGAGAGACATCTCTTAAGGACGTGATTCTGCCGTAGATCTCTTGCGACATAGTGTCCGTTTTCTTTAACGGACGCATCCATTTTCACAGAGATTTAGGCTCTTTACACCTGAATTGCAACCTCAAAAATTTAGCGAGTTGCTACCCACACGATGGTGAAATGTGAGAGCACAAAGACAGAGGCACAGAGCAGTCGACAATAGAAATCGCCTTCCAGACCCCCCCCTCCCCCCATCGGTCTCCACATTGTCTCTCTTTCAACGTGCGGATGTGGGTGCAGGGGCCCCCCAGCCACTTACGCTCTCACGCACGCACGGGCCCCGCTCGGAGCTCAACACAACACCTTACTCCCTCGGCCCCCGCTACCCCCCCCCGCTACCCCCAACCTCACAGGCTTTTATTCCAGAGCCCCAACTTCAAACACATGAAAGGGTGCTCTGCGGGGACTCACGGGCGAGAGAGGAGAAAAAAGCGAGGCGGGGGGGGGGGGGGAGAGAGAATAAAAAAGCAGCCCTATGTTTGGAGGGTCCAGGGGTGTGCGGGAGAGGCTGGGGGGAGATGGGGTGGGGGTGGGGGGGGATGCCGGAGCACCACGTCAATGTCAAGCGGACTCAAAGAGCTTTCCGGATCAATACTGCCCCTCCAGGCCCATCCGCCCGCCGGTGCCCACAGAGGGGAAAAAAAGGGTGTGTGTGTGTGTGTGTGTGTGTGTGTGAGAGAGAGTGTGTGTATGTGTGTGTGTTTGTGTATGAGAGAGAAAGAGAGTGAGTGAGGATGTTCGTGTGTGTAACTGTGGGGGGGGATACAAAACAGGACTGAATCAGACTCATTGTTTAGTGAGCCTGCTAGTGGTTTTCCCAAATGCAGACCTCCATTAAAGTTGCAATTACATAAATTCTGCGAACGCATCAGAACAACTGGAAATGAGCTGAGATGTAGGGAGTAATAGGGAGGGAGTATGTGGGTATGGGGTGGCAGTAAATCATGCACCCTTCTCTTTTCACAGACAAGCTGAGGCAGTCACAGCAACTTCTAATTGTGAGCCAACGTGTATCACATTCTCAGCACACACAAGTCAGAGAAAGCCAACAGCAACAACAATAACAACTGAACTAATGACGGTTCTCACCCGTGAGTACATGCGAAAATATTGGCCGAAAAACAAAACTAAATTTTTTAAATTAAAAACATTGAACATTAAAATTTTATTTTTAAAAAATAGCTGTACAAACATTCTGCTCTGAACTCTAAACCCAGCACAAGGCCTAGGAAAGTCTTGGCTGCTACCGTTACAGGCAGATGTGTGCTGGCAAAACCTTATCATTGGATTATAAGATCAACAGGCACAGGCAAGCTCTACCGAACACAGTCTCCATTGTTGGGGAAGTGTGCAAACAAATTGTTGGTCTATCACATGCATATTTATTCAAACACTGTGAGCTTCAACAGCAATGGCCTTAGAAACACCTGCTTGCATGTAGCCCCAATCACATACCTTACAAACAGGTGTGTGTGTGTGTGTGTGTGTGTGTGTGTGTGTGTGTGTGTGTGTGTGTGAGTGTGAGTGTGTGTGTGTGAGTGTGAGTGTGTGTGTGTGTGTGTGTGTGTGTGTGTGTGTGTGTGTGTGTGTGTGTGTGTGTGTGTGTGTGTGTGTGTGAGTGTGTGCGTGTGTGTGAGCACTGCAAGTTATGCAGAGGAAAAGCAGAGGAAGATGAGGGTGAAAGGGAGAGAACTATTTTAAGCCTTTCTTTCCTCCTCCCCATCGCCTCTCTCCATCTCTGTAGTCAACTCTCTTGTCAGCCATTGACCTGTGTGAAACGATCCTCGAACTCTGAGCATAAGTCACAGCCCCAAACCTCACCTCACATGTTCCCTCTTGGAATGGGGGTGCAAGGTTGTTCTCGCACTCCAGATATTTACCACAACACTAACCTAACTAACATGCTTTGTGCATATCCTTCAACATATCAACAATGCCGGCCCATATCAGGCAAGCTCAGAAATCACTTTAGGGCTACAAACCCAATATTTACCACACTGATGCTGTAAAACTTACATAGCAAATAAGAATGATCACAATAATACAGAGGGTGATTAAACATCACCAAAACAAAGTAGAGTCTTATTGAAGATGCTGGTGTTTTCTTTCTTTGGAAATGGCCCAACTTTTCAGAAAATGATACAGTGAGTGCTCTTTTTTGTTGAAGATCCAGAACATCATAATTTGTAATTCTTTTCAGATACAAAAAAGCAGTTATAAAACCTTTTATAGTCTTCCCTTTTGAATGGAGCCGGCAATCAAAAATTATTACTGATCAAATAAAAATAAAGGTTATATCTACTCCCCCTCTGCTATATGGATGTGAGATTGATTACGTTTATGCTAGTGAAAAGGATCATTAAACCTAGTGCCAATTAATATTACATTCTTATAAAAAAGGGAGAGATAGGTTAACATTTGACACAACAGATTTACTGTAGCAGTTAAAAAGTATAAACTAACAGGAAAAAAACAGGAGGTTACAGAAGCAAATTTTTTTTGTCTCTTGGCAAATTTTTTTATCATTTGTTTTTTATCATCTTCCTCCTCATATATCTAATAGTTAATGAGTGTAGATGCAAAAAAGAGGGTATTTGTTGTTCCCGCAGCATTGGTAATTTGGAGGGTTGGCCTGCAGCCAGTCAAAGAGTCTGGATCCGTCTCTAACAAACCCAAGCCTCTGTACTGTACCATGGTTCAAACTGCACACTGTAAGAAACTGGGCCAAATTATATTTTGGCGCCTGAACATTCAGACACAGAAAATTCAGGAGTTTCTAAGTCATATAATTTACCAAGCAGAATTTAACACCTAGCACACAATTTAACACCTAGCATACATATAATGTGCTATGCTGCAACATTTATCGCTTCCAAATGTTTTCATTTGCAGTGTTGAGAAAGCGGTCATCGTCGTTGGTGCTACTGCACCACCACAAGTCAGTTCCTTGGGGTTCAGGAAGGCATTTTGAAGACTTGGGGGCACTGCAAGGCCTTGGTTCCGGCATGCGCCTTCCTTACATTTCTGTCTATTGCGTACGTTCATCAACCTTCCCCTGTATTGCGTTTTGGGGGTTGATTTTAGCCCCGCGCGGTGGAGAGACCAGGAGTCACCCTCTAAATGAATTACAGGATCTCACACATTGCAGGGGCTGCAGCTCCGTGGCTACGAAGCGTCACCCCCCCCACCTCCCCTCCCCACCCCACCCCACACACCCCCCACCCCCACCCCAACGTCGACCTCGCTCGGTCCACCCGGAGGGATTCATGGTCAGGATTTACGGCAGGAGCGGAGCCCGATCGCTCAGCTTCTTTCCTGGCCTTAAATTAACAGGTATAAACCATCTTTACAGCTCCCACTCATACCGTGGGTAGTATTTCACCCTTTCTAAAGCCCCCTGCCACACCACCAACCCCCTACTCCCCACACCCCTCCTCCCAAACCTTACTCTCTACCTATGAGCTAACAACCTCTGGAGCTTTTATTTGAACACTAAGTATAATAGCCATTAGTGCCTCTGATATGCTCTCGCACCATTCCTACATTCATGGGCACCACTGCATGGCCTCTGCATACAACGTCCGCAGCGAAGAATGAATCCCAAATGTTCAGTGGCCGCAAATACACTGAACAGATGCTCCAGCCATGTTTTAGTTGAGGGGATTACACAGTGAAGTCTTTGGTATGGAGACTTATCAGTCAATTGGACCTGTCAATTTCTCAATAGTTATGATGCCTATCATTTAATAATCTCAGTTTTATGTGTTTCTACAGCAGATACAAATACCATCTAGGGCATTAAGTACTGCTGTATTGAGTGACTAAAGAGTACACTGATTTGATTGACTGATGTATATATAGTATAGGATCGCTGGCAAAGACTGCGGTTATACATAAGTGGAGCTTAACACACAGAACTGATAATAAGACTGAACCTGTTGTAAGATAAATAATACAGTAATCACTATAGAACTCATTGTAAAAAAGAGTCCAGAGATAAGTTTTTTTCCTATAAAAACTCATAAGATGTCATATACATACACACACATACAGTACAAACTGTATACATTTTCTCCCTTCCTCATGAAGTGCCATGAGTGTGCATACCTTTCCCTCTCTTCCTGTGCTGAATAGGAACTATCCACCACATCTGATTGGGAAAACACCTACACCTGTGCTAATTGGGGAAAAAGCTACAGCTGTGATAATTGGGAACGGCCCTCACTTGGCCTTCTGAAGTCTATAAATATTCATCCTTCTTCTCCACTCTCCTTCTTACTCTGCTGCTTGGGGTACACCAGTTTGTTCCTTTTGTCGAGCACTGCTTAAGTGGACTTTCTCTATTTTCTGGTTTGTTTTAGTATGTTATGTTTTTGCTGTTTGTTGCCAGGTTGGGAATAACTCAGGTTGCCTTCCCATTGTGGGTAGGCCTGAACTAACCCTGTGTTTCCCCCACCCTTTACCTTTGGCAGTTAGTCTTCTGTGATGGTTCCTTTTTGGATGGGTTTTTTTTTTTTGTTGTGAAATTCTTTAGTTTAAATTTTTTTGTCTTTGGATTGATTTTCTTTGTGGCATTGCTGCCGCCTGCTTATTGAAAGTTAAATATTTTTGGGCTGTAACCGAAGCCTCACCACTTCTAATTCGGTCCAGCCAAAACCCATGTGCTGATAATGGGGTGGAATTGGACCCAGTGTGATTATCAAAAATTAAAGGTCCCCCGCGTCCCGCTGTGCACTCCCTGACTGCCATTACAGTGAAAGCCTACCACACATTTGTATTGGTCATGTTTTTAAAAGAGAATAACAATGACTTGCAAATGGCTGCTTATTCTAAAAGTGCATCTGCTCATTATAAATTGCTTTGTGGAATATATTTTAACTTTGCAGCACAGAGCAATCAATTCATTTTTGAGGTCCAATCATTTAGCAACTGGGTTTTTTTTTTTCTCCCTTCAAGGTTAGCAGCTCATAGGGCACACGTGTGAGTTGTGCACTGGTTGAATTCAGTGTGGGTGGAAATATCACTTGAGCCCTTTCCACCTACAACCGTGTCGCGTTGACCCTGTTGTCAGTCAGATAATAAAGCTACGCCCAGTACCCCTGGTATTCAAATCATGGACTGTGTCCGAATCAGCACCCTTCCATACTATTAGGTAGGCTTGTTGAGTAGACAGGGCGAAAAAGTTAAGTAGGCAAAATTTTCTCTAAATATAGTATACTTTAAACCCCCGTATGATACTTACTTCCGGGGTTTCGCTGAGTACATTCAGGAGCACTCCGAGAAATACATATACATATGACATAAAGCTTCATTTAAAAAAAATGAGGCGCAGCTTCGCTGATATTTTCCGTAAAATACAACAAAAACAACATGTGACATGGCCGTGCAAGAGTGTGGGCGCAGGGCTTGCAAGATCTTTCATGACTTTCCAGCAAAATGGTGACTCAAAACTAGCTGGAAGTCAGGTGTGAAGACAGTCAGGCCAATCAGTAATACCCGAATGAGGTGGGGGGGGGCATGCTGGGAGCTCACCTCCATGGCTGGGCACGCCCATGCTGCTGGCCAGCTGGTACAGCCGCTGCTGCTGCTCGTCGTAGGACCCGTGCTCGTTCAGCGCCGACATCATCCGCCTGTAGTGCTCCTCCGGGGTCATGTGACTGGCCAGCGGCTCTAGTCCAGGGGTACGGGAGTTTTCTGGGTGGCGGGAGGAGGGAGAAAGAGAGAGAGAGGCGGGCTGCCTTTTACTCACCTGCCTTTTACGCAGCAGCACCAATAGGGGTGAAAGGGTCAGGGATTCATTTTCCATTCATCCCACATTGGCTCAAATGGGTTTTCAACTGGGTTTTTTTTTTTCCCTTCTTGATTTTTTTTTTGCTTTCCACCGTGAAGCACTGTTCGGCAATCTGGCTGTGAAGTCCTATCCAAGACGAAAACTGATAGGTGTGTGTGTAAATAGCCACGTATATCATCTCTTTCATCTTGAAGAACTGTTTTCTCGTGTGATCTTTACCGAAAAAACTTGGCGTGAGGTTGATAGATATGGGCGGGGTAGACCAAACAAGAATATAACAGATTTCTCAGATACATTAACAATTACTTTGCATTACTACATTCTATATAAATATCAACGCTATATTTTCATTAAGGATATGGAACAAGTGCGTGTTTTTTTTCCCACCCAATTCCCCTATGCTGTGGTCTGGGTCAGGTAGAGTTGTGTTTAGGGGCTGGGGGGAGGGCGGTTTACCTGGTTGAAACCTGAGCCTGACTGCGCTGCCACTTCCCTGAGCCATCTAATCCCCCCCTGTAGGAGCTCGGGTGTAAGCGTGTGTGTTTTCACATAAAATGGCTGGATGCTACAAAACCGAAGAGTTGCGCCTGAGCCTCTCACCGCCGCGCAGCTCAAAGCCCATCACAGCTTTCTGTCGGCGGAAGCGCTGAAAGGACAATCCTAAGGCACGAGGGTCTGCTCCTACGCCAGGTGTTCGACGGGTTAGCGGGGAGGGGGTGGGGGAGTTGGAGTCTGGGCTTAGATATCCCCACGTTAGGCGGCACAGTGACCTGTTGCATTTAAATCGGTGACTTGGGGGGAGGGTTAGTACTGTGCACACTGTAGCCATGCGCAGCTGTGTGTTTAGCATAAACAGACACGAAATAAATGAAAAAAAAAAAAAAAAAAGGACATTTGCGCGTGCATTTGTATGACAGTTGTTATTATATGGTTAATATATGGTTGTAATTATTTTTGCTGGCTGCATAAAAGCTTTTGAATGTTTCAGACTGATGCATTTAATTAGCTTAAGCTGTAATCGTGATGACCTGCTTATGGTAATCATGCATTTTATCTAGTCCATTTTAGAGGTTGCAAAATATTTTGAGTGTTTAAATGGGGTCATGTGGAGGAAAATCACTACACACAACTCAAAATTTTTCACAGTCAAACCCACACCAAAAACACACACACACACACACACACACACACACACACACACACACACACACACACACACACACACACATACACACCTAATCCCACGCGCTCGCTCGCTTACACTCCCAGAAGCCCTCTCTCCCCTCCCTCCCGCAATCAATGCTTTTTAAAACTGCATCATCTATTATTTAAGGCACTAAGTAGTGGGAATCATCATTCATTTATGAGCCTGGCTGGCGAAAGCAGGGCGAGCTCCGCGCTGTGGCTGCCTCGTTCCGGAGGCCACTCCCTCCCTCCCATCCCGTCCGGCAGACGGACAGACGCGGACGCCTACGGAAACGCACGCGCGAGAGAGAGAGATCCGTTTCCGCTGTTCTTCCTGTCTCCATCGCTACTTCCTGACAGGATCCACAAGGCCCGGAGCTGCGGTTATGGAAAGGTCAGGGTCAGGGACCAAAATTCGCCGCCAAAGCGCGAACCGCCCTCCGCAATTCCTGCGGAAGACTGATTTTTTTTTGGGTTGAAGGGTCAAAGGACCACAGAAGCCAGGAAAGGAAATTCCACGTACATGGCTTGCTTTGGGGCACCTGTTCTTTTATGTCTTAAAAAAACCCTGGATAAGAGCACTTACAGATCTTTTCATTGTATTTTCCAAAATAATTAATGATATTTTTTTCATCTTTCACTTGGAATTCCACTTGTTCATTTTTTTTATTTTTTTTTTGATAAAGTTACATATTTCCACCAATGCTTTTGTCATGCTTGAGCAAATGGTTTCTTAATTACAGTATTTTAATTAAAATTTTAAATGAACAGAATACTCATGTAAATTAAAAAGTTTATAAAAAATCTATAAATTAAATGCAGTGATTAAATTACTTATTAATTAATCATCTATGAAAACTAATCATTAGCTTTAGATGATTAATCCACCCAATTAGTCCACTCAATTAATTGTCACAGCCTTAATTTTTGCATACCCTGTGTGTGGGAGCACTAAACACAAATGACTTGGCTAATAATCACTTCTTATTATATTGTATATTATATCTTTTTTTCTAAGCCCTGGATCAAGCACTAATGTGAGCAAGGGCCTTTGTGAATACATTATGCCAAACGGCAAAAAACATTTGATGTCTCAAGGCAGTTCTGTACCACCCCAAAGTGATATTGGGCATTATCAGTACATGCCTTGTTTTTCTTCTTTTTTTTCTTCTTTTTTTTGCATTGCTACTCACATTCATTCTCGGATTAAATACTTCTGACATAACATTGTACGTGTGGACACTGACGCTGATGTTTCAACCTGTAATGCCATAACAATCTGTAAAAAAAAAAAGAAAGGAATATACCGCTTTATAGATATGGTTGACCCTTAAAAATTAGTTTTTTTTATTATTTTGTGTAGTTTGTATGATGGATCTCTCTCACTGCCCTGCCACACCATCACTCCCAGTGGTAAAGCTCCTCCAGTCACATCTCCCAGCGAGCTGAAGACACAACGCCCTCATAGCATTGTTGTCATGGTGAAATGTTGGCAGTTTTTTTCATGGAGGTGTGTCCTCCCCCCCCACCCCCCTTCACCTGTGCACCAGCAGGGTCTTTCCCTGAGAGGAAAGAGGGGACATGAAAGGAGTCCCGCATTCAATTACCATCTAATGATTTCCTCCGGTGAACAGACCCTCTTCTTCCACTGTGTGTCACAGTGTTTGTTGTGTGTGTGTGTGTGTGTGTGTGTGTGTGTGTGTGTTTGCGCGTGTGTGTGTGTGTGTGTGTGTGTGTGTGTTTGCGCGCGTGTGTGTGTGTGTGTGTATGTGTTTGCGCACGTGTGTGTGTGTGTGTGTGTATGTGTTTGCGCGCGTGTGTGTGTGTGTGTGTATGTGTTGCGCACGTGTGTGTGTGTGTGTGTGTGTGTGTGTTTGCGCGTGTGTGCATGTGCGTGATCTGAGATGGGAGGGGTGGATTCACGCCCTGCTAGTCTCTGAGTGCAACCCACAAATCACCATTACAGGAACAAAAATCCCTACTAGAATATACTTTATCTTTATACTTCATACCTTCTCTCCTCCCTCTCTCTATCCCTCCTCTCTCCCTACACTCTCTCTCTCTCTCTGTCTCTTACTCACTCACCCTCTCTCTCTCTCACACACACACACACACACACACACAGTCTATAGTCCGTAGGTAAATGGTCTCTTACCTTTGGGAGATGCGCTGCGGGTCCTCTTATTCTCTGAGGGGCACTCGCTGCTGCTGTTGGGGGAGTAGGATCTTCTCTTGCCTAAAATTCCATCTGCAAGAAGAAAAACCAGTGGTTAGGATGCGCTTCCGGGCTCCAATACAACACCTGTTAGTTCCCCTGCTAACAGTCCAGGTGTCCGTACTGCGCAGCCGCACACCTGCACGCATAGCGGGAGGCGCATAGCGGGAGGCGCATAGCGGGAGGCGCATAGCGGGAGGCGCATAGCGGGAGGAGTGTGTGCGCATGGAGGACTAGGGGGCCCCTGAGGTAAGGAGGACGATTGTGGATGTTACTGGTGTGCAGAAGGGGAGGTTTCCCTTCCCAGGGCTCTGAGGCCTCCCCTTGTTCCATTGGCCCAGGGTTTATCACACACACACACACACACACACACACACACCCCTCCAAGTGGACGGAAAAGCAGAGCGGCCCAACCTTGGCTGTGTCCTTGTTCAATCAGAGGCTGATATTCCCGCCCTGCGACACCTCCTCCGCTCAGGCGGGCTCCCTCTCTGTGTCTGTGGTTCTGCTGTAACCGTAGCCACCCCCAGTGAGTCTCCTCATCAAGCCCCTCCTTTCTCCCTCTCTGTCTCTCCCTCTGTCTCTCTCTCTCTCTCTCTCTGTCTCACCCTATCCCATTAGGATAGAAAGAAGCGCAGAGACCTTTCTCCAGCACTCTGCTCCACGCCAGAGAGGAACCAGTAGTCCATGCTTGAGCACTTGAACACCCCCTCAGCCCCACACCAACCCCCAACCTCCCCACCAAAAAAAAAATATTGAATCAATATCCTGCTAATAATGTGGAGGGTGGGGGTGCTGGAAGTGTGGTGCTGTGTACGGGCAGGAAGGAAGGCCATTTGTCATCGCTCGCTCGCTCGCGCTCTCTCTCTCTCTCTCTCTGTCTCACTCTCACTCGCATTAAAGCCACAGTGCCTGTTTCTTGCTCCCCAGCAAGGGCTTCTGGGTAATGGCCAGCTTTTTCCTCAGTTCAGCTTCAAACTCAGAAACTAGGCTGATGGGCACCGCGGTGGTGCAGCAGACAAAGGCGCAGACTTTCTGTCTGTGCGGTTGCACCCCGACGATTGAGGGTTCAATCCCCGGTCCTGCCAGAACCGAGTATAGCCGTTTCTGTGAGGGAGTGCAAATTGGCGGCTGCTCCCGGGGTGGGGGGAGGGACTCGGAGAGAATTGTCACGCATAAGACAGCCCTGGGTGAGCTGGAATCATGGTTAGGAGCTGAAGAAGTCGCGCCCTGAAGAGGACGTGGCACCCTCTTTCCTGCTACCGGACAAAGGGGTTGTAAGTGGCGATTCTCTAGAGGTTGCTACACGGGGGGAATTGAATTGCATAGGGTCCAATTGGCTACCAAATTGGGAGAAAGGGGGGGAAAAAAGAAACTTGGCTGACTGGATAAGTAAAGGAAGATACTGTCCCCACTAGGCAGCACAGTCTGACCCCAACCACACACTGCGTCTCACACAAACTGCACTGCGACACACACACAGACATCTCCCCAGCCGGTATGGCCGAGATGGCGTCCCCTCATAGCAGGCCGTGGCAGAGCTACGCTAAGCCAGGCAGCGTTAGGACGCACAGCGCACAGGTTCTCCTTGAGCTGGTTAAAACTCAACTACTGCTCTAACAACATTTATTTTTTTCTTTTTGCGTTCCTGTGCAAGAGAAAGAGAAAGAAAACGAAAAGTACAGCTCAGAAATGGAGAAGAGAAACAGAGAAAGACAGGGAGAGGAAAGAGTGAGCTTCTGCATAGGAAGTATGTTTTGTGCAGTGCTCTGTACATTATGGCGCAGTATCCATAATGATCTGATGTATTGTCTGGTGGAAGCAAATTTATTCCTTTTTCAGTGCGGGAGCCCGTGTGAAAGCGCTCGCTAATAGATACAGATCGACCCCTGCTGATACCCGGGACACAAATGACTAATCAGTTAGGCCCCACCCAGATTCCACCTCTACCCACAACTAGCCCCCTTGTCCCACCACACCAGTCCAGCTATCAAGGAACATCCTGCCCATAGCATTTTCACCAGCACTTTCCAAATGGAGATTTCACTCAGCCTTCCCTCATTACGCTACAAATGAGCCATTAACAAGGCGTTAATCACTCAATCAATCGTCAGATTAATGAATCGATGAACTCTGTAATTGGACCTCATTATGCGCTATTGCGAGGGCGGGTCCCTGGCACTCTTATACTGTGGCCACTCACACGGCGATAGGCAGGACTGGGGGCACCACCTCCCTCTTTTCATTGGTGGCCTGGCTGTTTCCTGCCCCAGGGCTCAACCACTCTCATCGACGTGCCAAAGCGATACTTTCACAGTTAAAAAAGAAGAGTTCAGTCATACTCCAGTCAATGGTGTATCCACAGCACTGTCATGGGGTAACTTCTTCCCTTCCGCACCCAGATTGCCATAATCCCTGTGGCTTTGTTCACCAATTTCCACCCTACCAGGGTGGGAATTGGTCCGTCCAAGGATCTAAGGGGTGGAATCTTCAGGAAGGGGCTTGCCCCTGAAGGCAGTTCTGACTCAATTCTTAGTTTGGGAATTACGCACTAGACGAAAGGGAAAGGTTCAGGGCCAGGCTGGAGGGGGAAGTCATTATTCTACATGGTTAACTGAAGGCGTGTGCTGAATCACCCAGACAGCTTTATTAAACTTCAAAATGAAAGGCCCTATCAGTAATCTGGTGCGCTGACATCACACAGCCTCCTCTGAGGCTTCATAAATTAAAGCTCGCTCAACAGTCGCGCCGGATAGAACGAGGACGCCGTCGCCATCACGGCCGTTATCTAATTCACTTTCACGTGATTTTATTAATGTGGGTGTGTGTGCTTTCTGTGTGTGTGTGTGTGTGTGTGTGTGTATGTGAATGTGTTTTGTTCTATGTGTCTGGGTGCACCTGTGCATTCATGTGTGAATACTGAATGTGTGTGTGTGTGTGTGTGTGTGTGTGTGTGTGTGTGTGTGTGTGTGTGTGTGTGTGTGTGTGTGTGTGTGTGTGTGTGTGTGTGTGTGTGTGTGTGTGTGTGTGTCTGTGCATGAGCGTTTGTGCACGTGTGCTGCATTTCAGTTGCACCGAATGCATAATAATATGAAAAATATAAAGCAAAGAGAAAAGTAAACAAACAAAAAAACACATCACCTTTATTTATATTATAGAAGGAAGCAATGGTGTCAGGAATTTTCTGCACCATTTGAGAAGCTTCCAGTAAGAACTGAATGCTTCTGCAGTTTCACAAAGAACAGAAAGAGAAAAGAAAGTGGGAAGGTAGTGAGAATAGAAAGAAAGAAGGCCTGTAAAGTTTGCTGGTTAGCGGATCGCGGAAGAGTCCCCTGGGGTCACAGGCACTTGTTCAGAATGCGCCGGGGGAGGTCAGAGCTTTTCGGGAGGAGATCTTTTAATGCCAATTAAACGCTCCTTCTTAAAGCACTGACGCTCCCGTCGAACACCAACCAGGGGTCCTTGCTACAGGCCTGCCCTTCAGCTCTGCTGAATCTGGTGGCACCTACACTTACCGCCAATGCTAACGGCGCACCAAGCACTGTGATACAGGAAATGGCATGGCTGCCTCTAATGAGAGAACAGGCAGATTCCTGATGGTATCGGGGTTTGTTTACGGCTCACAGGCTCGCACCCTAGTCTGAAGTTTAAAGACCCTTGGCCTTTACTGAAAGGGTAAAAGCAGAGGGCAGGTGGGGGTTGGGGGTAGGGTAAGGAGGTTGGAGGAGGAGGAGGAGGAGGGTGGGCTTAAGTGAGCGAAGGTTAAGGAGAGAAAAAAAGGGGCAATAGCATTTCTTCTTCCTCCCGTCCAGCCAGTGACAGCTCTGACAGCCAGACTCCTTAATTCCCTTTTCTTATTCCCTTAATCTGTCATCTTTATCAGGCCGCGGAAGTGCAGGGCGGCGCACAGGAGCTGCTGCCCCCGATCAATCTCCGCATTACGGCTGACAGAATGGTGCTAATAACTTATTGATCCCGCATTCGCGGGGCCTGCCGGGGCTGAGCGGCGCCCATTGATTGGCTAAGGGGGGGGGGGGGAGGCTGGGGGAGCTTCCGCTCACTGAGATGACGCTCCGCTGCCGGGAGCATGGCCATTCCGGCCGGAACCAGAGAGGAAGGAGGAGGGAGGGAGGCGGGAAAGGAGGGAGAACAGAGAAAAATGGGAGAGAGGAAGGAGGAGGGAGAGAGGGAAGCAGGGAAACGGGGGGAGGGGTGAGGGGGGAGGGAGAAGAAGGGAGAGACAAAAGCAGAGAGAGGAGGGGGGGCCAAGACAGAGACAACAAAAAGTGGGAGGGAGAGGAGTGGGGACAGAGTGAGACTGAGAGAGAGACAAACAGAGAAGAAGAGTTAGTGGCACTCAGTCAGAGAGAGAGAGAGCAGGAGAGAAAATGACAGAGGCAAAGAGAAACAGGTAGATGAAGAGAGGAGTAGGGAGAGACAGAGGAGGCTCTTAGGCTGACAGGAGTCAGGAACCAAGCCAAAAGCCATACTGAACTAAATGGCTGACAGGACAGCAGCCCTGGACTCATTCAGTAACACAGAGTACCGTGAGCTGTCAGGACAGGACGCAACGTGCCATTTCACATCACAAACCTCTCTGTTTGTTTGAAATCTGGAAAATAGTCATGCAGAACTTTAGCTCTGTGTGAGAAAAAAAACAGGAAATACAGTCCAGATGAAAAAAAGAGTCTTCAAATCCAGAGTTGAAAACACTTATCCAGGAGGACTGCTTAAGCACAGGTCCCCTCCGTGGCTAACACACCTCCACTCTTCCCCACTGATGCTAACCCACCTCCACTCTTCCCTACTGATGCTAACCCATCTCCACTCTTCCCCACTGATGCTAACCCACCTCCACTCTTCCCCACTGATGCTAACCCACCTCCACTCTTCCCCACTGATGCTAGGAGAGGGATATGGAAGGAAACGGCACGTTGTGTAATGCTGATAACATAGTCATGGCTGGGGTCCCAATGACCTATCACCCCTCTCTAACCCCCCCCCCCTCGCCCCCCTTCCTCCCCCCCCCCCCCCCCCCCCCGGGCAGAGAACGCCTCAGCCCCCCTCGCTGCAGTCGCATGCGCCATCTCCCCCATCTGCCCCTCCGATTTAATTAACAGGCTTCTCTCCGACAGAGAGGCCGGCTTCCTCTTCCTCCAACCGCCCCCACCCCCCACCGCCACTGCCTGCCCCCCCCCCCCCCCCCCGGTCCCTGTGGCGCACTCACTCCTCCTTTTATTTTTTAAAGCGCTCTTCCTCTCTCTCTCTCTCTCTCTTACCGCCAAACCCATTGCATTGGTGTCCGGTCTCAGGAAAATGTCCTGACGACATATAAAAAGGAACCTCTTCTCTTCTCACATTTCTACAGCTTAGAAGTTCACAAGGTATAATTATGTAAATGACCAACGGCTTACCTTGACTTGGACAAATCTAATTGAAACTTGCATTTCCACAGCAGAAGTTTTGAGACTACATCCAGTGGGACCGTTTTCGCTTTGTGCTTCATAAATGCTGGTATGTTCAACAAAAAAGCTTTTTCTGGATTTACTTCCTCACTGTAACCTCACAGGGTTTCACAGATGAATTTAATTTGAAACTTCATTTTCTGCACTAACTTTTCTACACAACCCTTGATCTTTATCACTTTATAACAGCGATACAAATGCATATATACCCTATCTATAATGCATGTGTACAATGCATATATTCATATAGCAAGTGAATCTGTTCCTACAAGTACAATATGTGTTTTTAGAGAAACAAAAAGACTGGGAGCAAAACTAAAAAAAAAATTTAAAAAAAGCAGCCCCCAAGTCCCAGACACAGGTGCACACATACAACTGAATATGATAACCAATCTGGAAATATGAGTTTCATTTGCATAAATGTGAAAATAAAACACTTTGGTGGTATTAATTTGGTGGTGAACCTCATTAAGCAAAGCAGGTCCTTATTAAACACGGGAAAATTAAACTGAAAATGACTAGCGAAGGTCAAGTTGTAAAGGAAGTGTAAAGTTCCATGTGAGTGTGCATTACCTAACATCTTACCTTGATGGATCTCATGTTTGTATTTTCCCTTCCTCATCTCTCTCTCTCTCTCTCTCTCTCTCATGGGGACACAGGGTGATAGGACTGGACTTGTTTACAGACACCGGGTGAGCTGCTTAAATAGGCTCTTAAATCTGCATGTAATGCGCCAGGCAGCAGATCTGAGGCCTCGCCCACGCCACAGAGTCTGCTCCCCTCATCCCTGCATGTCTGTCTCCATTAAGTTTGAAATTAATTGAGATTTTCCCTGTTAAAGATTACGGCATATTCTGACAAATCCCTCCCTACCTCGCGTTGAGGAGCTCCTATCCAACAAGATTTACCACATTGTTGAGCCATTATGGATTTTTGCGGGGATAATTATCTCACACTTTACAGGCAGAGATATGCATAGAGGCACCGGAGGTGTTGGAGAGTCTACACCAGGGGTAGGTGGTCCTGGAGTTCCGGAGACGGTCCTGTTTGCTCCATCCAAACCTATAACTACATAACTCGATTCATTTTAATTAATCAGGTTTGTTGAATGCAGGTGACCATGTGCCTTCACCATTCAGAATATTCAGGCTCAGGCTTTTAATCATCCATCAAACTCTTGTGATCAAGATCAGATGGAACAAAAACCAGAAACGTCACGGGCACTCCAGGACCAGGGTTGCCTACCCCTGGTCTACACTATAACAGGAAGGAGAAATGGCACTCTTGCACGTCCACACACGCCTCGCCCTCACGCCTGGCATAGCGACTCAAAACCTGATCTCTCTAAACGCCCCCACGCTGACCACTGGGGAACGGTCGCCACAAGTCAAAGCAAACTCAAAACCACATCAAAAGTCAACCCCCGGCTGTTGAGAGTATCCATAAAAAGACGTTTATGAATTCGCTGTTTGACATGTTTGGCATTCATAAGGCCTAATATGCCAGTTAGGTTTAAGGGAAAATTTAAAAGAAAGATAAGGGGACACTTGTGTTGGCCTATAGCACAACCTCACAGAGATGCTATCACATGTTTAGCGTGACTCATCAGAGTAACAAACACAGCTAAGACAGCTTCATTTCTCTGTAAAGCATACATTCAGTCTGCAGAAATAACTTTTTTTAAACTTTTTTTAAGTAAGGCATGAAGGATTCAACATCGACGTGATTTTCGCTTGAGTGCTGTAAAGCTAGCACGGAGGAGAAGTGTCCTGCCGGAGTTCCTGCCCAGCCCACGGTCTGAAAGCAACGTCTCAATTACAGAGCGCACAATTCACTGGCTCCAGGAATAATCAATACTGCAATTAGAGTTCATAAACACCAGCCTTCTCATCTATCATGTGCTCTGCTCCATCACTGTGACACAGACAAAAGCACCAATGCGACATCAATAAAAGCCTTGATGCTGCCCTGGCAACCATGAAATAATCCCCCCCCGCCTCATTCCCCCCATAGAAAGGTTTTAATAATTATGATACTGTAGGCCAAGTTGTGTTCTATCAATGGCTTCCAGGTAGGAATCATCAGGGATGTCCCAGGATTCAGCACAGTGGGAAAGTGATACACAGGTAGGGATAGGCTGATATACTGTAAAACAGTTAGTGACCAAAATAATAAGTGACCTGGCTGCTACTGCTTAAAAGTGAAATGGAGAGCTTGGTGAATGCTGACCAGCACAAGAGGGGGAAATCGGGGATTCTCAACAGGCCAGTAACACATACTGCAGCAGTAAATGCTACTATAAAATTCTTTATCACGATTAACGTTTGTTTCAGGAGGTGGTATTTGCTTTATAATTATATTTAAACGTAATTGTATTTACAGTTCTGTTGCCTCCAGCTGGCTACCAGTAGCAGATATAGAAATATACACTGCATGTGCAAATGACTGTGGATTTACTAATCAATGTACAGAAAACCACTCCGTTCTATTCTAGCTCATGCTTGTAAGCATGCGTTTATTATTGAAATGATAATGGTCAACCATAAGCTAAGACTAACAGTCTACATGGAAACACTGGTATTAGTTACAACAGCAAAACTATGCTTACCTTTCAAAACGCTTGTCAATTTATAATCATGCTTATCCGACATCATTTGTTAGCATCTGAAATGATTTTTCAGCTGGCAGTATTTTAACAGTAATGTGTTGATGGCATTGGTAATTTGTGTTATTTGAACAGCGTAATCTATCTTTAGATAACATCTGAATCTACAATAAAAAGGTTCCTCCAAAAACATATTAGACATGACCTTATACTGTAAGTAGATCTGACAAGTTCCACAAGCTTTTTCAAAAAAATTCACTTAATAAGCAGAAAACGTTATTTCTAAAAGCATTGTAAAGTCCACAAAATGACCACTAACCACTTTTGGAAATAATTGCTAATAAAATTATACTTCTTAATCTTTAGCTTTTTTTTAACACAGCACTTTTCTAGTAATATTTAACACTAATGCTTGCTAAATTTAGGGACCACAATGGAAAAAGGAATCAGGTCCATGTAATTGCTCTTGCTGTATCTATGTAAGGAGAGCTGAAATGCTCGATGGATAAATATCTTTCAGTTAATGCATTCAACTATCTTACTCCACCACATCTTTGTTCAAGATCCCATCAGATTAGGGGATAATAAAGCCATTTATTACGAGTGGGAATTGCAAAGGTACAAATAAGCTCGGAGCGTAAAAGAAAATGTCAAGTGCACATTAAGTAATGGGCTTGAGAGAGACACAAGGGAATGAGCAATGTGGTTAATCTTGCCAATTAAGTAAAGTATGCCAAATGAACTTACAAACACAAATAAATCCTTTTAGGGGAAGAGAAGGACCGGGGGGACTGGGGACTGTTTTCTCCGAGTATTCTACCACAACCAAAACAGAAATAGCGTGGACCGTATGTGCGACACACAGACACACAAGTGTACACAGTAAATTCACAGTAAAATTTGTGTGTTAATTCAACTCTAGCAGTGTACATATGAGCCTACTCTGGCCAGATTGAATTAACACTGGACATTTTACTGTGTAGTAAGGCAGAGAGAGGAACCACTAACCATTGAAAAGAGAAGGCTAAAGCCAGCATTTAGCGATTTTAGCGTTCACCTCTCCAGCCTCCAGAAAAAAGCAGCTCAGTGTGGTAAATGTTTTGCCATATTTCAGCATTGGTGGAAGACGTGTAGGAGCATGGACTGGACCCTAACCCTGGATCTCCCTACCTGCTGCTGCCGATCCAAGGTCCACGGTGCTGCTCCTGTTGATCTCGTCGCAGGGCTGGGCCTCGGGCATGCCGGTCTGCCGGGTGTGGTGCAGGTTGGAGATGATCGTGGTGAGGTCACTGCTGTCGCGGCTGAAACACAATGCCGGGGGGAGAGCGAGCTCAGTTAATGCCACCCGACCAATCCAGACATTTAGGGTTAGGCATTGTTTACAGGCACGTGCTTGCATAAATGTTGCAAGCTATGCAGTTAAACAGCAAATCCACCTATCTATTGTAAAAGATGTGTAAATTGTAAAGAATTTCCTAAGATAGTTTTTAGTGTTATCTGTTTGGAAGGTGTCGAAAACACATGTGTTTTCCAAGAAAGAAAACCACTTATATTTACTTTGTGCAAATAGTGCATCAACAAAGTCACAGAAGTAATGTAAACAAAGGTGAGTGATAAATGAAAGTCGTGTTGAAGGTCAAACGCTCAGGTATTCCTTTCATCTGCAGTACTTACAGCAGCGTAGTGAACGGCCCATTTGTGATTAGTTGCAAGCACGTGCACCCAAACAACCTCTTTGCGGCTATCTGTCCCGCCACTGGATCAATGCAGGCAGACGTGATTGCGCCTCTCAGCGATCCCCCGCTGGGCTCCCAAATTGTCCATGAGAATACTTTCCTCCCTCCCGCCAGTACGCCCTACCCCCAGCTCGCACCCAACACGCCTACAACCTCCCATGAGCTGACCCTGTTGAGATGGGTGGCTAATCGGTTTGTCTTAATCAGATAGAATGGTCACTAAGAGTCCACAGGGTCCTAGCTGCACACTTGCTGCCTTTAAAACATACAGAAGGTGAGAACTATATTATTATATTATACTATATTACTCTGGTCGCTAATGCCAACAGACTATGAGCACCGGCCTTCACCACCTCTGGCTACACTATGCTGAACCCACTCTTTATGTTTTGTTCCTCTAATAAATGTGGGGAGGCTCATGAAAACCCTTTTCAACATGCACGACGCGTGCACAAATCTTAAGAAAATGACAGACAACTGCCTCAAGCAATTTTGCGTCTTATCCTGTCTAATCTTCAACCTTAAGAAACGTTAATCAACACATTGTGGGATTCATAAGTGGTTTACGAGCTTAAAGTGAAGTGATTAGCTTTATTTTCCACCCACCCCAAATCAATACTGGTTGAGGAAGCACGTAGGACAAGCTTGGAGCACTGCAATCTTCAAAGGTATCAGCAATAACAGGAAAAGATAGCAAATGTGCCAATCAGGGATGTAAACCTTAATTGTCTCAGACAAACACAGTCCATGTCTGTGTCAGGCTAAGAATTAATCAGAGTATAGCTTAATTTGCAAGAATTCACTCAGGGCAGTAGTGCTGGGTTATTGTGAGGGTACTAGGTAGATTCATTTGACTAGTCAAACTAGTCAGAGTAGTTACTGAAGTTACTGTACTAGTTAGGCCAATAGCTGAATGGCCCCAAAACCAAGAGCCAAGACAACCATCTGGTGCGTATGAAATCCCAGTGCTCTCAAAAAAGTGTGTTTTTGAAGGGACTCCAGAGGCTTGGACAGGCTATATCTTACGAGGCTCTGGTCTTCAAATGGGGAGAGGGGAATGCAGATTAGGTTTTTTTTCTTTTGCGCACTTGTGCGGTTTGGCACAGACCACGGACGAGCTGGTCGTGCAGATGAGAGTAATTCACAGGTGTTTGCTGGGACACCTCCACCCCCACCCCCCCTCTCTCTCCTCTCTCTGGAGGGTTTAGAGATTAGGGTGGGATGTGTCCACCCTTCCGTCCTTCCTCATTAATGCCCCAGCTCTGAGGGCTGTCTTTTACCTGGCTAGAGGTGGGGAAGAATTGTGTCATGGGGGCATTTTAATGGAATCTGATTATAGCCATGATCTCCTTAAACAGTATAATGTTGTGCAATACCCGATTAGTAAGGGGAATACTGGAAACGCTGTGGACACATGCTCACAGACACAGAGAAACACTGTGGACACACTCACAGACACAGAGAAACGCTGTGGACACACACTCACAGACACAGAGAAACGCTGTGGACACACGCTCACAGACACAGAGAAACGCTGTGGACACACGCTCACAGACACAGAGAAACACTGTGGACACACGCTCACAGACACAGAGAAACGCTGTGGACACGCTCACAGACACAGAGAAACGCTGTGGACACACGCTCACAGACACAGAGAAACGCTGTGGACACACACTCACAGACACAGAGAAACGCTGTGGACACACACTCACAGACACAGAGAAACGCTGTGGACACACACTCACAGACACAGAGAAACGCTGTGGACACACGCTCACAGACACAGAGAAACGCTGTGGACACACACTCACAGACACAGAGAAACGCTGTGGACACACACTCACAGACACAGAGAAACGCTGTGGACACACACTCACAGACACAGAGAAACGCTGTGGACACACACTCACAGACACAGAGAAACGCTGTGGACACACACTCACAGACACAGAGAAACGCTGTGGACACACACTCACAGACACAGAGAAACGCTGTGGACACACTCACAGACACAGAGAAACGCTGTGGACACACTCACAAACACAGAGAAACGCTGTGGACACACACTCACAGACACAGAGAAACGCTGTGGACACACACTCACAGACACAGAGAAACGCTGTGGACACACTCACAGATAGAGGGTACAGGATTAACAGGAGGTCTGAATGACAGCTGGGTTTGTCTAATGGGATGCAGGCGCCCGCCTCCGAGACCCGCCACTGCGTCGCTGACAGTCGAGAGGCTTTGCCGCTCGCGCCTCCCCAAAATTCGAGCGTTTGCCTGGTGCAGATTACAGGCCCCCGATGCGGTAATGTGTGGCTGTCGTGCGCAAAGCTGTTTTTAAGCCGTACCAAACAGGCGGCGGAATTTATTTCCTTCAGACGGAGCCGGGTAACCATTCGCTCGTAAGTCAGCTCGCGGCCCCCCCGAAAAAAGAAAAAAAGATTTGAGCGTGATGAACAGCTCATTGGGGAAAGAAAGAAAGAGGGGGGGAAACAGCGCTTGCCAAATGCGCTGGGCTTCCTGCCACGGAAAGTGGCGGGATGCATTCAGGGCACGACTCCGCAGTGCGAGGCTCCCTCTGTGGGAAACGACAGATGCGCGTCCTGGCCTTTCCTCACAATCGCTAGAAGCTAGAAACTTCTTACAGTAAAACAAGCAGGCTCCGCAGCACAGACACGACAGAAACGCGGGAACAACAGCAGCGCTACGTGAAGGCGTCACCCACCCACCCCCCCCACAACACACACACACACACACACACACACCCTTTGTAGAGACACACAACACAGACAAATCTGGTGACTTCCACAGCTAATAGGTGTTGATGTTTGTTGGTGCATTCGTGAAAGCTGTTGTTACTGGCATACAATATTAAAAACAAGCCGGGAATGATGACAATGAATATGATGCCTCAAAATAAAAGTTCATCCCTGTTAAAACCGTGACTGATGTGTGAGTAGAAGTTTGGTTAATGTCATTAAAAACAGCTCCAGGGATCATCAATTGATGGCCCCAGTAATTAGTTCCTGATGCCCGGTGTCTCGTGCCTCCCTTCAGCTAACGAGGGCAGAGTTAATGTCCTGAATCCCTGGAAAAAGAGCACGCCCCAGCCAAGGCTGAAAGACTGAGCCGTAGCAGGAAGGGCTTGGCGCCACAGGGCATTCGCCAGCCGGGTAATTAAAGGTGGAACACATGCAAACATCAGCCTCCGCAGCCTTGTCCCGATTAGTCCCCTATCGGCTTCAGAACGGAGGGAGGGGGGAGGGGGGGGCGGGGGGGGGTGAGTGGGAGGGGGATTTATGTGGTTGGGGGTGGGGAGCGTTCATTAAAATGACCGTGCCAAAGCCTGCATCAATCCTGACTTGAATAATAATTCAGTCAGAAAAAAAGGAAACCAGCCAAAAATATCAACAAGAACCAAACAAATGCTAAAAAAATATATATAAACGTTGGTGGTGTTTTATGATCCTTGTGCAAAAAGTAAAATCTCTCTATTGTTAAAAAAAAATCTCAATTCATATTTTCATGCTGGGATGTATTTTTTATATAAACTATAAATAAGACTTCCTTTTGAAACAAAGGGGTCCATATGGAACGGCAGTCACTGTGGATTTTAATTTACTCCACAGTAAAGCCCACCTGTCAGCTATACCAGGCCCCTTCAACCTGGCTGATCTCACCCCAGAATACTAATCATTCAAGCAAGCAACATTTCTTTCAAAATGCACTGCATCAAAGAAAGTCAATTTTGCACACACGGTGTGTTTTCCCTTCACTAGAACAGGTCTTGGGTATAAGCATTACTGAACCAACTCTATGGTCATCCTTCTTCACAATCCCAAGGGGCTTTGTGAAGGTTCTTCCAAGGCACAGACACCAGAGCACAAGCCTTTTATTCTTGAAAATGCCAGTACAGTAGGGCTCTGTAGAACTCAATCACAAATATGCACCAGAATAATAACCATAGACATGCCGTACATGATAAATACTGTAAGTGCGTCAAATTACGCAGCATGGTCTTTTAAATACCTGAGTCAGTTGCCTTTGAGAAAGACAGATACAGGCAAAGGAGAGAAAGAGACACTCCTCATGCCCCCCCCCCCCCCCACTCCAAGCAGTGCTCCCAATGCGATAATGCCGTCCTGAACTTCTTACCTAAGCAGGTTATTATCCCGAGGAGAGACGCCTTTCAGAGGATCTGCACTAAGTCCAGAGAGCAAGGGCACAGTTTGCTGCGCTAATTAGCACACTTTCCCTCCGCTGTCCCGATTGGGCCCTTTAATGAGGGCTCACCGACAGCCAGCCAAGGTCATAATCTGAGTCAGGAGAGGTAAGAACCGGCCAGCTGACTCAGCGCTGGCCAGCAGTGGGGGGTGGGTGGGTTGGGGGGGGGTTGAAGGATCGGACAGCCGCGCTCATGACAAAGGCGCTCTTATCGCCAGGCACATGCTGGACACAATCTCCATAATCGCGTCCTAAACCGGTCAATGCCACTCATCCCCAGCGTCCAGACCAATATAACCACCCAGATATGAACCCAGCTTGAGCCAGTTAAAGGGAGATGTGGGTCTGAGGGTGAGGGCATGGGCAGTGTGCCAGTGTGCAGTATGCAGTATGCACACGCAGTATGTTTGTGCAAGGGAAGGGGGGGGGCGCAGAAGTATGTGTATGTGTGTAAATAAGGACTGTGTGTGGTGTGGTGTATGTGAGGATCATGGATGTTGAGCGGGTATGTATATGGGAGTGTGCATATTTGTGCATCTTGAACATAAGTTTTTTTATTGTGTATACTAATTATGTGTCTATGTGTGTGTGTGCGCTCGGACATGTGTCTTGTATGTTGTATGTGCATGTAAATAAGAGCCGTGGACTGTATGCATTTGTGTGCATACAATTACATACAATCTGTGTGCCTAAAGGACAATCCCAGGCACTTGTTTTTGTGCATGATACAGCGACACATGTATGACTGTGCCACCATAAAAGAAGAGATTACATTGATTTATACAATAGTTACTATGCTACATGTCAGCCACAATGGACTGGAACTTTCTTACTCTCTCTATCATCCTGAATGAAGTAAATATCTCTATTTGCAGCTGCTGGTGTTTTAATTTTAGGCAGCGCCCAAGGCATTAAATAGAACGGGGTCAGTGTCCTGTGAGCTTCGTCCAGTGCCAGCTCCACTGGGCACTTCCATGGAGGCATCAATGCTGCCCTGCCACAGACAGTTATGTGGCCCAGAGGTGAGGGGACCAGACGTTTGGGACCACACTGGCTAAAACATTTGCTTCTGACCTGTGTTTTGTTTTACCCAAGCGGTTAATTACCTAATCTAGGTCTTTGTTTTTGGGTGGAACTGATTTATTCTCTGGAGCCGAATCGGTCTAAACTGTATCCTACATTCAATGAAATAAATGTATACACGCGGGGGCATTCCTTTATTTAGCCCGCTGATTAGGCTGGTACTGAAAGAGCAGGGTCTAAATGAGGCACTAAATGTATATAACAACATCCACCAAAAAAATACTATTTCGGACATGTAGGGTCAGAGTTGGCACTGTGAAGTGAAAGCGTGTTTGACATTTGCAATGCCACCAATTAAAGGACAAAATATATTGTTTGGCTCATTTACATGAAACACATGAATATTACATGAATGGCTAGAGGAGATCAAACCCTAATGCCTGAAAAAAAGACTTAATAAGAGAAAAATGCATAATGAGATGAGACAGGTGTGCCTGTGGTTAGATATGTCAGATATCATCTTTAGCATGGGCAAACATGTCTCTGCTCAAGAGCAGCAGAATACGGCTCTCAGTGGCCCCAGCTTCCAGAAGCCTCCATGCAGCTGTTCCAGTTTTCACTGGTTTTGTGGGTGTGAGCAGGCGTGGCAAGCGCATATGTGTACACGCGCGTGCGGTTCCTGTCCAACGCGGTCGCACCTGCAAGGGGTCCCCGTCTCGCCACGCAGCCCCCGGCCCGGGGAGAAAACGCTCTCCTCCCAACCGACGCGGTGGGGAAAGCACTGATTCGGAAAATATTAAACGGCAGACTGTCACGCTTTCGGGCCTCGCAGCTGCCGGGGAGAGGCAGCCAGGGCCGCCGCTCGAGTCGTGCCGATCGCACGGCGGGCGGGCGAGGCGAGGCCTTGTCGCAGGCGGCCAGCGCCAGGCGGAGAATGGCGCCAGCTCTGGGCCGCCAGTGTGACTGGGAAGAGGAGTCACGGGGGGGTGGGGGGGGGTCAGACGCCGCCACGTCACGGCACTACATCTGACACCGCTGCTAACGGCGAGCTGACTTTAGTGGCGGTAACAGTGACAAAATGCCCTGAATCACAGCAGGCGGCAGTGACTTGGCGCCCAAGTGCCTGTGCAGGTGCACGTAGGGGAGGGAAGGGGAGGGAGGGAGGGGAGGGGGGGGGGGGTGTTGGGGCGGTTGACAGCTGCTGCCTGGTTGGCTTCTGCATGGATCTGTAAGAACAGTCCTGACTGCAATGCAGTCAACTGCAGTCTCGTTAGCTGTGAAAGTCAGAACCCGCAGGGTATCGCCGAAATGAGCCTGGCATAAAACCGATCAAAAATGGATAAGCAAAATATCACCTAAATATATTACCTTAAAATTCTCTGAGCTCTCCTATCGTTATAGTTGGAAGGCAATACAATCCCAGACCCAGCTGAGCCAAAAAGACTATCTATCGCAACATTTCGGATCCACACCTGTGAGTAACTACGTGGGCTAATGGGACCTGAGTTTTTTTTCTTCTCTTTTTCACTTTTTCAACTCTATTGCTGGCAAGGGCCTCTGTTCTTTCCACATTAAGACCAAAAGATAGCTTAATACAGAGAACTCCAACTGGGGAGGGAGACAGAAAAATAAATACACAAGTAGGTACATGAATAAATAAGATCGCACCATGTTCTCTTGGGTCTTCACTGCCGTGTCTCTACGTGCGCTGTATACGGGCTGACACGGGGTCGATACACCTCCTGCAGAACAGGAATTTCTGAAGGTTTCGGAGGAGAAAGCCGAGAGCCCTGCCTGATTAGGACTGGATTCATTACCAGCACCAGCACACGGTGAGGGAAGTGTCAAAAAATCGCCTCAAAGTTAAAGTTCTTTTTTTTTTTAAAAAAGGTATTCACTTATTCAAGGATGCAGGCTGGCCCCAAACCCACTGTCTACAATGGAATTATGATGAATGTGTTTCCTTTTAACCTGAGAATAACACTACAATGACTTTTCTTATATGATATCAGAACATCGCTCTGTGGTGGGGTTTTGAGAAGAACTAGAAGACATTGCAGGAAGCGCAGAAGTCACGAAGGTGAAGAAAGGACATTTGTGCGTGACTCCTACACAAATACATTTACGTCTCAGTTTTTCCATCACGGGTTTCAAGACTGCGCACCTGTTTAAATAGTTTTTACGTTTAAATCTGATAATTAACGGCTGTCAGTCTTTTCTCTCTGTCTCCTTGGAACTGAAAAGGAGGTTCACAAACTCAAAATAAGGTCTGACGGTGAAAAAAAAAAACAGGGCAATTTGCACTTTTCAAAACCCAAAGCCTGGTTACTTTACTGTGACTGCGCGCACACCTGCCATACCGCAGGCTGGTAATGATGGCGCGCCTCAACAGAAATAGCCAAATCACTGTTTTTGACCCAAATCAGGCCGGTTTGTGACGACAGCGAGGAGCAGTGGCTGCCCACGCCTGACTCTAGGCATCAGCAGCCGAAGAGAAGGAAACCCTCTGCTTGTTTATGAACCCTCGAAGATAAGAGAGTGAAAACCGAAAATAAGATAGATTGATAATTCTTTTTTTTTTTGCTTTTAATCCACCCCCAAGATGGGGTTGCTGTTTTGCTCATTACTGGGGGAGGGAGATCGGGGATCCCCATGTTGAAAGGCCTGTTTCTCAGCAGAGACGCCTGTGGGGAACCCTTCCTCAGGCCCGCGGGCGTGAGCGCAGGTGCAG
The DNA here is from genome assembly GCA_029718625.1 of Synaphobranchus kaupii. NCBI lineage: Eukaryota > Metazoa > Chordata > Actinopteri > Anguilliformes > Synaphobranchidae > Synaphobranchus > Synaphobranchus kaupii. Next base: position 85,171,677 of record CM056380.1, read on the forward strand.
CCCGAAAGTAGGTCTTTTCCATCACAGACTGGGACTTCCCCCACCTACACCCAAAGGGTAATCACCCTCCCACTGCATGGGCCTTTCTCAGATGGAGTCCCTATTCTCCTTCCTGTTCATGCAACAACAAAAAAAAAGAAAAAAAAAGAAGCCATTTCGGGAGCAGAAAATCTTTGCTGGTGTAACTTTCAACAACACTTTGTGATACCAGCTGCAACTACACTGGGCGAAGTGATAGAACAAATATTTCTATGTATACATGTGTTGGGGGTAGGGATGGGACAATAATCGATATAACTATATATCGCGATAAAAACATATTTAATCGTCATAAATTTATGATACCAAAATATCGAAATAACCGTCTGTTACACTTTAGCACTGGTCATATCAAACTGAAGAAGAAGAGTTTAACAGGCTACGGACACGGGGGAGAACACTTCTTATTCTTTGACACTCAGTAGACACAGTGACATAAAGTTTCATTGTAGAGGTCATATATCACCGCAGCAGGAAATAATGTTACCAGAAACAACGGAGCTTTGTCCCCGTCAAAATGTTTACATTCACTTGATTAAGTTGCATTTTGTTGAAAAGTTTTTTTGTATTTACTTGCGTTATTTTGTGAAAACGAGTTATTGGCATAGCCAAAATGTTAACATTTTTACATAACGCTTAACAATAAAACATGTTTTCTGATTGGTATAAATTTGTATTTTTTAGTAATTGAAGTTTACTTTAATACTGTTTTAAGACTTTCAACTTCAACAATCGAGATAATATCGTATATCGTGAAAATGTTGGCCAAGATAATCGTACTATGAAATTGTAATATCGGCACATGCCTAGTTTGGGGTGGGGTAGGTGAAAATAGTTTTGGGCAGTTATCAAACTATGTGGGGTTTTTCTCACCAGCAGGAATAAGTGTTATGAAAAATAAAGACGGGAGAATCTCAATTCTGGGGAGGTGAGGGGTCAGGTCAGCGCTCGGCACTGTGATAAACAGCTAGCAAATAAGGACTGCGCTTCTTTTCTGTATACCATGGATCTCAAGGCATAAAAACCCACATCTCACAGAGCTCTATTATTCCTTATTGCCTTGGCACCCATGCCAACACGCTACCCATCACAGGTGTAAACAAGATATCTCAATAACACAAATAAATTCCCCACCTCGTACCTAAGATGGGGAATTAAAAGTATATGTCAGAACTTTAATTATCTGTGACCACTTCTCCCATGTTCTGCCCTTTCCATCTTTAAAGGGATTTATGACCATGTGAAATCCTAAATCCCCTTTTTATTAGTAGCTGAGGCCATTTAATAATAATGACATTCAAGTAGCATGTACACGCCTGTCTGCTCCAGCTATCTTTGTGCATCGCATCAGAAGTGGAGAACATGCTAACCGCACGCAACTCCCTGAAATTACTGTCAAAAAATAAATCAGGTTACTCAACTTTTTCTTCATAATGATGAGCTTGACAAACTTGGTGAGGAACACGCAAACATTGCTTCCTTTCTCATAAATATGCAATTCATTCTAAACATGGTGTGACTTCTAAATCACCCAGTGCAGCTCTACAGAGGTTGAATGAATAATTCTATTAAGTGCAGTACATGGTGAAGTACAAAATGTAACTGATATACATCTGCACATATTTTTCATTAAATTTCATTAACAAACCTAGGTTAAACCTTTATTTAAAAATGATAAGTTTTGCAACAAGTCACATTAAAACTAAACGTGTAAACTAAAGAAAATAATGTTGCCTGCCGCAAGCCGATAACAGCGGCCAAACACTTGCCAAAACACTGACTGAAGTGAATAAAAGCAGATGTAAATCAATCAGACATCTCAAGTACATACCAGCACAGAGAGATTCTACCACAGCTTCTGCACTGGAACGCGACCTGGTTCTCGAAGGTTTCCGTGGGTCAGCGAGTTCAATGGAAGTTATGAGACCCGTCACCAGCGCCTGGTTCCCCGCAGATGTACAGAGAGAGGGAGACAGAGGCTTGCCATGCACCGCCCTCTCTTTGCATTCATAGCCCAGACAGGTTAAACCCTTCTTCATATGCAGCTGAATTTATAGCAAGGATTTAAAGAGTGTCTGAGCAGCTGTGGAACCCTTGAAGGGGTGGGGTAGAACAGCACCAAAGTCCAGACGAAGTAGGCGACCATACTCGCCTTTCATTTCTCTCTCCTTCTATCTCTCTCTCTCTCTTTCTCTCTCTATCTCTCTCTCTCTTTCTCAGATCTCATCCTCTTCCTGAGAATCAGTTAATAACCTCTTCCCCAATGATATAGTACACTATATGATGTTCTGCCTCATATAGTTTACTATATTATGTTACTATCTATGGTTTTCACATATTTACTCAGTTTGCAGAAAACTAGAAAGATACTTGTGCTTAAATGAACAAATACATTTGATTCTAGCTCTACAGAAGTGACTCACTAAACAAAAAGGGGTTTCCTATAGTCTTAAGCAGGCCGTAATATTCGCGAGTCAGAGGCCATTTTTGGGAGGTGTTCTGAGTCCTGAGATGGCCCTGTCAGCAGGTGTATATAATATAATGCGTCACAGTAATGACCCAGACTTGCAGTCAGCACATTTTAATCGAAGCCTTGTCTGCGCATTCAGGAGAACCTCGTGCAGGTAGGGTTTCGGCAAGTTTTTGTTTGAAACTTTTGCTGCTTATTATACTGACCCCTACGCGTGAACTGCAACTTAGGTCCCTAGCTCTGGAGGAGGGGGGGGGGGGGCTGGTGGCGGGGGGTTGAAGTTGCTTTGCTGCATTTTGTTATTTCTGTTAGCTGTTTGTAATTTTTTCTTTTATTCCCACTTCAGATGTTGTTTCAGCCGTGAAACATATCCTAGCTTCTGAGCTGCGGCTATGTCACATTTGATGATCTATGGCCAAGGGCCTCATTGCTAATGCTACGTCCCCCCGACAAGGGCATGCTCCCTCCACAAGTAGAGTAGATGTCGATTTCGCGGAACCATGGGAGCATGATCTGCTGCTGTTTTGTGGTTCCTCTCCCGCATCCGCTAAATGCGCACTCTGTAGGCAGGACTTGTGTATCTCTCTGCATTCTGATGGGCCCTACCTGCTAATCGTCTGCAAAGGTGGTGCCCTTAACATTAATCTGGATAAAAGATATAGTGAGAGGAAAATTGACAATAGAGGCCTTTGTTAAGGATGGCGACATCCTAAGCCCTTTTTCGTTCTTCTAGCCCTAAATCCCACTCCTAGTTACCTCTGTCTTTCTATTTTTTGTTCCTTTTTGGGATGTATGTGATTACACTCTGTATGCTAAAACCGAAACTGGACGAAACTGACAAAAAATGGACAAACAGCATAATATAATAACGTGATAACAGCGACAATTGCGTACTCTACCACCGACTCCCGAATATGCTTCTAAAGGAAGCCTTTGCCCATATTTTTTTTACCGTCCGTCGACAAAATCCAATTCGTTTAGACCCCTCTACAACTCACTTACTGGGGCTGCATTCAATGGAAATCTAATTTCAAAGATTGAACAGCCTATTATCAATTTTTGGTCAGACCCACATTTGCACAGAGCAGGGACGGACTGCGAGCCTCGGAACAGACTGGAGCCGCGGCTCCACAAAGCCAGCCACCATTTAAAGGGTAAAAGCCCGGCATATCAGTCTTGAGTGTCCTGTAAATTTGTTAGCTTCTTAACACGCAGGCAGACAAAGCGTTGAGTAAAAATCCCCATAATGAGGTTAGCATGGTATGCAGCTTCCCTCTACTGCCATCCAACACCTCAGTGTTATAAGTTAGCCATTTTGAATGAAACCAGCTTGAATATAATGAATGTGTATATGTTTTTGAAGCAACTATTAGCCTACTCAAAGCTGGGAAATGCAAACATGTTTAGAAATATGAATACATTATATTTGTGTGTAATATTTAATTGTAAATGCATTACAGAAGTGTATTTGTGTCTCAACGCTGTCCAGGAGAGAACCAGAATGACTAATCAGAGCTAGTTCACAGTGGTATATTTAAAAACATTTTCTCAGATATGTGCAGTACATACAGGAAAGGTTAACAGTATAATTCTTAACAATTTATTCTTTTAATTTGTATTACATTACATTTAGTCTTTATATTTAGAAACCTGTTAAATCTGCCATAGTATATCTACCTCTGTGCCTATTTTAAAGAGTTGGTAGTATCGATTCAGCACAGGAGCATCCAGGTATAAAAGATTTTGAGAGTCCTCTCTCTCTCTCTCTCTCTGTTTTTTCCAGTTTGGTTTCACAAAAGTGCAGCACGTTGTCGGAAGGGGTCGGCTTCCTGTTCACTCGTGCTCATTAGCGTTGTCCGGGTAATGCGCTACGGCCTCTGCCCTTGCTATGCTTTTTAAGAAGCCTGAGCCGTGTGTGTGTTTATTATTACACACAGCCTATGGTGACATCTTTGCAGTTCTGTGCCCGTCCCTGTCTCCCCCAAACAGATTTCACCCAACAGCTGAATGCCACCGCCCAGCGCTAACGGCATCCCGTAAATACATGCTGTGCTCCGCCTACATCTGGTGCGATAAAAATATAGAACGGAAGAACCTGGGATGTGTTTTTTGTCCAGACACAGGCAAACAGATGCACATTTTGCCATTTACAGAAAGATATAAAAGCAGGTATATATTTAGCACATCTGTGAACATTATTAAATATTAGTAAACAACCATAGGAAATATGAGATTGCACTGTGGACTGGGCTAGCATGGATTCATATTGAACTGTTTCTAAAATGCAACAACTTACAAATATTACATTTTGATTGTAAATCATTTATAAGACTATGAAGTTTGGAAAAAACCAAAGGATTACCAGCAGTTTTCAGATGTGAAATCAGAATTTACAATAAAAGCCCTTAAGTTGTGGATGTAGTATAGCTGCATTTCCTGGTGCTTCCTGGCTGAATTAATATGGCCTCATGCAGATTTTTCCGAGTGTGTGTGTGTGTGTGTGTGTGTGTGTGTGTGTGTGTGTGTGTGTGTGTGTGTGTGTGTGTGTGTGTGTGTGTGTGTTTGTGTGTGTGTTTTGTTTTTTGATTTACAGGAACAGTTCCCTCAGAATTAGTCATCCTTTCACTCACACCCCACCATCTGCGAGATGCTGGATTCTCAGGCAGGCCCACGCAGCCTGTTGCCACGATGCTGTATGTCATCTTAATCTGGTGCGTTATTGCTAACGAGTGAACAGCTATTTCCTCTTCCTACCCCACTCACAATCCTCATTATACAGGCTGGTGCTTCCTGGAGAGCTGGCTTAAATCCAACACGGCTCGCAAGCAGAGTGCTCCCGTTACAAATTCAGAGACCAGCCCGGGGTAGAAATCCAAACTAAAGACCAATCCAGGGGGGGACGTTAGCCCAGGGTAGAGACCAACCTTGTGAGGAATTCAGCTCAGAGGGGTCACAACCCAAAAACAGATGGAGAAACAGGAGTAAGCCCAGTCTAGTGCTGGCCAATCCAATGATCATAAATGCTGCGTTTGTTGTCCTTTAATTTTAGCCTTCTCAATTTGGCATATGTTATTTCTATCATAAAAATTTGTTACATTTTTAAATTTCCTGATACCCTTAATGAGCATATGATGTTGGAATATATTTCTAAAACTCTTTGAGGAAAAAAATACATACATATTACCCATTATCAAATCTTTGAATCTGATTGAATATGACAAAGAACATTTTCATCTTTTTAAACTAGAAATGAGAGGAAAATGCATCCATGTGAAACTGAATACTGCTTTTTTTTATAACATCAAGAGGGTTTCCCCTTTGGTGTTTGAAATTTTGTCAGCAGTATCAGCAGTCCTCCACCTCCCTCTGCTTCACCATTTGCAGGTTCAGAGGTCCTGGGACTGCAGCGGGGCGTGACTGAATCATGCACAGACCAATCAGTTTGAAGGGCTCATTACCATACTGCCAGTCACTAGAGGACAATAGATGACAATGCCCTCTGACAAACCAGAGCAACAGATCTGGTGCCTGCTAAAGCTCTTCTTGACTCTGATTTGTTAGCATGCCTGTCAGTCATTGAAAAGCGGGTTCTCTGTAAGATCTCACTGGCTGTGGTTTAACAGGTATGATGGATAGGAGTTTATGACTTTGCCATCCATACAGTTTGCTATGACATACAGTTTGTAGATATACATACTCTATGTTTTTGTAAGGAGATTTTCTCCCTGAAATCCATTGAAATTTTCAACAAATGCATAATTCCTACATATTTTGAATGTCATTTACATTACAGGCATTTAGCAGACGCTCTTATCCAGAGTGACTTACACAACTTTTTTATCATTTTTTACATCCATTTATATGGCTGGATATATACTGAAGTGATTCAGGGTAAGTACCTTGCTCAAGGGTACAACGGCAGTGTCCTACCTGGGAATCGAACCTGCAACCTTTAGGTTACAAGGCCAGTTCCTTAACCATTATACTACACTGCCGCCCAGTCTATAACACCCACTTCCTGCATTACCATTCAGGTACACAGTTAAGAGCTCAAAGGGCCAAAACCACATGGCACAAGGTAGTACCCTGTGCTCCTTTGTTCAGTTTTGCAGTAATTTAACAGTAGTTATGTTCTTTTTAAATGTGGCCAAAATTCATGTGATAAAATTCCTCTCTTGCAAAGGTGTTAGTTTCCTTCCTTGCTTCATTTATGGGAGCTACCATGCATTCTCATGCATTTTCACTTACTAAACAGTCATTATCATTTTTTGCTGCTCAGATCTAAACCTATTTTGTCTTTTTCTGCTCTCTCGTGGCTTCTTAGTAATGTCAAAAGTCAGAGAACCACAGAGTATTTTTGAGTATTGTTAACCAACAATTAGGACTGGTGCCCAGCAATCGCCTCGCATCAAGCCTCCCACTTATAAGCTACTTTGCGGCTGTGATCGGCGTTGCAATATCCAGTGTGCAGAAGCCCCTTGCTGATTGACTGGTCTTTTTGCCCGCGAAGTGTGATTGCAAGTATTTTCAGTTCTCCAATATGAGAACATGGTTGCTGTGCCTTCTGTGAAACTCTTTCACAAAATGTGTTTTTCATTTGATCTCCTCAGGGCATGGGTCAAGAACACAACGGTCCTTCCAGTACTGCAAGATCCCACTTCAAATACTGTACGGTCAATGCATCTTCAATTTTATCAGCTTTTTCTGACTTAGTATTACTTTTGATTATTTTCTCTCATTTCAAAAACCATGTGCCATGAGCATTTACAGTCAGATCACATCCAACGCATGCAGACACACACCAAACACAGGTCAACCTCTTTTAGTGCTTTTAAATTATTCATGTATTGGGGAACTGTGTAAATTGCAGCTCAACTTGGTTCAATTTGGATTTTTGTTGTCTCTGTGTGAAAATTTGCCACTATCAGTCAGTCAGATTGCTGTGTGTTGGCCTTTCTGATCTTTCTGATGTTGTGTTTTAATGATAGAATTTATTAAATTTAAATAACAGCCTGTGTGTGTTACAAACAATACTTTGGGTGATTAGCTTGATTTAATACTCTTAAATCCCCAGTATTTGGGAATTTTTGCACTGTTATGTCCAGAATACAGAGCTGACTTGGAATTCACTACATGATAAATGCATTGCAGGGAAAAGGAACAGAGAGTAACTTTGGTTTCAACTACATCTCAATCCCCTCTGCAAACCGACGGAGAAGATCCTCACATCAGCAGATTGAAAATGCCCGTCCAGTTACTCAAGTCTGTCTTTCTTCTTTCTTCATCAGTGTCCTCTGTTCATTTGGGAACTGGTACGTGCGCCTGTATTGATTGCCATGTTTCATATGTATGTGTAATGTGGGGGTTTCCATGGCAAAGGCTTTATGGGTGTTTTACAATCCCTCTAAAGGTGCCAGTATGCTCAAAATGAAACAGAACCTTTTGAGCGAAACTACGCTTTTCGAACAAGAAACAAACAAAAAGACAGTGTTTTGAGTTCATACGGTGCAGTGTGTGCAAGCCCCCAGGGAGAACAGTCCGCAAACAACCCACCGGTTTGCAAACCGTTCTTAGACCTCAACATGTCTGCAATTGGTCCAAATATCACGTCTTGGTCTGTGTTTTGGTGTAGGGGAGGCCCCATATATAATAGCATAGCCGGCTCTCTAAATAGCTGACTCGTAATCATTCTGTGGCCCCCAGCGGTGCGGATTGACACAGAATGAAGAATATGGAGTTTGCATTGAGTATGCTGACAACTTTGTTCAGGGACATGTTAACCAGTGGTTCTTTTTTGTGAAGTTCTTTTGTCGTTTGGGGTATGCTGCCTACTTTATGATGATGCACTGACGTATGAAGACCCTGACCCTTTACCTCAGAGCAGCAATTACAGCATGCGCGAGTATCCAAAATAAGATTGAATAATGGATGTCCTTGAGAGTCTCACTTCTATCTTTAAGGAGACATGGGGTGGGGGGCAAGGGGGAGGGGTTAGAGTGTCTCTGTGTTTTCTGACGTGCAGGTTAGATGATTGTCTAAAAAGTGCACCACCACCACAAGGGAGGCTTGAAGCAAAGGTGAGCAACACGAGCAGCTAGGTTTACCCAGGTGTTTACGGTATTCTAATAGGACTGTGAGATTTAGGCACGGTTTGGCCATTTTGTTACTGACAGCGGTCTTACCTCTTTCTCATTATACCAAAGCGCAGCTCATCCTCCTGCTTGAAGTCGCTGTGGTCACCATTGGCCTTCTCGCTGCCCTCGCTGTCGTCACTGCTGAAGATGGACACCAGCTCCTTCTTCGGGATGCGCGTCGGGGGGAGGGGGGGTGGTGCGCTTCTCCGCCAGGCGCCCGCGGTTCTGAACGAAAACACACAGGGGACACGCCCCTTTGAGTACATTGGCTCTTCCCACACTGGCCACTGTCAGCAGAGCAGGCAGCATGCATGCATGGCCAGCTGAAAGCTACTTTTATACTGATTACGGGCCTGTCTTTCTCATAGGCCCCACCTTACGCAACACTGTTCACTCAAACAATGTTGACAATGCAGCACAAGCAAGGCAGCTCCAAACTGGCATCAAATCCCATTTGGAGAAACTAAAAGTTGCATTTATCAGGCACAATGGCAAGTTTTAATCTGCAAAATAATGCTTTCCAACCTCTAAGAACAACTATAAGAAAACCAAAGCTGACAATGACCCCTAAAAATCACAGTTATACTCTAAAGCTGATATACTTGACCTGAAATATAAAATCAATCCTTCTCTGTTAGAGGTTCTGTGTTGGCAAGAGCAGAACCATGCAGGGTAAAAAATATTGAGGTGAAAAAAGCACTTTCTCAGCAATATAATAAAATCATTTTATGGTCTTTATTGCACCTTTGAGACCGTTACTTACCAAGAATGAGCGACTTGGGGCACGTAACGGCTCAGTTATTTATCACCAATTACTGGAGTTCGGGGACCTGCTATAGAGACTGACTGCCACCACGTAACGCCTGTCCAGAATGATTACACCTCCAATTAAAACTACCATTATCACCTATCTAACTGTCATCAAAAACCTCAAAGCACCATGGCCTTACAGTCAAGAGTCAAAGGGTGAAAGAGACCCTACAACATATTGCAGTGACCACACAGAGATATTCATAACAGACAGTATTCTTTCCTCATCCCACAATAGATTTGTTAAGATTTTTATGGACTATTAAATTGTTTCATATTTAAATCATTGTTCAACACCTATCACCAGTAACTTTACCGTTGAACCATGGGAGTTACAGAACTTCAATCACACACCACTGCTATCCCTCTGGATATCTGGATACCATCACTCTGTTGCCAGATATGGAGTAGATGTGGATGGATCACTTTAAGGGTTGTTTCTCCTGACTTTTTTCCCCATAGAGTTCTATAGGAAAATGAGTCCGGAGAAATAACCCTTGCAGTGATCCATCCACATCTACTCCATATCTGGCAACAGAGTGATGGTTTGGGGCTCGTTTGATAGCTCAGACCCTTGATAACTTACAGCCATTTAGCCAGCCATGTGTTCCATACTGTACCAGTGTAATTTACAGCTGAATCTAGTCTCACCCCCCAATTTCCATAGAGATCCATTCAAATGCAGAGAGGTTATAGTATCGCTTGTAACAGTACCTGAAAATAAGATATCGACAGTTTTTTTGATGTTGATGGTCACAGACTTCAGGAAGTAACAGCATGTAAAGGATGTGCGACCAAATATGAAATATGATGCTTTAAAAATACGTTAAAGCAAAGGCTATGAATACTTATGTAAATGAGAAATTTTAGTTTTTTATTTTTAATAAATTTGCAAAAATCTCAAAAAAACTTTTTTCACATTGTCATTATGGGGTGTTGTGTGTAGAATTTTGAGGGAAAAAATGAATTTAATCAATTTTGGAATAAGGCTGTAACAGAACAAAATGTGGAAAAAGTGAAGCGCTGTGAATACTTTCCGGATGCACTGTATATATATAATGTAATGTACTGAACTGACTGCAACAACCAGTTTTAACCATGTTAATAATGTCCTCCCTTCAAGTCGATATGGTTAAACTTCGACATTTGTATCGCCAAAATGAATATGATGAAAAAGCTGGGGGAATATTTTTCCTGTTTCTACGGCTGGAAATAGGTAAGTTCTGCCCATTTTTATGGCAAGTCTTCAGTTTGGGGGTGGGCATATAGCACTGTGTCCCTTATTCTGCCCTTTATGACTGTCTTCATTCATTTGTAATGTCAAAATTTTGTCTACTATTAGCCACCACAGTGGTGCAGCGGTAAAAGCGCTGACTTTCAGTCGGTGCAGTTGCACACCGAGGATCAGGGGTTCGCCCCCCCTGGTCCTGCCAGATCTGAGTATGGCCGTGCCTTAAGGGAGTGGCAATTGGCAGCCACTCCCGGGGTAGGGGGGAGGGACTCAGTGGGGGAGATTTGTCGCGCACAAGCGGCCCCGAGCAAGTTCGAATTGCGGTCAGGATCTTGAAGAGTCGCGCCGACTATGGGGTTGAGTAGCGGCGAATTCTCAAACGGTTGATACACAGGGAATTGAATAACATAGGGTACAATTGGCTACCAAATTGGGAAGAAAAAGTCTGAAACAATTTCTTTTTAAAATAAATTTAAAAAATGTTTATTGTCTACTGTTTTTAGAGGGTGAGACTAAAATGGAGCTGTGCACCAGGCTGGGCTCTACTGTGCTTATTACACTTTGCCAGCGTCTCCCTGAGACAACGACACGCCCTCCAGCTGCTCCCTCCTCATCACGCCTACCCTCTACCCATCTCCGCACCCTCCCCCTGCCCCCCCACCACACACACACACACACACACAGACACATGCACACACACGCATATACACGCACACACATATACACGCACACTGCACACACACACACACACACCCTAGGGGCCTGCGGCATGAATGACGGGCCGGGGCGAGTGGAGGGCGGGTGTTGGGGTGGAACTAGCCAAGAGGCAAACAGGTGCGACTCCTCCGGATTTCTCTCAAGTGGCGTGCTTTTTAAAAAGAAAAAAAATGAGGCAAGCATCCCAGAGGACGATCAGGCGCCGTGTTTCTCTGCAGATTTCTTTTGCGAGCTGCACTGGATTCTCTCTCTCTCGCCTTTATTCTTTTAAATTCAGCTCTTCGCAGCACGGCAACTTCGTTAAAGTTTTATGAATGGGGGGGGGGGGGGGGGGTGGGCAGGAACGCCAGACCTTAGAGGATGCTGAGCATCACCTTCTTCCAATAAGGATTTTTTTATTTTTGTTGTTTTTGTTTTTGTGGTGGATTTATGGATTTAAGACACACACACACACACACGCACGCACACACACACGCACGCACGCACGCACGCACACACGCACGCACGCACGCACGCACGCACGCACACACACACACACACACACGCACGCACACACACACACACACACACATGCACGTGTCACAAATCAAATCTTTTCCGTATGAGCACAGCGCCGCTGCCGCCTACACCCCCCTCCAGAACACAGTGTTTCATATGACTCCCCAGGACATAAGAGAGCACAGCACATGTGTGTGGGGGGGAGAGAAGAGAGTGACCAATCACCCGCAGCTATCGTACAGCCTCTGACTCAACCCACATCACCTCCTCGAAGGCTGGGGTCTTCAGCATAGGCGCTGTTGGCATGTCTGCCTTGTCTTTTGACCAAACGTTACTCAGAGAGAGACACAGTCCAGATTCCCAGGCTGATGACACCCTTGGCTTTGGCTTTGGGGTGAGATGACAAAAAGACTCCAGTCTGCCGGCAGAGACCTCCTCGCTCTGACCAATTCACTACTAGCAGCCTTTGCGGAGGGAGCTGTTACCTATGGCCCGCAACACACCCTGTAATCCACCACGGGCAGCTGGGAATCTGAAGCTCCTCCCAAACTCGGCTCACCCCAACAACCTATCCCCCAACACCCCTTATCCATGTCCAACCCCCCCCCCCCCACACACACACACACACACACACCCTCCACCAAACTCCACTGCTCTGTCTCTCTTCTCTCCCACTGATGCAGGCTCTGTGGTGGTTTCAAAATATTGCTGGAGGCTTCCTTACCACAGTGGAGGTTTTTCCCAAAACAAAACAAAGCAGTGACGAACACGCGCACCATCCTGCACATCCCGCACATGCACACAAACACAGCAGTGTTTTATTCTTTCACTGTTTTTCTATGCCTTAAAGGGATAGTTTGGAATTTTGGACATAATGTCTCAATTACGACTTACCCATGATGTAGTTGATTGATGGAAACCATTTTCAGCTAATTCAATGCCGTCCCTTCTTTTGGACATACACACATTGCTAATGCTAGCGCAACTCTATGGCAACCGGTAGCATCCACTACCAAACGCACTTAAACACTCCACAGTGCACCCAAAGCAAATAAAATACCACGACAGTCTATCGGGGGAGCGATACTTTACGTTACCTATGAATGTAGTGCCGGCACTGGTCGACTACAACAACAAAGAAGTGTAACAAGTTGCAATGGCCACGTTCGCTCCACCGCCGTACTTCCACAGAGAATATTTGGTCAGCACAAAGTAAAGGATTCAATGATAGTTTGACTTAAAAAATGATGGTATAAACACTCAAAATAACCCTGATAGACTGTCGTTGTATTTTATTTGCAACTGGATGCTACCAGTTGCCATAGAGTTGCGCTAGCATTAGCAACGTGTGCATGTCCAAAAGAAGGGACAGCATGGAATTAGCTGAAAATGGTTTCCATCAATCAACTACATCATGGGTAAGTCATACTTGAGACATTATGTCTAAAATTCCGAACTATCCTTTTAATACTGCGTTACTATAATGAGAATTTGAAGAATTAAGCCTTTTCTTGCTGTAAGGAGAAATTGAAAGGAACACTGACATAAATGGAAACTTGTGGGCCTTTGAAAAGCGTAAGAATATATTTTAATATTATAAAAAAGGAGGGGAGGGGCGAGTGGGGGCAGCACACGCTCACACCCTTAAATTCGACGAAGGCTGAGGCGCTCGTCAAAGCGTGGTGTGTGGTCAGCCGTCAGATGGCCATGGAAACAAAATGTTTCTAAATTTCCAATGAACTGCTATGAACTGCAATGAATAAGTCCTCCCACCTTTTATGTCTGAAAACGACTTGGAACTTGGAACGTTCACGCAGACATGGCGCACGCAGGCGCAGCTATAGTGCCCACAGATACTTTCACACACTGCTCCAACCATTTAATAGCTTACCAAATATAAACAGCTAATGTGCTCGTAGCTTATATATTGAAAGGGCTCCTGTAAATTGTCAATTGGATACAGTAAAACATAATCTAATTGCTCTCCTCAGTACCATCACCAAAAAGGAGATGACGAGAAGGGTTGATGCAAGAAGACTCCACAGCCCTTACCGGGAATGTCTGTTGTGAAAAGTTTCCGATCCAGACATACATGCATGCACACACACGCACACACACAAACACGCGCACAGGTGCAGTTCCTGGAAGCTGAGACAACATGCTGATGACATTATTTTGCTCTAATTCTGTGGATCAGGAGAAAAATGGCAAAAAAGAGATAAGGGGTAGGGACTGATTGGACAGACTAGCAGCAGGCTAGTGACCATGCTCCAAATCACTCCTTCACATCATACCTTACACAATCTACTACAGAGATCCTGACATCCTGAGTTTAGAAATCTCTTCTCTTCTGTAATGCATTTCTCTTTTGCCATGAGCCGAATTCCTACCACATTCTTTATAATAATATCAGCATAGCTAGAACCATCATATGAAAGGACACACACACCTGTATTCACTTTTTAAGAGCTGGTAGCCTACTCATAAACGATCGATCTTAATACATCTCTTCATATGCCTATTGCACATTCGACTACTTGTGTCGTGTGCCAATATGTTGCTTTCTGCATCATGTGCCTACAGTACAATTGTTAATTGTCTCTTGCAGTCAACCATCTAACCCAAAATCTGTTATTTAAATTGATTGAAATTTTCTGGGTTATTACTGTGCATGTTAAGAATGCATACAAATGGAATTGTACTTGTGCAGTGCTAGGCAACAATCACGACGGAAATGTGTCTGTGATTATAATTATTCTGAAAAAATTGTACATCCTTTCTCTGTATGTAAGTAAAATTATTGACATTGTCAGATTTATTTATACACACACGGCAGTAGCAGCCCGTGACATTCCTGCAGCTGTGGAGCGCTTGCACGGCCCCCTCCCCCCGAGCCTTCTCCCCGGGGGATGAATGCCTAATGAGTCACGCGCCTGTCTGCCGTAACCTCTCAGTGTGTGAGCGTGTGGGCGGGACGGCGGGCAGACTTGGCGCGAGCTCAGGGACGAGGAGGAAGAGGGGGGGTGTACCAGTTCCCACCCTGGCTCGCTTTACTGGCGCGTTCAATTAAAAAAACAATCAAATAACTGCTTCAGCTTCGTTTGCGGGAGGTTGCAGCTTGCCAGCTAGCCAAATCCGACTCATTTCGCATATACCGATAATAATCCCATAACATTTACGGTACTATTTTGTTATGAGAAATATGCTTGCATTTATACTTGCAATATACTTGGTATATAAAATAGTATATAAAATAAGCATGCGCCTCCAGTATTTAACTGAACACTGTTTGTTGTATGCCACAAACTGAAGAATTGGAAGCGGTTTGGTTGTTGTCTGAGAAGTCAACAGTTTGAAAAAGTACCAAAAAAAAACGTTTTGGTTGCCGAGGAGGAAAAACTTGTTTTAAAAAAACACCGTTGAAGGAAGCTGTACCCCAAACTGTAACCCCTGTCGAGCCCTCCCCTGCTGCTTGGAGCGAGGTTGTCTCAGACCGGTGAAGCAGTTCACCCGCGCTGGGAGGTCAGTGGCAGCGCAGTGATGCGCGCAAGTTCCCCTCTGCACATGTTTGTGTAGGGCCTGCGAGTCAACCACGGGAGGTTTTTATGGACAGGTAACGACATTTTTGAGAGAGAAAATGTGGAGGGGGGCAGATAAGCTAAGAAAGAAGGCTGTGCCTGTGGTTGGTTTAAAATATTAAAAGAAAACTGTTAATTAACGTATATTCTTTTTTATTTTTTTTAACAACGTATTTTCCAGTATTATCTAAGCTAACTTAATTCAGGCAACAGCCCTTACTGTATTTCTCATGACATCATGCTTTATAAACAGAAAGCTACATTCTCTATCCACCTTTGAATCCAACTCTGATTGAAGGGCTATACTCAGCACATTCTGTAAAGCATCAAATAATGATACCTTCTAGTTGTGTTCAATGTTTCAACATGCCGCTTCCCCTTTTTTCAGAGAAAGAAATTGCTGATGGAACGTTGTGATAATAAATCTACAAAATAGGAGGCAGGAGAGGAGGTCATGTAAACAGAAGGAATCTTCAGGCCAGATATTTAATGCAGGCTTATAATACATAAATCAGATTGTATAAGTACGTCTTTAATATAGGCCTATTTGTGGATTTATTCAAGCAGAGCAAGTGACAGACTGTAAGTGGGATCATTTGTATTTCTGGCTTCGGCTCATACAGATAAAAGGGATGGTCAGTCCTGCATTCTAGACACACCCATCTTCCACTTTTTAAAAAGTAAAAATGAGCAAGAGGTAATCGTACAAAAACACTCACTAAAAAGGTGAAGCCTTTTGCAAAGACTGCGTGAGTAAAGACCTAGTCAAAAGAGGAAGAGTTTACCCGAAAAGTTATTGGTCTATATTAGTATGGAAGCACAGCTTCCACTTTCTTTAACATTGCAATGGAACCATCGTGTGACACACAACCATGCACCTTCTAAGTGACAAACTTTCCTACCCAATACTGCTTGAATTCTATATTTTAAAACTATATTCTTTCATTCTAATGAAATTTGTCAGAGAACATGTTTTTACAAGTAATAATTTCCAAAATTATTGGCACCCCTGATTTCAATACTTGGGTTCACCCTTGTTTTGCAAGGATAACATGAGTTGTCATCTATAGTGATTTATGATACTGGTGAACACATTGGGGGGATCTCTGACCATTCCTCCATGCAGAATCTTTCAAGATCCTTCAAAACCTTTAATTCTGCACCTTTGTACTGACCTCTTCAATTCAAACCACACATTTTCACTCAAGTCCAAGCCTTGAGACTGAGATGGCTATTGCAAGACAGTGATTCTGTGGTCAGTTAAACATGACTCATTGGTGTTATCGTTCCGAAGGGAGGGTGGAAAACAGGCAACAACAAAAAAAGGGTGCCGATAATTTAAAAAATTGTATTTGTTAAAAACTTTGAGCAATTTTTAGAACGTTTTTTTTCCCATATTTTGAAGATAAAATACAGCTCATTACCTGCAGTTACTTATCTTCTGCAGCCTTTTTGCTTCAAGAGTGCCAATATTTTTTGATGTGTGTGTGTGTGTGTGTGTGTGTGTGTGTGTATATATATATATATATAGAGAGAGAGAGAGATTGTATATCTGAGTGTGTATGCATTATTGTCCCAATGCGTAGCTCCTGTCTGCATTTCTCCTGGTGGACTGGCATGCACTCACTGAATGAGAGACTTGGCGTCAATCTGCTGCAAATTTTCGGGGTTATTTAATTTGCTCTAATTTAATTTGATTCACAAATGCAACAGACTGCTGGGAAACGGGAGAGGCTTCCGCCGCCTGCCCGCCACTGTCCCGAGGAGGGATTCCGCTGTTGCCATGACAGCGTTGCCTCTGCTCAGGGGGAACAAGGGAGCCGACAGCACCCCCCCCCAATCCCCACCCCCTCCATTTCCCACTACCACTACTACAATCGCCCCATCTCCACACAAACATGCTCCGCCGAGCTAGACAGAGTTCTCTGTGCTCACAAATCGACTCAGATCTCCCGCTGTTGGCTACAGTCAAACACTAAGCACACAAAAACTGAATTCACGTGCATTCTCTCTCCCTGTTGACCTCCTCACTGTACAGCAGGCTTCTCAGCCACAGGAACCCAATACGTCACAACTTATTTTATCACCGTGCTTGCTATTAAGGTTATTCTGTTATTATATGACGACTTGCATTGACTGCTTATGTTTGCTAAATCGGCTACGGTACATGTCTGGTACATGGAGTCTTTTGGAATGCAGCACAATCTGTTTTTCAAAAAATTGTGGTTGAAAGGTTCAAAATCCTGTTTGGTTTGTTTATCTTCTTGGTTTTTATGTTCAAATTGAACAGTTCAAATTTGACAGCCATTTCTTTAAAGGTGATCAAAATACGCTCTTGAATGCAGAGTTTCACCTGCAGAGAATGAATAAACTATGCACTTCACATTCATTCATGCGCCAAGATATGGCAGGTATTTCACAGGCACCATTTCCTGTTCTGACTGTGAGACCGAGGCAACTGTATGTTTACCAGAAATTATGGCAGGAGTCAAATCCCATAAACTCACACTGAGGCTGATCAAATTTAACAAGCTAAGACTTGTTAAAGGGGTGCGAAAGATCCTGAGAATATAAAGGTTATGGGGTGGCCTCTCCCTCACTCTGCTTGTTTTCAGTTACACGCTTCTTGCTTAGCTCTCCTTCTCACTGCTGGATGGGGTCACACTACTGTAACGAGCTGTTTAATTATTGAAAGCTGATAATGACTCGTTTATAGAACGTGAGGCCTACAGTAATTCCCTGCTTTGTTCTGGCAGAGTCAAAACCAGCACATAGTGCCTTCTGCTGCCATACAGAAGGTAAGAAATAACTGCAGGTGCCCTCCGTGTCAAAGGCTTCCAGCACCTTACGGCTATTATATACCATATTATATATCATACCTCTTTATGTCCACATTAAAGACTGTGGTCATTAATAACCTTTTTTTAATCTCTTATGGCTTTACTATCCCATTTTCGGGACACTCACACAGTCCATAAAGAGGTGCAATATGCACACGCCCTGGCCACCCTTAAGCTTCCCATCGACTAATACCCCAAACATACCCCAGCACTTTTTTGTTCCCTACCCAGCATGCAATGAGGGAAGCCCTGATTCGGAAAGATATTTACGAGCCGGAGGAGAGTGTAATTTCCTCCCGACCTCCGCAGGTTCCGCTGAAATAACAGAGTAAGGGAAGCACATTTCTCCTGGGAGACGACAGAAACGGTGGAGCGCTCTTAAAGAGACAGAAACCCCCTCCCCGAGATTCCCCAGCCCATATGGAGCAAGCAGGGTTCATACACAGCTTTTGTAAATCACCCCCATTTTACAAATGTCTTAAATAAACACTGTTAAAACTTTTTTATTGTTTCTTTAAGGTTTGCAGATTCTTGCTTTAACGCTCAATCCACTCACTGCTAGGTCACTGCAAAGCATGCGTGCCAGCCACAGCACAGTTAGGGGTCGGTCAGCTTCGCTCCTCAGGGTCCGGCCACACGCTGCATGCAGCCGTGTCTGAATTCCATGACTGGCTCATGTGCGCGGGGCCAAACTCACGCGATGTTTTTAATCTCCGCCTGTGTGTCACATGTCAGAGTCAACACATCCACAACACCTGGCTGCATGGCACACACAGAATGTCGACATACGAGTTTAAATATACTGTGATTGCTGCATCCCACTGTCCAACACAAAATAAAACAGACTGCCCTTAGGGGAGAGCTGGGCCTTGGAGAGCTCTGCCTGGCAGCGCATTATTAAAATGAACGGCGGAATGGAAATAAAAGGCGGTGCAGAGGAGCGAATCCTCTTGTGAGAGGCCTGCTGCCGTCCAGCCGTGCCACGGCTAGCTGAACGCACGGAGAACTCTAGGGAATACCCCGAAGAGAGAGAGCCAGTTCCGCTCTGTGCCTCTGTCACGTCATCCCGTCACTGCAGGGGGACTGTACCCCCCGTCAACTCGCCCTCAATAGTGCCCCTGAATTTAGAGCTTCAAGTGGCTCACCACAGCTGGCAGGCAAGTAGATATGGATGGATCACTTTAAGGGTTGTTTCTCTTGACTTATTTTTCCATAGAGTTCAATAGGAAAATGAGTCAGGAGAAACAACCCTTAAAGTGATCCATCCATATCTACTGCATATCTGGCAGCAGAGTGATGGTTTGAGGCTCGTTTGATACCTCAGACCCTTGATGACTTATAGCCATTTAGCCAACCATGGGTTCCATACTATTCCCGTGTAATTTACAGCTAAATCTAGTCCCACCCCCCAATTCCCATAGAGATTAATTCAAATGCAGAGAGGTTATAGTATCGCTTATAAGAGTACCAGAAAATAAGATATCACGTGTCTTTTGATGTTGTTGGGTCACAGACATCAGGAAGTCACGGCACGCAAAGGATATGGAACTAAATATTATTACATATGATGACTTTATTTAAGTTTATGTTAATTTGTCCAATTACTTTTGGTGGACTAAAATGGCCCCTCCTATGTGTTACTATGTGTAAAAATGGCTACAATTGCTACACGGTTCTCCTGATATGGATGTAAAAACCCTCAAATTAAAGCTGAAATTCTGCACTTTAACCACACAGTCACTGTTCCATTTCAAATCCAATATGCTGGAGTACAGAGCCAAAGTGACAAAAAAATGTGGTCACACATTTGGAGTGCACTGTATGTGTACAAACGTGTCCACGCACAACAACTTTTTTGCTTATGTGAGACGAAAGAGTGAAGTGAATATCAGAGCTTGAATCAGAACTTGCTGCTTCCTACTAGAAGGGAAGGGTAGATGAGTCTTAATTGTAGTTGTGTAATTAGAATATTTATGTTTACTGATGTCATTTGAAATTGCCATTGTTCGTCCTCAGATTGTAGTGTGAATGACACTGTATATATATTTCTTCCGAAAAAGAGACTCAGAGAAGGATTCAATGATTTTGATCACAATCTGGTATTATGGTCTGATAACTGATCCCAGAAAGTGAGGGATGTTCTGTGCTGTCCCTGACTGTGTTGATTATTTGTACTCTGCGATTTAACTTAAGCATTTTCTCAGCTGATGTTAGTCTACGATGTTAGATCTGAACATAACTGAAATCCCTGTGACTTATTTCTGATTTATGTACATTTCCTGGGCTGTGTATCTACCCTCTAAGCCTTTTTGACACTTGGGTCATACAGCCCAAGGTATCCTGCAAAGCAGGGCCTTTCAGCAGAGTGTGACTGCTCACTACATTTGAATAATTTTTAAATAAAGCAGATTAATAAAAAAGAATTCACACCCTCAGTATCACATGTCTGTAGAAGAAAAGAGGAATAGGCATAAAAAAAACTGAAATATATGAATAAACATTCCCTGAAACTTGGCACAAACAAATAAAGATGGACATAGTGAAAGTAAAAGTAATGAGCAATATGTTCTTATGTTACCTGACTGAAAATGACATTTTTAAAGGCAGTGCACAATTTAGCAAACGTCATTCAAATAAATCCAAACCAACTGCGTAAACAGACCATCGCTGATATATAAAGGTAAAAATCTAGAATTTGAAGAACAGGAAACGTGTTAAAGATGTGACATTTCTATGTGACTTTTTGAAAGCCTGCTTGTGTTTTTCGCTGTTCTGCGTTCAAGTTGCAGGTGGCTGTGTCAGGCACATGGGTGCGTATGTGTTGTGTGTATTCGTGTGATGGTCTCTGTACCAGTTACAACATCATATACTTGTGTCTGTGAGTTTATTGCATTCAAATTATATGTATGTATGTTTATGGGTCTTTCATAGTGGCACTGCCTTGCTGTGTGTGTGTGTGTGTGTGTGTGTGTGTGTGTTATTATGGCTTTTACTGGTGTGTGTCATCTTGTTACCGCTCAAAGTGCGCCGGTGTTGGTGTGCCCTGAGGGGGAGGAGAAGGGTGACGCCAAGACAGACGAGACAAGCTGACTGCATCCCCTCCTCCTCCACGCCTCACAGGAAACCAACATAGGGCTGGAAAGAAGGGGGGGCTAGAGAAAGAAACTGTGAGAGAGAGAAAGAGAGAGAGGGAGAGAGAGAGAGCGAGGGGGGGGGGGGGGGGAGATGTGGCCTCACTGAGAGATCAGGAGGTATGGGATCCGTGGGGAAAGGAGAGAAAAGTAAAAGAAGAATGAACAGACAGGCAGAGGTGAACAGCCATGAAACGGCAATCCTTCAGCTAAATGAAACTAAGTATGTTTTGGAGCATTGAAACCATGATACCTTGTGTTTGTGAGCTAGCCAAGCACGGCGGCAAGCATCAAGAGATCTAAAAGAGCAGTGTAGCAGGCCTTCAAAAGTGAATGACAAGGATTCAAGAATGGCACCTGAGTTCCACAACAATAAGACAGCTGAACAACTTACCCCCCTCCACCCCTCCTCAACATGCATTATAATGACACCAATTTTTACATCATAGAAAATATCTCCCAGGTCTTGGGTGGGTGTAGATTTATTCCAGCCAATAGAATGATTCAATGAATTGAACATAAAGTTATACATAAAGATCTAAGGAAGTGCTGTGTGTAGAGAAGTGTAGGTTTGGGAACAACACACCGGCACTGCCACTGATTTGAGCTGTAACTACGTGGTCTGAGACTGATAAGCAGTACACTTTTAACCCTTTATAGGCACAGGTATCCTGTCTGACAGATATCACAGCTTATCCATAGGCAGGGATGAGGGGAGGCCACTGAGTTTTGAAATGATCTGGGGTCTTGGACACCTGTCTTAAATTGTCATGTGAAAAGTTTATGTTTGACTCTCACTGCCATGTAAAAACAAGGTAAAACGGCTTGGTGTCAGCTGACTGTGTGTACGGGCTGTTCATGCTTTCAGCCAGCACGGGTCTGCTATCAGCACGAGGGACGAGATGGCCCAATCTGCTCCATCTTTTCAGTTCGCCTCTCACTTAGCTTATCACTCTAAGTAGCCAGCAGCACCTTCGAAAATTTGTTTGCTTTTTGAAGCCTTCCCATAGCAAGCGCCCTGCTCCGTTTCCCTTTTTTCGAGCTCGCCTCTTCCGCATGGCGGTGTACAGATGCAGCCCTGTGATTTTAAATGCCCCCCCCGCCCCCCCCCCCCCCCTTATCTTGATTGCCGCCCATATAAAAGTAATGTTATCAGTTTGTTTGTATCGCCCCTCCCACCCCCCACCCAGGGCTTATCTAAACCGCCTTTGAGTTGCATGCCGCACATATGCGCTAATCGCCAGGAGCCGTGCTCAGCAGCTTGGTAAGCTGCTTACAGCCTTCCTTCTAGATTAACCAGTGGAAGCGGCGACTGGCGGGCTCCTATCAGATGAAGAGGCGCACCTGTGCGAGTGGTCTCTCTGGACCATGTGACCACGTGCCAGTGCATCCCCATGGTCCACTGAGGGCCTTTGACTAGGAGTCAGACCTGTGCTGTCCACTCACATTCAGGAAGTCCTGTTTACAGGCTCAAGTGACCAAAACAGAACTTAGCAACCAGGAAGCTATGCAGCCAACACATCCCAGAGAGGCACCAATCAGGGTAGGAACACAGTAATGAAGGAAATGAGCGAAAGCCACGTATGTTTCTAAGTGGCTTTATCGAAAAGCGTCTAACAAATGACTAAATTGTTAACTGCTAAGGCACATTCAAATGACAAATTGACTTTGGGTACGAGCATGATGGTGAAACTTTCATTCAGTCTTGTTACCCGGACGGGGCACTGTTACCACAGCAGCTGCTGTGACCGTGCCGTTCATGCATGGTCTTTCCGGCTGCCTGGAGCTGGTTTGTGCGCTTCCTCCACAACACAACATGCAACTTCCTTTTTTCAACCCCCACCCTGCTCTTAAACACCAAAATATCTGTTCAGTTCAACCTACAACACCACCCCCCACCCCCCCCTCCATTCCCCACCTATCTCTACCCAATGCCGGGGTTTGAAACTGTCACAGTTCTAACCTGCCTCCACAATGATTAAAATAAACACAGTTCTGGCCCTCCATCAGATCTGATGAAAACTTGCATATACAACTGGTGAAAGGAAGAACACACAGCTAGATCGCAGTCATTAGAAAAGAAAACCTGACAAATAAACATTTGCATGCTCTTTATCACATTGCAAATTATTGTTTTATTATTTCTAGCAATACCAACATTTCTCCATTCAAACTGCCTACGTCAAAGATTTGCCACAGTACCGCTAAAGTAGCTACGGTTACTTATATATACCAAAAGAGTGCTATAATTAGGCTAAACATCACTGCTATTTAATTAGCAGCTGAGAACTAATCCTTTTTTCACTGAACTTAAATATTCTCTTACTGAAGGTGTATCAAAATCTCATTCAGAAGCATAAATATGAGCTCAAGGGTGGTACTTTTTTGTGGCTTTGCCTTAAATATGGGGCATACCAATAATTCCTATACTGAAAGAACAAAATAATGCAATGTAAAAGCAGCATATCATATGGAATTGCCTCAGAAGAGTTTGTGAACAGTGGGAAGAATGCATTTATGTTTTGGTACATGCAGGTTAATTTGGCAGTAAAGAAAGAAAAGAATTTGAGGGAAATCGAAGACCCCCTGCAAATTATCCTGGGACCCCTTGAGCCTATATATTTCCTACATTTTCTATATATATATATAAAATGTAAGAAAGCTACTTAGTATTTTAACTTATATTAATATGCAGGCCTATATTTATATTAAGAAAAACACCCCACCACTCTCAACAAGACAAGACCAGCAAGTCCACATTTCACCAAACCAAAGCTTCAGAGATTCTTTTTTTAAGGACACACAAGAGTGACTGTTAGTCAGTCGGATTTTGTTTTCTTCATTGTCAAAACCCAAACCATATGCATGCAAAAACAAAACGTTCAAACATTTATGAGGTTTCATCAACTTGCCAATGTTCTGCCCAGTTGTTAAATAAGAAAATCATAATGGACCATAAGGAAAAAAGAGGCACTAAAACACTCATCTGAACTGTACTCTTACCACTGGAGACGAAATTCGACACCCAGGGCAATCACAGATTGGAGGATGTACCTGTAAAATTCCTTTGGACATAAGGGTCTTCAGACTTTTCCCTAAAGAGGGAGAGAGAGAAAGACAACACAGGTGAGACTGGAAGAGAGTATCTTGCGTTAAATCACCGAGGTGCACTAATGAACAAAGGCTATCTGAGAATGCCAACAGCACAGAAAATAATTGTTCAAGATTAAGATTTTTTGACAAAACATACATAATATTTTAGGAACCATGTATAGGGTACATTAAAATCATAAGGTATTCAAAGCCTGTCCTGTAAATGGAAGTTATAGTGTGAGTTGAAGAATAGCGATATTCAGGGATTTTTTGTTGTTGTTTCTGTTGTAGGCTAGTTTTTGTTTAGAAGTCATGTCTATTCGCTGTCATGTGATGTCTCGTATGACTTCACTTCAGGCATTCAATATTTCTATGAGAGCTACTTCTGGAGACTGCATAAGGAAAAAAGCTTCCTTGTATATTTATTGAGTTGTTATGTCCAGTGAGGAATCAATTTTCGGACTTTCCCGTCACTAGTCGATATTGTAATTAAAATTCTAGGAAATGTTCTTGTATTTTAAGATAGCTGAGATGCATTCACTCCACATCATAGTAGCTACAGGGTCATCAAGACGGTCATCATCCATGCTTATTGAACGATAACCCTCTGAAAAAAAGGGTTGTAACCATTTTTAAAAACACAAAGTAGGGCATTCACAATCTGTTTTTAGGCACGTGGCGAAATGTCCATCTAACCCCCCACGCACTCCATCCACTGTCAGTAATTCAACCTTTTCCAGTCAGTTCAGTTTAACTAAAGGGGGAAACACACCGCTATCAGGACGCGTACACATTGACGCAAGAGTTCGTGAAACCATAGCCAAGTCTGTAGCATACCTACACAAGAAATGCTCAAAACACCAAGCTCCCTTCCAATCCGCATTATTAGGCTATAAATGGAGGAAAACATAAAAACACTACAAGTGATTGGCTAGGTTATCTGACACATTGCCCACTTTCACGTAAAAATGAGGTCTTAGACGGACGTACCTGAATTTTTCCAAAATAGGCTAGCCTATATATCTTTTTAATTTAGCAAAGTTTGTCATTGTATTCAATTTTTTATATATTATACGAGATAGCCTATATCGGTTGTCATAAACGATCAGATTCCAGTAAAATCGTCCTTTTTATAACCCCGTAATAAATAATAACATAAAAGCACCAAACCAATCAGATATAGACTATGAGTCTGCAATGTCATCAAGCGAAGATAGCTATATTTTATTTTTAATCACGACAGTTCCGTTATTGTGCCTAATATTATTTCAGTTGCTTAATAGTTTGGATCCATTGGTCGTAATTAGGCTTAGCATCATTATTTAATCGCAAGTAAAGGAAAAGCATTAAGCCCAGTCGCAATATTCAGATATACCCTGGATTTTCACCTTATCCCAAGCGCGGCATTCCCAAAGCACCGTCCATAGTTTGTCTGTGTCGCGTATGGCTGCAAAAGATACAGCCAAGTGTCTTCTCTTTTCTCTTCTTTTTGTCTGCTTTCAGTGCTAAACTACGCACTGTAGTTGCTCTACCGCTGTGTAACCCTTTAATTCCAAAACGGCTCCCGCTCAGAGGAAACAAAGTGGTTCAATATAATATAGCCTAGGTTAAGACATATGCATTTGTTATCCCATGGTTTGTGTATATTACAATAAAAAATATCTTACCTTTGTGCCTTATACTACGTTTCCAGTCTTTAGCAGTTTCCCTTCCACTGACAAACTGAAACTCGTTCGGGGTGAGCCACTCGCCCCGATATTTGATAGAGGGTCCTTTGCTGCCCTGGCAAAGCTTGTTAATGTATAGCAAAGCCTTGTTCTCCCCGCATTCCACCTCGATGCAGGGCTCCCCGTTGTCAAAAAAAGGCTGAAAGTCGGGAATGGAGGAGAATCTCTCCAGCATTAAGTCTTCAGGGTAGTGGTGAAGGTGTTGGTGATGCAGCGCGGTGTCGTGTAGTCCCAAGTAAGCGCGATGATGGGCGAAAATCTGATCGTACGGCGGCGGATGAGGGGTCACCACGGGGATAGAGGTGGCATTTAAAGGGGCCAGGTATTCGGGCTGGTTGAAGGCAGCCAATGCCATATCGTCCCCATCCAGTCTCTCCTTTTTGATAGCGGGCATGTTACTAAAAGCGCAGCGCCGGGTTACAAGTGATCAGCCTCTCGCTCGAATCAACTTGTGTGTCCTCTTTACGGAGTTCGTCGGCTCCCGACTCCAAGTCGGGGCTACTTTGTTTTACGCAGGAGTCCCGCGTCGCTCTCTGACAACAGTGCGTCTAAGTTCACCAACAGATTTCCATTCAGTTCATAGCTCTCCGTAGCCTCGCTCTCCGCTAGGCTCACAGCTCGCTCGCGTGACGGGTTTCGCCGCTCTCCTGCCCACTAAAACTAATCTGACTCTCACAACTAATACCTGACATCTTGGCGAGATCTCAGAAGCCGTAGACATTATGTCTGTAAAAATGCGCATTGATCCTATATCGACCTGCCTCTGGGATGGAGTTTTATTTTATTTTTTCAAAATGACACCTTTTGTTTCTTTAATTTTTTCCTTTATAGCCTATAATCAGCCAATGCTTACAGCCTAAATGTAGCCTACACATTTTATTGTATCCTGTATGTTCATTAAAACTACAACACGAAACAACTATTTTGATATATTGCGATCAAGGTGTCTGAAGGACGCCGTTTGCATTGTCACATATAAATATCATACGACACATTTTAAAAAGTTAACATACTCCACCACGGCAGAGGTGCAAACCCACGAACCGCCCTCTGCGGTCCGTATTTTCAGTTTTAATCTGCAAGAGATATCTGGAACCAGTGGGATGTTTTGAGGCAGTTTTTTTAACCCTGTATATCTCTCTAAAGTCACGCTTTAGTTCAGAGACCCCGACCAAACAAGATTTGCACTCTCCGCCGCTTGGCCCATTTAAACAGCCCAAGCTTTTCAAGCGCGGATGGTAAAGGGGGGTCGCGACGGACGCTAATGCTGCGGTACAAACTAGAAGACTAAAAGAGTTAATTGTATTTCATTACGCTGTTTTTTTGTATTGCGGAAATATTGTAATATTTTCTCATCATATTGAAGAAAAAAAACGGACACTGAAAATTATGTTAAAATATAACGTTACAGCTTCTCATGACCTATTCAGTTGCCCCAATCTTCTAGTACTGCACATGAGGATCTGAATTCCACGCAGCCACATAATTACTGTATGTTTACATATGTGACGAATGAAAGGTAAATTCTAGGAATGTTTAAAAAAAAAAAGTTCTGCTTTAAAACGCCATGTGGTTCCTGCTCAGATATCAGATGAATATGTTTGACTTTCTCTGACAGTGAAAGGTCTCGGGCACTATCATCATTGTGGGAGACATGGCTCCATAGTGCACATTAGGCATTCTTAATGATCAGAAACTTAAGACGTGTAGCACATTAAAGAGTGGAGTCACGTAAATATTTTATGTTTCCTCCACGGACAGATAAATAATAAAGCCCTGGATTCAGAAGCTAGTGAAAAAAAGTATATCCGCCTGATCAAAAAACTCGTCGGCACCAGAAGTAGTCCTTGCTCACTGGACACGGTCTTGGCCGAGCAGTCAGTAGAACTGGCGCCTTGTTCAAATGAGGGCTGACTCCAGGGCCATGTTTCTGTTCACTTTCCGGAGTGGATTCACCGATTCTAGACATCCTGCTCATTGTTCAGTTATTTCCATTGTCTTCTTAAATTTCACCTCGTCTTCCCTCTTTTATCTGTCAGTCCACCTGGTCTCCTACCTGTCAGGCTGTTGGCCTTCCCGCACACTCACGCATCACAATCTGTCTCTCTAGGCCTCAGTCCTTCACCACTCACTCACCCCACGGGTAACTCTGGAAGGACCAAACCATGGCCATTCATTGACCAGTGGGATCACTCACCTTTTGCGGGTTGTTAATGAGATAATGAGAGAAAACATAGTTAACATATTTCAGGAAGCTGATAAACAGAATCCATTAGGCCTAGCTGAGGAACAGTTTCTTTAACAAGACACAAACAGCAGGCCTACATAATATACAGAGGAAGAAAGAGAGAGAGAGCAGAAGGTGTACACAAAGAAGGCAGAATATGCATCCCAGTACAGGGTTTTAAATGAATTTCACAACCACTGGTTATAGTATGTCATCCACTGTAATTCTAATTGAGGCCACATGTAACTAAAAGAATAAACACAGTATATCCTTGTCTTTTAAAATAAACTTTTACAAAAAATAATAGCAGTGTTAGACCCAATGCATGAAATGTTTAGATAAAAATCTAATTAAATACACATATCATTATGATATAGATTAGAGGGGGAAATAAATTTGAATAACTGAAAATAAAAAATAAAAAATAATAAATCTTCTCATTTGGCAATCACGGTTGATGCTGAGATACGCTCTCTTTTATATTCATGGCCTGAGATTTAGAGGAACCGTTAAGGAATTGAATAATCTTCCAGACCTCAGAAAAACATGTCTGCCAAGTCAGATCTGTCCCTGAATGGTACAGCCAGGGATTGTTAGCTTTGGTGTGAAGAGGTAAGGGCGGCTTGGAGAAAATATGCTCAGTCACCCCCCATTCAAAATCAAAGAGGCCTCTTCACTCACCGGAGAGAAGCACATATGATCAAGTCAAAGAGCGCACACACATACTCACACGCACACACACACTCACACACACACAGACACACACACACTGCTCCCATTGCTACAGGAACACATGGAATACCCATTCCGATGGACTGTGTGCCATGTGACTTTGAGGCCTATAAATCAGCCCAATTTCCCCATGAGCCTCTGCATTGGAGCAGGGTGACTGACAGTGAGGACTGCTTGTGGCAGGGCTAGAGTGAATTAGCAGGAGGAGAGTTAGAGCCAGGATAGAGTAACCGTGTGAAGTGTAAGGAGTAAGAGTAGACTGAGAGTATCATAACTGCCATGGTGTTGCTGAGTAAAGTTAAGTTGCTTTGCTCTTGTGACAACAATAAAAGTCTAAATATCAGTTATTATTGTCATTCTCCCAAAATATGTCTTTTGTGTTCAATTGAAAAGTACAGATGTTCAAGTAGGTATTGCCACTGGTGGACCGTAAGTGGAAAGGGCAGGGCAGACATATCTCTGTGTCAGTAGTGCATGCCATAAATATTAGATTTGTTTTAAAAGACCAATTATGCAAACAAAGATTTATCAAAAGATTGGTAACATTATTTGTAGCTGACGAGGTCCTTTTAGGGAAGTGTGTACAGCAGCCTGACACTAATTTCAACTTTCCATTGCTTTCATCATAGCGTTCTCCTCAAAGTTATCGTTCAATATTTCTCTTGTCCCTTCTCTCGGTGTGATGCATGCAGTGGGCATTCAGTGAGGTGATGGTTCAAGTTGTGGTAATGAACAGGCAGTATAGAAAGTAAGGGTCTGAGTAAGCTAGATTTGAAGAGGTCAGACTTTCATTTACGGTGAGCCTATTGAACAGAAGCCTGTGCTTGGAACTGTGACCGATGACATTTCACAGGTGGCGCGGCACGATGACATCAAAAATGAAAAGTTAGTTGACACTCAGAACCTCACCACAGTCCCCCCCCCCCTGGGGATCACCCCCATGCCTCCCTCTCTCCCACGCCCCTCACCAGCACCACAGGAGCCTTGTGATTCATGCCTTCCAGGCTCGGGGGAATCCGGTAGATCCTGCACCCTCGGAGGTTCCCCAGAACTCTGGGCCACTGACAGCTCAGTCTCTGTGTAAAGGTCAGAGGGCGCTTGGCAGAAGTGGTTTTGCAAGCTCTTTGGTTTATCTTCTTCGTTCTATTCCCATCAGCGGGGCATATAGCAAGCCTCCTTACAGCCTCTTCCAGCATAGAAAGTTTCTCTTTTCACTGTTTTACCGACATAGGCAGACAAAAGATACTATCCAAAGATTGCTACATTGTTGTCTGATGTTGTTCAGTGTCCTAGAGATGGCAATGACATCACCTGTCAAAAGTTTCACTCTCTGTGTTCTGTTATTTTATTAGACCCTGAATTTTACCAAAGCTTAACGAGTTTTATGAATGTTTTAGTAACGCTGACACAATTCATAAATGCGCTAGGATAAAACCAAAATCTTCTCGTTCTTGTTCTTCGTCGTCTGTAGAGAACCCCCCTGCTGGAGCCCCCGCCTCCGCGCCGTTGTTGGCAACGGCCCCGGAGCCGCAGCGCTGCCGCCGGGGGAGAGAGGTAATAAATAACCCGGGGAGAGGAGCGGAGACCGCCGGGCGGTGCACAGTCTGACCTGACAAATACTCGCTGGAAAACCATCAGAGAGCGGGAGCCCACCCCAAGAGCTTGGAGCCAGCCTTTCAGACATAAGCTACAAAATATACCCACACTGGAAAAAGCAACGTCTCCCTCCGTGTCTCATTCTCTCTCCCCCCCCACCACCACCACCATCACACCCAGTCGCTTACGGAGACACGGCGGGAGTAATTAACTATTTCGTTTTCGTATAATAATTGTTTCCTTTTCATTGTACAAGCTAATTGCGCAGTAAACGAAGTTTATTAAATAGATAGCTTAACCATATCTGAGTCATATTAAAGGGGGGACTTCGTTTACAGCTACAGAAAGAAAAGTCGAGCTTGCTATTGTTGAATAGTATGCATGTAATAGTAAATGTATGATAGGCTATAACTGAAATAATAGTTTATTCCTACTTGCTAAGTAACCGATATTTTCAATAACAGAGGGGACGATATGCGCAAAAAACAACTTTTGATCAAATATTTATGAAATATCTTTGATAGACATTAAGATTTATCGTTTCACAATCGCAAACTTAAATGTCTTGTTTAAAATAGAAGTTGTTTTACAGCATGCATAAAAAAAAAAAAAGAATAAAAAAAAGTCTGATAGGAATATCTAATGACTCTGCTTCAGCCAGCTCTATTACTACGCTTGTGCAACGGCGGTTGGGCGCCGAAATATTAGACTAGCAGAGCTTCAGTGGGGTTATGCTGTCCTGCCGGCGCCCTTCGCTGCGCTCTGCGGTTCTATGGGGTCAGGCTGCTGGCTCGGATCCCCATCAACGGTCGTTCCACTGTGGACTTAGTTCTCCGTTGGAGGAGCTACCAGCTGGGGCCAGAGCATACACATTTTAGACCTGCCTCTGTAGCGGTCCATGCCAGACGATCGAACACAAGACAACCATGCACCTCCCACCCCTACCCCCCATTTAGTCCCCAAACACCTATATCCTTCCTCTACCCTACCTTTTTCTCACTCCATTTACCAGAATTACGTTAAGGAGTATTTGGAACTACCTGAAAGTTTAAAGTTTATCGCACGGATGATTGGGCGGTGGTTCTAGGTTGTTTGCCTGGGTTGCCACTGGTTTTCTCAGACACCCAAGTCACTTTCATGATCTACCCTAAGACCTCCAGTGGACACTAGGGGGTGCCACATAAAGCTTTTACACCAACCACTTGCTTCCTGAACGGCTCTGCTCAATACTTAAAGGAAGCAGAGTGGACTTGAGTTTCGCTGGAACACCAATGCAAGAGAAAACTTAACCCTGACAGGTTACACAAAAAATAGTGGAAAACAAAAGTTTTCTCATAGACTATAATGTACACAAACAATATTTTTCCATGAGTTATTATTGGGTTGATCTAATATTCATCAAGTGGCACACGGCACAGTCTTCATTATGTAAACCCATACAGCCTCTGAATCAGATGCACCTGCTCCTGTAGCCTGTGGGTTTGAGAGATGCTGATTAATATCTGGAACAACTGGTGATGCATGTTTCCATACAATCAATGATCCTGGTTAATGAGTTAACACCAAGAACCATAATATTGCCAGTAGACTGTTTTAACCCATCCACAATTTTAATATGCCTGTTAGTATTACAAAATATGCAAATTAAATACAACCATACAAAATATACCAAACCATTTTCACATGATCTGCATTTATGACATTTGTTCTTCCATTTCTTCTGCAGAAAATCAGTCACACGATCAGCATAGCCATCACTGCGTTTCACAGGAGGTAAAAGCTGGACATGGTGCATTGGCTTTACCAGTGCGCTTTTTGTTAATCTTACAGTTTTTATAGGATTTCCATGTGAAGCTAAAGTCAATGGGCCACACTGGATGAAATTTTGGGCCCCAATGCTGCTGAGAACTTAAATGGAAACAGGTGGATTGAATTCTTCAGGAGAAGCCACTGTATGGGAACAGTTTTGCCCAAAATGCACATTGGTCTAACCAAAAACCGACATTTGCAAAGCAAGCAAGCGTCTTAAGATACTTAAAAAATCTCTGTGGAAAGATTTGTTTGGCTTGGTTTCCATGGCAATTTTTATAATTTGTGCTGCATTCGTGTTGCCCTGCTGGTCTCTTCTCTCATTTCCACTGGAGCCACACAGTAGAAACTGCACACAATTTGACATGAAATTTGGTTTTACTTTTTGGACAGTATGTGCATTAGTGGACGGGGTACACTCAATGACAATGCGCATCAAATCAGTTCAGATTTTTTTTGAAACAGCCATAAATAGTTTAAAGAAAATCAAGCTCCCATCTAACAGGCAGAAACTTGGCTTTGGGGTAATGGTATTTATTTAATTATTTACAAATTTTGTCAGCTATGTGCCCACAGCTAGACTCACTGCCCAGCCAGAGTGATGTTACATGCACCTAATAGAAACATAATTGACCAGAATAGCTAAATATATGGGGGTTGCCCTGCTGATGAAAACCCTCCATCTTTTGGCAATTCCATTCCATACCGAGTGGTCTCTGCCACACTGTGTGGCTTGTCTTGCATTGTCTTGTCAGCTTTCACAGTGCAAATGTATTTATGAATGTAATACATTTACAAAATATCTGAAATAACTAACACATGAATGGCTAGAGATAATGCTTTGTGAACATATTTTCTGAACAATCCTCTTCCCTGAACACATCGACTGATGTGTTTTGTTGTCTTGCAGTATGGAAGGTAGGCCTATGTAAGGGTTGTGAATGACGTAGCTACATTTGGCATGTGGATTTTAAGCAAAGTAGGGATAACAGTGGTCCTAACTATGGACTGTAGTTCCTACTGCGATAAATTAGTATTGATTTTTTACCAAATTTCATGTAGCTACTAATACTAAAGCACAGGCAGCGTTATGGCATAAAGCATTAATAATTTTAATTTAAACCAATATTCAGTTTTCTTTTTTTCTACAGAGGTTTGGAATCACAATGGAGTTGGTGTCTCTTTTCTCAACAAAGAATTTGCCATGTAGACGTACAAATCAAAAGGTATACCAAGAGTAGGCTATATTTTCTATCCGTTCCCACCCTCCACACCGCACAAACAAACGCTCATTCCAGAAAGGGTTAAAATCTGTGTGGAAAGAATAAATCCCTGATCTCCCGGCTCCTATTGATTTTTTTTCTGTGTGATGTGAAACCAGCAATCAGCTTTGCGGTTTGAAATTGCCCTGAAACCGGAGCCGAGACGTCAATGAGCCGCCGACACGTTTCAATTAGCGAGCCGCCCCGGCCGCTCCGTCCCCTGGGGCACAGCAGCTCAGCGGGCCGGTCACGCCCCACAGCCGCCTCCTCGCTCGCGCACGGTGGTATGCTGGGGGTTGGAAAGAGAGGGACAGAAAGAAAACAATAGAAAAGTTCTCCCTCTACCTATTTTATATTTTCTCTTTTAGCCCGTTTCCAGTCTACGTTTGTCCTTCTGGCAGCACTACTGACATAGGCTAGGCCCTATAGTTTTTGTGAAGAATAAATTACTTTTTTAATCTTCGGCTATGATAGCTACATATGCATGGCCTAAATGCAAGATGACTGAACAGCAGTTTGGCAAAATTATTCATTGAATTTAATAAGAACAAGGCCTAACCTAGGCTACTCAATGAACTTCTGATTGTATTAAATAGCTTGTATTGTAGCATACTGCTCTTTTTTTTTGTTGTTGCTAATTTCGATTTGTTTATGATTTGATAAGGGTCATCGTCAGTTCTGTTGGTTGAACTGACAAGGTAAAAACAGCGCATACACAGCGCTTTAACGACTTGAAAAAAAATTTGCCTGGAAAGATTAGCCTACATGGCGGAGCTTTGCTTTTTCCCCGTGCTGTCACTCTCGCACGTTGCCTGGAGGACACACGCTCCTCTTGGCTCAGTGCCGGGGCCGGTGTCTGCCAGCGTTGGCTTCTCGCCGCGTCGGAAGGAGACAGGCCAGCGTGCCGCCCTTAGGGGATCGAGCCGAGGGACCAGTCACGCCACTGCACTGGCGCTGAACCGAAAAGTGCAGCGACGCCACTCCTTCATAAAGGCTCCAGTTCTGTCAGAAAATCTGTAAGGACATCCATACCGTACCATGACAGGCATTGGACTATGATTGCAGGAGCATATAGCACACTGTGGCAGGAACAACTTAACCTTAACAGTTTGAAGCTCCATTTTGACTCTGCTTCAGAGCATCAAGGACAGTCGCCCACGATAGATAGACACAAATATTTCAAACCTATGATTTCCTTTGTCTCACTCTAAGGTCTGAGGTATCTTACCCATCAGGTTGTAGGCCTACTGTAGGTCTATATTGTTAATAGCCTATTATATTCACTGCATGCATGCCCTATATGTTCAGCTTAGTGAGGATAACTTTATGTTACTACAGAGGCTGTTCAATTGTGGATCTGGAGACTCCATAGATACAAATGGAGAAGGACGGAGCTCTATTTCCTGGTCCTGTGTCAGATAGCTGAGCACCAGGGCTCAACTGTACAAATCACAGCAATCTAAATGCATTACATAACATAACATAATGACGAGAACAGGCCATTCAGCCCAACAATGCTCGCCATCTTCCTACCACTACAGGATACCTACCGCTCCCCTACAAACTAGATTGTGTCCAGCACCATATCAAACCTGGTCTTGAAAACAGCCAGAGTTTCCGCCTCTTCTACATGACCTGGCAAACTATTCCACACAGTGACTACTCTCTGTGTGAAGAAGTACATCCTACTGTCTGTGCGGAATTTACCTTTTGTTAATTTCCATCTATGCCCCCTCGTTCTACTAACAGAACTCAACCTGAAGAATCTCTTGTAGTTCACTTTATTAAACCCTTAACGTCCTTGGATTTATACTCAATAATATTGGCTATATATCCCAGCATCCTGTTAGCCTTTTTTACTGTCTTTTTCAAATTGAGCACATTCCAATTTTGTTTGTCCCATAAAGTAGTCTTGCCTTATGTTTTTATTTCCCACAACTTTACATTTAGCTATTTTAAATTTCATTTGCCAGGTTTCCACCCACATTTGGATTCTGTTTAAATCTTTTTGAATTACTTTAGTAGATTCCAAACTGTTTTGTATCATCAGCAAATTTAACTAATGTACTTTTGATGTCCCTGTCAAGGTCATTTATATAAATAAGGAAGAGCAGAGGTCCCAACACTGATCCTTGTGGGACTCCACTTCCCACATTAACATACTCAGATAAGATCCTCCCTACCAGTGCAGTATTAAAGAATACTACAGCAATCACACTCACACATCTCTAAAATTAATGAAATTAATTAAAATTATTATTATTGTTGTTGATGGTACTAATTATATATACTACTAGATAATATGAATACTAGTAGTAGCAGCACTACAACTATTGATAATAACAATAATTCCACAAACAATGTGGGAGTGAAAGAGTACATTATGTGTTTGTGTGTTCATGTGTCAGTAGTGTGAGTGTGTAGTTTTTAAATCAGTGTCTGAGTGTGTTTGTAGGTCTGAGTGTGTGTGCTCCACACATACATGTATATGTTTGTGTTGGGGAGGAGGGGGGCTACTGCATCTTTAAGGTCAGACTGTTCCGTGACCCTGAGCCGCCTCGCTCTGCGCTGACAGCCCTCATCAACAACAGGAGACTGCACACTGAGGGAGAAAGGGAGGAGGAGGAGGGGCAGAGATGGCAGTCTGCCCCGGACAATCCCAGGCCCCGAGCCGCTTTCCCCTCCCTCCCCCTTTCCCTCCCTCTCCGACAGCTCCGCGCCACACTCACCGCCAGCGAGACGATCCCGGGCCCCGAGCCGCCTCCCCCGCCCTTCCTCACCCCCCTTCCTCTCCCCTTCCGACAGCTCCGCGCCACACTTACCGCGAGCGAGACTCCCCCCGCTGCCAGATCGATAAGGCGCTTCGCCTTTCATCTGACCGGTGCTCGGGGGAGAGCAGAACTTCCTGGAGAAAACCCAATATAGCGTGGAGTGAACCACACCGGCTCAGTCACAGACGCCTCCTCAAAGTGTGGGTTACTGCGGGCAGCTGTTGCCGTTCCCGGTATTTGTTTTTGCGCAATTCCTGTTGCTGTTGTTGTTGTTGTTGTTAAAAAGTGCTCCCAAGGGGCTGTGTGTGTGTGTGTGTGTGTGTGTGTGTGTGTGTGTATACGTTTGTTGTACAGACTGCAAATAGAGGATTGTCTTTATAACACCATAAAAAGATTAAAAGAAAAAAATTAGAGAGCATAGAGATATATAACAGATTTACATTTCCTAAAAAAATGGACACTTACGATTTGCATTGTTTACCTCTTTGTGTATGATTATAGTCAG
Organism: Synaphobranchus kaupii; assembly: GCA_029718625.1. Classification (NCBI taxonomy): domain Eukaryota; kingdom Metazoa; phylum Chordata; class Actinopteri; order Anguilliformes; family Synaphobranchidae; genus Synaphobranchus; species Synaphobranchus kaupii. Next base: position 85,208,847 of record CM056380.1, read on the forward strand.
TGGAGTTTTGTTATTTTTTTCTCACTTTGGCAAGATGTATGCCTGGCAACATCCCAAAAGCAACCATAAACTTTGAATGTTTCCTAATGGTTTTACCATTATGATTCATAACATTCGGGAATTAGAGCAGAAAAATCCATAAGTGCAAATTGCAACAGGGCAGTAGACATTGTCATAGTTTGTTCTACTATCATTAAATGAGCTTAAGGTGAGCTCAATAAAAAAGAGCATATGCAGTGTTCGGTGGGTGAACTACTGGGTGATGGCATTTGTATGTAGTTTTAAAATGTACAGCACAACCTTAGAATTTAACCATAGTATCAGCATGACACACTGGTTCATTCAGTCACCATCTGCTGTGTTTCAGCCTGGATTCAGCTAGCCATATCTGACTCTATTTACCCAGAATGTGCAAAGATGCAATCAAATAAACAGCAGCTAAAGCAGCTGTGTGTTAGGTACGTTTCATTGTGTTGCTTGGAGAATTATTTCTGTTTAAAGTTATGTGATATTGCCAAACCAAATGGTGTTATAATTAAGTTTGATGCACTTTTTTCACTACTTGATGTAGCTAGCGGTAGCTCGTCATTGATGATGTGCTTAGGCAACATGAGCAAACTAGATTCCTAAGCCATCGAATGTAACCTTTTCCCATATAAAGTTAAAACATTGTTTTCTGGCAAGCTAAATAAGTGAAGCTAAAAACACCAGCGTGGTAATGTTTGTAGATTATCTAAATCTGTGCTGAAACCCATATTATGATTGATTCCAAACCACCTGAACATTCCAGGTTAATACCAATTTTAATATGGTGGTAATTTCAAACGATGATGGGGAAGTTTACCCCAATCAGGTTCTCTTTGCCAGTAAAATCAGACACCAGACTGTTGGCTTAGCCCTAAAATTCGTTGTGCTATATAATGTAAATATGTGCTATAGCCTATGTATGACAAAGGGTGAAGCACAGGTCTGAGCTTGGGTCAAGGGTAAAACATGGTGGGAGGGAGAGTAGAAGCACAAGAAACCACATCCTTCACACACCCAGGAAAGGGCATAACCACCCATTTCACCGTGTGTGTGTGTGTGTGTGTGTGTGTGTGTGTGTGTGTGTGTGTGTGTGTGTGTGTGTGTGTGTGTGTGTGTGTGTGTGTGTGTGTGTGTGCGTGTGCGTGTGTGTGTGTATGTAAGAAGTGGGTTCTCTGGAACTACATTATATGCTACACTAAGAAAATGCTATAATATTTGTTTTCTGGACTGCAGGAAGTACAACGCTTTTACACCTTGCTCTAAAGTCACACTTTCACTCTTGTGTCCATGGTGATTCCTCTCCCCAACACAATTTATCTCAGGAGTCTGTGAGAGAACACCCCACTCCTCCAAAGATTAAATAAAAATTTTAAAAAAGGACGTTGCCTAAACACATGTTTAGTCTGCCCAGATCAGGCCATGGTGACTTGTTTTTATTGGAGACTGAAGCTGAACACTTTCCTGAAAGAAAAAAAACAGGAAGGTAGTGATGCAATAAGAGGGGAGTGTGAGAGAGCGACTCTCTAATGACACACACAAACACACATATCACACATACATACGCACAGACACATACTACTCACACACACACACACACACACACACACACAAACAGATGCAACAGTGAAATTCTTAGACAATTAAAAACGAGGTATGGTCTGATTGCTACCAAATGCCAAATTGGGCAGAGTAGTTAGCCCTTTTTTTTTCTTAGCCGGGCCAGTCGTAAATGAAAACCGAGCCTCATTTACAAGCCTCAGAGTGGAACCTTTGCATGTAAATATGCGACGTGCTCGAGCAGTCCGCATCCGTGCCCGGGGATTTAGTACGCCACTGTGGAGACACTCGCATTGTAATTATGCTCGTTGGGTTCTCTCTTCGTATCCCTGCCTGTGGACTCACCTGGGGGCAGAACCAGACAGGGAGGGGCTGAGGGATTGTGGGATTGTACTTGGGGCATGTGTGTCTGTGAGTCATTTGCTCTCCATGTGCATTTTGGGTTAGTGTTTGTCTGGGTTTAGCCCATGAGGCCCGTGCTCCGTGCATGGTACCTCAGAGCCCCTCCTCCTCTGCAGGAACTAAAAGATGTGTTGATACCCAGTTTGGCTTCTCAGGATACCCTTCAGTGAGGCCCCAGCATGGACATGTTTGGAGGCATCTACCAGGCTTTGGGCTTGTTCAGTAATGCCTTACCTTATCCTCCGCTGTCACTGTCTGCTTACTGTAGCAATGGAGGAAGCAATCAGGTGGGATATTTTACACCCAAATATCTGAGGGTGTGGATAGAGGGACTTTTACTTATTCCAGATGACTCTGTCTTATTTAGCCTTTTTCCGTAACTTTTCTAAGTGTCCAAATTTGTAAAAGGAAAAGTCCTTATTCCATTTCCCATTTCTGTTTCACAACCATGGGTTTAGGGGAAGGCATTCTTCTTCTTCTTCTTGTGTTTTTGCTGTTGTTAATCCTGCGCCGGTATGAGTGAAGAATGAGCGATCTTACCTCAGCCTGTGAAAATATGAAAAATGTCAGACATGTCAAAAATAAATAAAAACAAAACAAAAATAGTTTTATAGTTCAGTTTAGCATATTTATAAATAGAGGGAAAGTGAATTAGGGGCTTTTGTAACCGAGATAACTGGAGGAGCTGCTGGGTTGGGCTTGGGAAGGTGGTGAGGGAGCGAGGCAGAGTTGAGCGTAGGAATGCACTGCGGAGCAATTACACTTTGGCAGGTAGATAAAGTGCAGATCATGTGGGGAGGCCTCAGGTGACGGATAGGAGTGGGGAGGCTGGGAGAAGAAAACAACGCCATAAATCACAGTCACCAGGATGGTAATTGTAATTGAAATGAATTTGGTGGCAGAGAGAGAAGAAAGGGAATCACATTTGATACTTATTATACCCTGGTGGTCTGTAGGAGAGGCCAGTACACCGGCATTCACCCATGTTATTATACCATTATGAGGCTGTGTAAATAGTAACTTTTATTAGCAAATAAATGTATAGAAACCAAAACCAAAAAATAAAATCATAAATGTATCAAACCAAAATAGAATGATCACCAAAGTTTTTTTCTAATAAAAAAAAAAAAGTTAATTTCTTGTTGTTGTTTGGTGGTGTTGTTAGTATTTTTATGATTTAAAAAAGTTAGATCTTTCAACTAAATGCAGCACTAAGATTACCTGGAATTCGACATCTAATACAAATAATATTAAAATTATATTACTTTTATAATCACCTTGGAAGCTGTTCAAGTTTTCCAAGCGTGACATATTATTCTTCACATTACAGTACAGATATATTTTATCACTCATTAAAAGTATTATCAATACATCACATTAACTATCAACAAGAGTTGCATTCACCAAAGTAGGCAACCAAGACATAGTTGTACTTTGGGAGGTAAAATGTAGCTTAATTTAGTATATTAAAGATACAATTGTAAAAACAATAAGTAAGAGTGGATTCATGTGAAACCAACAACTTACCTTTGCATGTTTTGACACATGTAAATACATACTGTTGTCCACAACTGAGGAATGTTCCTGGGAAAGGATTTCATTAGGACATTGGGGCATTTGAAGGATCATGCCTACATGAAAAAAATACTTGACTTTTCCTGACCATTCCAATAATTTTTTGCTGATCGTTGCAAATGCTCTACTAATTGTCTGTCTTGTGACGAGACATTCCGGGAAGAGCGCCTAGCTTGGAAGCCATTTAAACGTGAGCAATATTCACATAATTGCGTTTGATTTAAAAAAATGCCTTTGGGATAATGTGATGCTTGAAATAGGCTATGGGTAATGACAAAGCTTTTTCAACAGCATTTTTCACAACGTTTGATGATATAAAGGCAAATAATTGAAAATAAAGACACATTTTGTAAGTAAAAGAGAGTGGGCCCTATCTTACACCCGGCGCAAAGCGGCGCTAACGCAAACGCAAGTGCCTTTGCTATCTTACACCCGGCGCTAGGTCCATAATAACGCCTAACGCTTACACCGTCAAACTAGCATGTTTGACGGCGTAACTCTTGCGCCATCATTAGTGAACTGGGCGTGTTGGTCTTAAGATGAGGAGTGGCCAGGATTCTTTTTGGCGTATTGCTATCTTGAGCCAGCAGAAAGCGCTTGCGCTAGAACCACCACAAACCTGGTCTAAAGTCATGTCGCAGTTGTTTACATGCTATTTTAACGGCGCATATAAGTGCGTCTACATAGGCGTGTGCACAACGCGCATACCCTCCTGTCTGTTACACACAGGGGCGTGCACAGGCATGACTAAAATATCTAGATCACAATGTGAAATATTATTATTGTGTAGGCTATATCAAAAATGCATAATAATAAAAGGTTCCATAGGTCCACATACCTTTCCCTCAGCGAAGGGAAACAATGCCACATTACATTGCTCTCAGCCCACTCCATCAACATCCAGGCGATGTGCGATGGTACGGGACAATGGCTATCCATTAAAAAGGAGCTGATAACACCTATAGCTATCAAGCCTAATGCGCGAATTGTCTTTGCACCTAATGCGTGAATTGTCATTCAATGGAAAACTCGCGCACGGCAATAGACGGACATTTAAGTTCTGAAAATGCGCTTCAGATGTCATTACAATACAGCTCTGTTTATCTATGAATACAGCCTGTAAGTAGCTAAATAGAATGGTTTGTGACTGAAAAAAGTTCAAAACCTTGTCCAGTGAATATTGCATTTATTGTTTTTCAAATAGCCTAGGCTACAGCGAATTCGCTGTGCATAAGGTTTTTTTCGATAGCCTATGGTTAAAAAACGGAGATGTCACCATGTTAACTAAATTGTAACCTTAGCTATTCTTCGTCCTTCATATTTTTTTAAATGACAGTGACCAGGTTTCCATACTCTCACCGTTTAAAACCCAGCTGATTTCACCCGTTATTCCTTAACTGAACAAAACGATTTTAAAGAGAACTAAGCGTCTAATTAGAAACTAAAACAAATTTGCAGCACGTTACACAATTAATTCACAATTAATTTTAATGCCATTCTCTGCACGTTTAACGGTCTTCCTGGGAAAGTGGATTGTTTTAAAGGATTACGCTATGAGTAAAACAGGTTGGTCACATTTCCATAAACAGGACATTATTAAACAAGGGGAAATATGCGTGAACTTATGGGTTGCGAACCTGACAGCTTTATTGTATGGCTATTTAGTGTCATCATTAAGGCAAAATAACGGTATGTATGTTATTAATCAATATTAGCCTACTATGCAGGTAGCCTAATGAACTTTGGATGAAGCTTGAACTTCGAGAAAGAACTCCATGAGAACAGCCTCTTGGAATTGATGTTTGACACTTTCATTGCATAATCAAACGAAATTCGCTGAACAAGCAGGCTAATTTGGCGTTTTCTAAGGTGAGACTGAAGCCATTGATAGCTTATTCTCAGCTGTTGCAGGTCCTTTTAACGAAATTTAACCGCACATATTTTGTAAAATAACAGCCCTGTCTGGAATTACCGGGAACTCATAGGCTAATGGTTAGTCCGAATAATATTGATCATACTCCATTTAGCCTATTCCTTGATCACACTAAACACGCACGAGCATGTCTGTTTCGCCATCATAAGCAATCCGCCAAGGTGGAAAAGCAGGCTTTTAAAGGGAATGGGATATGACATTTTGATTGGTTTATTGAATGTCACGCCCAAGACACACCTATAATTAATGAAGCGACTAGGTTCAGCCCAGTTGCGCCATGCGCCGTGCTTAGCGCCAAAAAAACACGCCGTTAAAATAGCAAAAGTGGACTTGGACACGCCCTAAATGGACTTAGCGCCATGCGCTTAGACTAAGCGCCAAGATCGCCAAGATAGGGCCCAGTGTGTGTGTGTGTGTGTGTGTAAAGACACATTTATGTGTGTAAAGACACATTTAAAGGACTTAGGGCCAGATTCAGAGATGGCCAACTTAAGTCATGCGCTTAAGTGCCTCTCCTGTGCGGATTTAACGCGGACTGAGATACGCCGTATTCTAACTTGTGGTACGCGGGTGAGTTTCTCAAACTGCCCGCTTGGTTGCCAGCTTTCTACTACAAAAATGTGTGTGGGGGTATACATTTTCAACGTGTCAGTGACATTGCCTTTAACCACATTTGCCTTTGTAAAATCCTACCCTTTGTCTAGTAAATCCTACCATTGTAGTTGCTCTTGCATGATGGGGAAGGCAGTGAATGTATTAATCCGTTGCATTGATGAAATGATCAATATTGCATTTATTGTTTTTCAAATAGCCTAGGCTACAGCGAATTCGCCGTGCATAAGGTTTTTTCCGATAGCCTATGGTTAAAAAACGGAGATGTCACCATCTTAACTAAATTGCAACCTTAGCTATTCTTCGTCCTTCATATTTTTTTAAATGACAGTGACCAGGTTTCCATACTCTCACCGTTTAAAACCCAGCTGATTTCACCCGTTATTCCTTAACTGAACAAAACGATTTTAAAGAGAACTAAGCGTCTAATTAGAAACTAAAACAAATTTGCAGCACGTTACACAATTAATTCACAATTAATTTTAATGCCATTCTCTGCACGTTTAACGGTCTTCCTGGGAAAGTGGATTGTTTTAAAGGATTACGCTACGAGTAAAACAGGTTGGTCACATTTCCATAAACAGGACATTATTAAACAAGGGGAAATATGCGTGAACTTATGGGTTGCGAACCTGACAGCTTTATTGTATGGCTATTTAGTGTCATCATTAAGGCAAAATAACGGTATGTATGTTATTAATCAATATTAGCCTACTATGCAGGTAGCCTAATGAACTTTGGATGAAGCTTGAACTTCGAGAACTCCATGAGAACAGCCTCTTGGAATTGATGTTTGACACTTTCATTGCATAATCAAACGAAATTCGCTGAACAAGCAGGCTAATTTGGCGTTTTCTAAGGTGAGACTGAAGCCATTGATAGCTTATTCTCAGCTGTTGCAGGTCCTTTTAACGAAATTTAACCGCACATATTTTGTAAAATAACAGCCCTGTCTGGAATTACCGGGAACTCATAGGCTAATGGTTAGTCCGAATAATATTGATCATACTCCATTTAGCCTATTCCTTGATCACACTAAACACGCACGAGCATGTCTGTTTCGCCATCATAAGCAATCCGCCAAGGTGGAAAAGCAGGCTTTTAAAGGGAATGGGATATGACATTTTGATTGGTTTATTGAATGTCACGCCCAAGACACACCTATAATTAATGAAGCGACTAGGTTCAGCCCAGTTGCGCCATGCGCCGTGCTTAGCGCCAAAAAAACACGCCGTTAAAATAGCAAAAGTGGAATTGGACACGCCCTAAATGGACTTAGCGCCATGCGCTTAGACTAAGCGCCAAGATCGCCAAGATAGGGCCCACTGTCTTTCAATTAATCCATCTAATGTTGGTCTGGTATGATAGACCAGACGGTCAATCATGGACTACTTTTACATATTTTTCTTTTTATGACAGCTCTTTGATAATTGCAAGTTAGCTATGCAAGGGAAAATATGGCCAATATTATGCTAAAATAACATGCACTCATTGTAATATCTGTGAATTATGTGAAAGATGCTGTATATTTCATAATAATCTATTGGTGGCGCTAGACATAAAGCACCTTTTTTTCCAAACAAAGTCGTGTGGAAAAAAATGGTTAAGTGAGAACTCTGAATATGCGTATCTTGCAGACACTTGTCTGATAGCTAGTTTGTTTCAATATTTATCCAAATTATAAAAATATGACCTTGTCATATTGGTTACAATGTAACCATTTCAACAGGTCAGCAGTTTTCAACAATTATTTTTCTTGAATAAACTCTTCAACCAATTATTTAAGTACAGTACATTTAGATTTCATTTAAATTAGGCCACAGACATAAGCACAAGATGTTTTGTTAATGGGGTGGTGGGTGGCCTGCTTGGAAATATGTAAATCCTGAAATATAAATAATGGTTCATCAGATGATGGTGTCGAAACGTTGCTGGGGTTACACACACCGTTCTCTCCATATGGCACAGACAGACAGGCAAGATTGGCCTGTAAATGTTAAACCTCCTTTCCCTGAATTGGTCCAATGGATATCCTTGCTAGAGCCCTCCTGTTGGAAATTTAATTGAAATCATTATGACAAACTGGTCCAAAAACTTCAGTATCAATTATAATGATCCTTTAAAATATAATTCATTTAAAACCACTCATTGTTTGAATCTGGTTATCTGTGTGACAAGCGGGAAACTCTGACTGGCTGTATGGTCAAATGCAATCAAAATCCTTCCTGTTGAGCTACTGTAAGGACCTATTTAAAAACCTGCTCTGAGCCAACTACTCACCAACTGGAGACTGCCTGAACATACTACAATGTGCGGACTTCACATGAAGAAGTGAAGAAAGAAAACGATGAAAAGAAAAAGAGAAGAAACCCTGAAGAGATGTCCTTGACCGTGGGCCTTGGGGAGGGTTGGTGGAGAGACAGACTGTCACTACGCCGTGGAGAGGGGGCTGTTACTGGGGCAGGAGGGAAGCACGAGTCTGTGGGTGCCCTTGGCAGGCATGACCTTCTATTCCAAGCGTTCCTCGCCCACGGTGTGCATTGTGCGTGCATATTTATTTGTGTGGGAGGGACAGAAAGAATGAGTGTATGCCTGTAAGTACACCAGTTAGTCCACTTTGCAATTCTTACCACTGTTTTTGCATTGTTCTGTGTTCCACAGACAAATAAAAGCAACTGACGTACATGGTGCGCATGCACATACACACACGCACACAAAGACACACACGCACGCACATACACCCTTCCTCAGGCTCTCTCTTCCTCATTCCTCCTCATTAGCAGGTGTGTTTTGAAACTTGGCAGTTTTCTTTTTTGTTTTTTTTGCACAGATACACTCTCCCACTGCCGTCTGCAACAGAAAAGTTCCAGAGCTCTGTGGGGATAGTATCAGCTGACCTCCGCACCTCTTCCCCACCTGACTCTCTCTCTGGGATGACTCTGCTCCCAAGCACAGAGAACCAGGATCAGTTCCGTCTAGTCCATCATGGCTGCCTGATCCATGCATATGTTGTTGAGGAACAAAAACTGAGAACTTGACTTTGTCAGGAACAGAGCCCTCTGACATCTAACAGTGAAGTGGGCTGAAAATGGATTCAAGTGAATCTGCTACTTACCTTGTGAGCAGAGTGAAAAAATGTAAGATAATTCAAATGAAAAATTTTAATAATAGGGGTTATTCCATCTTTTCTCCTGCCAAATAATGCATTGGTCATATAAATACATTGGTCTATCCTGACCCTGAGCACAGGTTGGATTGTACAATCACAAAGGCAACATTTGGCTCATCCAGGCCTTTGTCTGGTAAAGTGAAAATCACAGTTGCCCATATAAACATTTGTACTGCCGTCATGTGATGATGAACCCCATTTAACACACAAGGCCGGTGTCTCAGACAGTGGCAAATTCTGTTATGGAGGTGGGGGAGAGCACCTGTTGAAGGGGAATTATTATTCTAGATTGAATAAAACAATGCATAAAGAATATGTAGTCCATAATATTCAAAATTCAACCCTTTTGAATTGTAATACCTACAGTGCCCTCCACAATTATTGGCACCCCTGGTAAAGATGAGCAAAAAGGGTTATACAAAATTCACCTTTTGGTGAAAAAATGAGAAAAATCCAACCTAAAGTAAATTTATTCTGAGAAAAAAAATTTTTTTTAACAAAACCACATATGACACAATTATTGCCACCCCTAGAAATTCTTATGAATAGAATGTGACTGAAGTATTTTTCCATTTATATTTTACTTTTTAAAGTTGATCAGAGTGTTTAGGAACTTTCAAGCAGCAATCCATGACTTCCTGTTTCACTGGGGTATAAATATGAGGTGACACAGTGGCCATATTCCCTTATTCATACATCAACATGGGAAAGATAAGAGAACACACAAATCAAATGAGGGAAAAGTGTGTTGAGCTTCATAGGTACGGGAATGGCTATAAAAAAAGCTACTCACCTGAAAATGCCCATATCTACTGTTAGGGCAATACTTAAAAAGTTAAAAGCAACTGGAACTGTAACAAACTTGCCTGGAAGTGAGGAGGATGGTACGAGAGGCAAAAAAAATCCCCCAAGGATCACTGTTGGAGAATTACAGAGGAAAGTAGCATCTTGCGGTCATCAAGTCTCCAAAACTACCATTAGACTTCACCTCCATGCCAACAAATTATTTGGAAGGCATGCCAGAAAAAAAGCCTTTCCTGTCATTTCACCACAAACGTAAGTGCCTGGAGTTTGCTAAACGCTACTGGAACTTTGACTGGAACCGTGTTCTATGGTCAGATGATACGAAAATTTAGCTTTTTGGCAATCAACACTCAAGGTGGGTTTGGCGTAAAAAGAAGGATGGCTATACCAAAAATAACCTGATCCCCACTGTTAAGTATGGTGGAGGTTCCGTGATGTTGTGGGGCTGTTAGGCCTTGTTAGGGTACATGGCATCATGAACTCAATGAAATACCAGGAAATTTAAAATCTGAATCTGACTGCATCTGCCAGGAAACTAAAACTGGGTCGTCGTTGGATCTTCCAGCAGGACAATGATCCAAAACATGCGTCCAAATCAACACAAAAATGGTTAACTGAACACAAAATCAAGCTTCTGCCATGGCCATCTCAGTCCCCTGACCTAAACCCCATTGAAAACCTGTGGGCTGAGCTGAAGAGGAGAATGCACAAGAGAGGACCTAGGACTCTGGATGACCTGGAGAGATTATGTAAAGAGGAATGGTCTCAAATTCCTGGCTCTGTATTCTCCAACCTTATTAGATGTTACGGGAGAAGACTCAGTGCTGTTTTATTGGCAAAGGGAGGTTGTACAAAGTATTAAATGCAAGGGTGCCAATAATTGTGGCACATGTGGTTTTGTTAAAAATAATTTTTTTTCTCAGAATAAATTTACTTCAATTAAAGGTTGGATTTTTCTCAGTGTGAGATTAAGCTAATTCACCAAATGGTGAATTTTTTATAACCCTTTTTACTCTTTACCAGGGGTGCCAATAATTGTGGAGTGCACTGTATATTATTATAAATCTAAATATTTTACATCACGATAAAGTATAAGTTGAAAGCACCATATGCAGTGCAGCAATAGTGCAACCAAAGAATCAATAAGCACAGAGATCAATAAGCACAGAGGGTTCTACCCAGAATCAATAAGCACAGAGGGTTCTACACAGAATCAATAAGCACAGAGGGTTCTACACAGAATCAATGAGCAGAGAGGGGTCTACCCAGAATCAATAAGCACAGAGGGTTCTACACAGAATCAATAAGCACAGACGGTTCTACACAGAATCAATAAGCACAGAGGGTTCTACACATAATCAATAAGCACAGAGGGTACTACACAGCATCAATAAGCACAGATGGTTCTACACAGAATCAATAAGCACAGATGGTTCTACACAGAATCAATAGGCACAGAGGGTTCTACACAGAATCAATAAGCACAGAGGGTTCTACACAGAATCAATAAGCACAGAGGGTTCTACACAGAATCAATAAGCACAGAGGGTTCTACACATAATCAATAAGCACAGAGGGTACTACACAGCATCAATAAGCACAGATGGTTCTACACAGAATCAATAAGCACAGAGGGTTCTACACAGAATCAATAAGCACAGAGGGTTCTACACAGAATCAATAAGCACAGAGGGTTCTACACAGAATCAATAAGCACAGAGGGTTCTACACAGAATCAATAAGCACAGAGGGTTCTACACAGAATCAATAAGCACAGAGGGTTCTACACAGAATCAATAAGCACAGAGGGTTCTACACAGAATCAATAAGCACAGAGGGCTCTACACAGAAAGGCCCTAATATCAAATCCTTCATCAAGTCCCTTTGGCCGCATTGTGTCCAATATTGTAATCCAGTAGTCTCTCTTCTTAGGTGTCTATAGTTCCTCCTCTGTGTGGAGTTATGGATGGGGTAATATCCCAAAAGTGGGTCTCTCCCCTTTCAAAAGAAGAGGTATTGTGTGCGAACGCTCTGAGCCAACAGACCAACCAGTTTTCAAGGTACCCAAGCCCCACTCATGGTGCACCTTCAAAGCACAGCGACTGAAACAATCGTAAAAACAGACGCTTAACGCAGAGACCTGTGTAAATGGAGACCTGTGTAAATGGAGACCTGTGTAAATGAAGACCTGTGTAAATGGAGACCTGTGTAAATGAAGACCTGTGTAAATGAAGACCTGTGTAAATGGAGACCTGTGTAAATGAAGACCTGTGTAAATACAGATGCTTAACACGGAGACCTGTGTAAATACAGACGCTTAACGCAGAGACCTGTGTAAATGGAGACCTGTGTAAATACAGACGCTTAACGCAGAGACCTGTGTAAATGGAGACCTGTGTAAATACAGACGCTTAACGCAGAGACCTGTGTAAATGGAGACCTGTGTAAATACAGACGCTTAACGCAGAGACCTGTGTAAATGGAGACCTGTGTAAATACAGACGCTTAACGCAGAGACCTGTGTAAATGGAGACCTGTGTAAATACAGACGCTTAACGCAGAGACCTGTGTAAATGGAGACCTGTGTAAATACAGACGCTTAACGCAGAGACCTGTGTAAATGGAGACCTGTGTAAATACAGACGCTTAACGCAGAGACCTGTGTAAATGGAGACCTGTGTAAATACAGACGCTTAACGCAGAGACCTGTGTAAATGGAGACCTGTGTAAATACAGACGCTTAACGCAGAGACCTGTGTAAATGAAGACCTGTGTAAAGGGAGACCTGTGTAAATACAGACGCTTAACGCAGAGACCTGTGTAAATGGAGACCTGTGTAAATGGAGACCTGTGTAAATGAAGACCTGTGTAAATGAAGACCTGTGTAAATGGAGACCTGTGTAAATGAAGACCTGTGTAAATGGACACCTGTGTAAATGGAAACCTGTGTAAATGAAGACCTGTGTAAATGAAGACCTGTGTAAATGGAGACCTGTGTAAATGAAGACCTGTGTAAATGAAGACCTGTGTAAATGGAGACCTGTGTAAATGAAGACCGGTGTAAATGGAGACCTGTGTAAATGGAGACCTGTGTAAATACAGATGCTTAACGCGGAGACCTGTGTAAATACAGACGCTTAACGCGGAGACCTGTGTAAATACAGACGCTTAACGCGGAGACCTGTGTAAATGGAGACCTGTGTAAATACAGACGCTTAACGCAGAGACCTGTGTAAATGGAGACCTGTGTAAATACAGACGCTTAACACAGAGACCTGTGTAAATGGAGACCTGTGTAAATACAGACGCTTAACGCAGAGACCTGTGTAAATGGAGACCTGTGTAAATGGAGACCTGTGTAAATACAGACGCTTAACGCAGAGACCTGTGTAAATGGAGACCTGTGTAAATACAGACGCTTAACGCAGAGACCTGTGTAAATGAAGACCTGTGTAAATGGAGACCTGTGTAAATACAGACGCTTAACGCAGAGACCTGTGTAAATGGAGACCTGTGTAAATACAGACGCTTAACGCAGAGACCTGTGTAAATGGAGACCTGTGTAAATACAGACGCTTAACGCAGAGACCTGTGTAAATGGAGACCTGTGTAAATACAGACGCTTAACGCAGAGACCTGTGTAAATGGAGACCTGTGTAAATACAGACGCTTAACGCAGAGACCTGTGTAAATGAAGACCTGTGTAAATGGAGACCTGTGTAAATACAGACGCTTAACGCAGAGACCTGTGTAAATGGAGACCTGTGTAAATGGAGACCTGTGTAAATGAAGACCTGTGTAAATGAAGACCTGTGTAAATGGAGACCTGTGTAAATGAAGACCTGTGTAAATTGACACCTGTGTAAATGGAAACCTGTGTAAATGAAGACCTGTGTAAATGAAGACCTGTGTAAATGGAGACCTGTGTAAATGAAGACCTGTGTAAATGAAGACCTGTGTAAATGGAGACCTGTGTAAATGAAGACCGGTGTAAATGGAGACCTGTGTAAATGGAGACCTGTGTAAATACAGATGCTTAACGCGGAGACCTGTGTAAATACAGATGCTTAACGCGGAGACCTGTGTAAATACAGATGCTTAACGCGGAGACCTGTGTAAATGGAGACCTGTGTAAATACAGACGCTTAACGCAGAGACCTGTGTAAATGAAGACCTGTGTAAATGGAGACCTGTGTAAATACAGACGCTTAACGCAGAGACCTGTGTAAATGGAGACCTGTGTAAATGGAAACCTGTGTAAATGAAGACCTGTGTAAATGAAGACCTGTGTAAATGGAGACCTGTGTAAATGAAGACCTGTGTAAATGAAGACCTGTGTAAATGGAGACCTGTGTAAATGAAGACCGGTGTAAATGGAGACCTGTGTAAATGGAGACCTGTGTAAATACAGATGCTTAACGCGGAGACCTGTGTAAATACAGACGCTTAACGCGGAGACCTGTGTAAATACAGACGCTTAACGCGGAGACCTGTGTAAATGGAGACCTGTGTAAATACAGACGCTTAACGCAGAGACCTGTGTAAATGGAGACCTGTGTAAATACAGACTCTTAACACAGAGACCTGTGTAAATGGAGACCTGTGTAAATACAGACGCTTAACGCAGAGACCTGTGTAAATGGAGACCTGTGTAAATGGAGACCTGTGTAAATACAGACGCTTAACGCAGAGACCTGTGTAAATGGAGACCTGTGTAAATACAGACGCTTAACGCAGAGACCTGTGTAAATGAAGACCTGTGTAAATGGAGACCTGTGTAAATACAGACGCTTAACGCAGAGACCTGTGTAAATGGAGACCTGTGTAAATGAAGACCTGTGTAAATGGAGACCTGTGTAAATGGAGACCTGTGTAAATGGAGACCTGTGTAAATGAAGACCTGTGTAAATGAAGACCTGTGTAAATGGAAACCTGTGTAAATGAAGACCTGTGTAAATGAAGACCTGTGTAAATGGAGACCTGTGTAAATGAAGACCTGTGTAAATGGAGACCTGTGTAAATGGAGACCTGTGTAAATGGAAACCTGTGTAAATGAAGACCTGTGTAAATGAAGACCTGTGTAAATGAAGACCTGTGTAAATGGAAACCTGTGTAAATGAAGATCTGTGTAAATGAAGACCTGTGTAAATGAAGACCTGTGTAAATGGAAACCTGTGTAAATGGAGACCTGTGTAAATGGAGACCTGTGTAAATGGAGACCTGTGTAAATGGAAACCTGTGTAAATGGAGACCTGTGTAAATGGAGACCTGTGTAAATGAAGACCTGTGTAAATGAAGACCTGTGTAAATGGAGACCTGTGTAAATGAAGATCTGTGTAAATGAAGACCTGTGTAAATGGAAACCTGTGTAAATGGAGACCTGTGTAAATGGAGACCTGTGTAAATGGAGACCTGTGTAAATGGAGACCTGTGTAAATGGAGACCTGTGTAAATGAAGACCTGTGTAAATGAAGACCTGTGTAAATGGAGACCTGTGTAAATGAAGACCTGTGTAAATGGAGACCTGTGTAAATTGAGACCTGTGTAAATGAAGACCTGTGTAAATGGAGACCTGTGTAAATGAAGACCTGTGTAAATGGAGACCTGTGTAAAATACATTCAAGTACTTGTGCCAATAAAACTGCTGTAGTAAGCAAGCACTAACTCTCCCTCCAGGTGAATTTGCATATTCTTGCATGTCTATAAATGCCCCCATGACTTCACCTGAAATGTTCAGCCAAGGAGCAATTTGCTGACAAAACAGTAGATCATCCCTCTCTTTTTTTCTTGCAGATTTAAACCTGAGATATACTAAAAGAATTGCCCCACTGTAGCATTGTTTTTGCTGCGTTGTGAAAGTACGCTGACAGAAAAGCATAGGCATTCCACAAAAGTATTTCCGCTTTTATTAAAGGGCATTTTTATACATTTTGGTTTCACCATGTAGAAATTACAACACTTTTAATACATAGCCCCCCCATTTCAGGGCACCATAATTTGAGGACATATTATCATGATGTAAATTAAAGTAGTCATGTTAAGAACTTTGTTGCAGATCCTTTGCATACAATGACTGCTTGAAGTCTGTGACCCATAGACATCACAAGGTGCTGAGTATCTTCTCTGGTGATTCTCTGCCAGGCCTGTACTGCAGCCATCTTCAACTCCTGCTTGTTTCGGGGTTGTTGCCTTAAGTTTTCTCTTCAGCATATGAAACGCATGTTCAATTGGATTCAGATCAGTTAACTGACTTACTTAGCCAGTCAAGAATTTTACAGCTTTTGGCTTTGTTGCTTTAGCAGTATGTTTGGGATTATTGCTGTAGGATGAAGTGCCGTCTCATGAGTTCGGAGGCATTTGCTTGAACTTGATCAGATAAGCTGTCACCTTTTAATGTTCCATAACATGGACAGATATTGTGTCCTCAAATGATTCTTATCCTGGATAAATATGAATAACAAGTACTGAGCTATGTTATATATTATCTAATTCATGTATAAAATATTATTCAATGTAATCAAGCAAAATGACACTTTTCTCAAATTATACAAGTTTTAATTTTGGGGCTTTCCCAAGCAATGCATGCATGATCATAACCTATTCAAAAGCCAATCAACCATTTTCATGGATCATATGCCGTCCGATTTGAATTTAATATAAATACCCCAAGCAGGAAAAATGCATACTTTGTATTTATTGTGGAATTGGCAGTGGTTATCGAAAATTGACAATACGCCGGATCGCAATGCGTATGGCTCTTAAAGGGACTGAAAAGAGTTAATTTGATTGGCTATGGTTGAACCCAAACACACCCACTGATAAATATCCAGCCTAACCCAGCCCATTCTGTAACTCTGCAGCATGCTCTGAGCTGTGCGCTCCACGCCTCGGGTCACACAATTGACTGCGCCTATTCGCCGTGCACCGGAAAATAGAGCCCTAAGTATTCAATTAAATTTTATTTGTACATCGCTTTTTACAAAGGGCATTGTCACAAAGCAGCTTTAAAGAAGTATTATTCTTTACAGAAGCTATGCGATTAACTTTCAGGCTATCCTCACTCCTGTTGCAGATGTTCAGCAGTGACTAGTCAGATTAATCCATGTCATCAAGCTAACAAAATTGAAATATTGTGCTACAGCTCTCGTGCTTCTGCGTGTTTTCTTCCACATGTTAAACAGAGATTGTTCCATGCAACAACAGAAAAACATGTCACGTGAATCGACAGGTAGCATGAAAGAATATGGCACAGTTTTAGTTTAGGAGTTTAGGCTCGGCTTCAGCGGTCACATTGTAGGGGCATTGTCATGTCCAGCATAATCTTGAGC
Source organism: Synaphobranchus kaupii (assembly GCA_029718625.1). NCBI lineage: Eukaryota > Metazoa > Chordata > Actinopteri > Anguilliformes > Synaphobranchidae > Synaphobranchus > Synaphobranchus kaupii. Next base: position 85,226,254 of record CM056380.1, read on the forward strand.
CCCCTCGCCGAGCGGCTTGCACGGTATTTCAGATGACTGTTTTTTTTTTGTTTTTTTCCTCGGGAATCTATATTTCATAAGTGTGCTGTGTAGCTGCAGAGCCCAATTATCTGCAGATAAGGCAAGGAAAGGCCCTGAAGCATTGGGAGAGATATTTAGACGGAGAAGAGAATAGACAAAGACCTAAACCCCCTGAGGCCGCCCAACCGCCACAGGATCCACACCCCACCCCCACACCTTTTTTTTAGTTGGGTCCGTCCTCACCTTAATGACAGGGTTCAATTAGAGCCAGTGGCCACCCTCCCCCTCAGCCTTCGGCCTTGGACAGGCCCCTCAGAATTGCCTTGGACCTTCACAATGGAGGACACCTTGCTGCTTTTCAGTAGAGGAAAAAAAGAGAAAAGTATAACCGAGTATCTGTCACACTAGCAATGAGCTTGGTGTGTGTGTGTGTGTGTGTGTGTGTGGTGGGAGGGGGTCCTCCAAAGGACGCTGTCATAGAGCGGTTGCCTTGGTGCCATTACCCTGAGGAGGGACACGCCAAATCTGTGCCCTCCTTTCCGTAGGCTCTCATTAATCTAATTGCACGCGCCCTGCCAATCCCCTGTATCTCCTGTGCTGCTGTTTGACTGACAGCCCAACGTTTTATCAGCAATTCCTTCCCCTAACCAACTAGCTCTTTATTGATTTTTCTTTATTTCCCCCCCTGCTCTTAGTCTCTCCACCTTCTCCACACCAACTATTTGCCCATCCATTTTAACCATGTATGTCCTCAGATGCATACAAAGAAGAAGGTACGATAATAATGTAGCTATATTTAGATTAAACTCAAGGAAAAGGATGCAAACTTACGTCATGTCAAGACTGTAGATGATTGTCTAAGGCTGAGTAATAAAAATGCTTATATTTAAGAGCTAGGGTAAGAGTTAATGCTTTAAGAGCTAGAGTAAGTGTTAATCGTTGATTTTGGATAAAAACAATTTTTCAAAGAGTAACAAAGCACTAAAACCACTTAGATGAGAACTGATACATTTGTTTTTTTTTAAGTATTACTGATTGATTCTGGTCCAAATCTTGACATTTTACTGCAGTCAGCGCAAAACAGCGTAAACCCAAAGGATCTGGCTCAAAAGTGTCTCTAGTGGTAAAACATTAGGTACTGCACGTTCAGTCTGTCATTGGCCAGAAACTTCATCCTGGTGATGAAATTGGAACCTGTACAGCTACGCTCTGAAGTTCTGGAGCAAGGGCAGGCTATGCTCCAGCTATAAAAGTGAATTAACGAATTAGAAGCAAATTAACTAAACTTAAATAAAGTCATCATATTTAATATTTGGTTGCATATCTTTTGCATGCCATGACTTCCTGATGTCTGTGACCCAACAACATCAAAAGATAGCTTATTTTCTGGTACTCTATAACCTCTCTGCATTTGCATAGATCTCTATAGGAATTGGGGGGGGTCTAGATTAAGCTGTAAATTACAAATTACACTGGAACAGTATGGATCACATGGTTGGCTAAATGGCTGCAAGTCATCAAGGGTCTGAGGTATCAAACAAGCCTCAAACTGTAATGTTCCGCTCCCTTCCTGTTCGTTTTCCGTATTTTCCTGTTTTCCCTCCGTGTCATGTTGGATCCTTTTGTCCGTGTTTTCCCCGCTGCTGCGGACTAGGCGTTTCCTTCCCTGTCTTGTTCGTCTGGTTGTCTTGTCTTACTTCCGCCTTTTCACTCCGTCCCCCCTCGTTGCATGCATTTCCTCACCTGGTGTTTCGTAATCACTCCCGTTTAATTTCCACACCTGTTCCTTATTTAGTTCTTTCATTAACCTCACTATATATTCCTTCGGCTGGCTGCCAGTCGGCGCCAGTTCGTTAACTATCGTCACGCGGTGTTAATGCTCGTTGTTTCCCTGGTCGTATACTACGAACTACTCGCTTGGTTGTGGGATATAATCCCCTTACAGCTTTGGTTCCGCTCCTAACTACAGACTGGTAGTTTACCTCCTCGTCAATTCCTGTTGTGCATGCAGCTAACCTGTTTCCCTTCTCCTCCATCTAACCCAGCTCCGATTCTCCCGTGGCAGTGTTTGTTTCCCCCGTATTCGTTGTGTGTGTTGCGGTACCTCCACCTCCAGCTCGTGTAGGCTCCGGGTTGGCGTTATACCTGGCTACCCTCCAGTTGTTCCTGTCCGGCCGAAGAAGCCACCTAGTTCTTCGGTTACGGTTCCGGGAGCTCTGGAGACCAGTCAGCTCCATCCGGACCTACCGCAGCTACGCCACACTACCCAGCCCTGCCGTGCTTCACCAACCACCTACCTGTCAAGCCCTGCACCTCCGTGAGAACCTCCCGGTCATTTCCGTGCCTTCCCTTGCACTAATCCCCCCTGTTTTGTTTTGTTCTGTACCGGTGCAGTCATTCCGGTCCAGTTCCTGTCCTGCCGTAGTGAGTCGCTCCCCAGCTAGTTCCAGTCCAGTCCAGGTGTGAGTCGTGCACCTACCTGTCCAGTCCAGTTCCGGTTTGGAACAATCCGTTCCTGACTCAGATCCCTGTGTGGACCTCCCGGTCCAGTTCCAGTCCAGTCCAGTTCCGGTTTGGAACAAATCCGTTCCAGACCCTGATTCCAGTGTGGACCTCCCGGTCCAGTTCCAGTCCAGTCCAGTTCCGGTTTGGAACATTCCGTTCCAGACCCCGATTCCAGTGTGGACCTCCCGGTCCAGTTCCAGTCCAGTCCAGTTCCGGTTTGGAGCAAATCCGTTCCAGACCCTGATTCCAGTGTGGACCTCCCGGTCCAGTTCCAGTCCAGTCCAGTTCCGGTTTGGAACATTCCGTTCCAGACCCTGATTCCAGTGTGGACCTCCCGGTCCAGTTCCAGTCCAGTCCAGTTCCGGCTTGGAACGAAACGTTCCAGACCTGCCAACCCAGCTCCGGCTTGGAGCAGCCCGTTCCGGGCTTCCTAGCATACCCTGTGTAATACTGTGTGTTTGCCATTCCTGTACAGTGTTGGGACTACCCCAACACTTAATTTAATAAACCCCCTTTCTGTGAATCTGTCTCCTGGTCGTTGCACTTGGGTTCGTCTCGTATCTGGTTCGTAACAGAACGAACTGGCCAAAAATCATGGACCCAGCCGACCTGGAGCAGATTCGTCACGCCTTCTCCTGCCAAACTGCGGTCAGCGACCAACAGGGCCGTCGTTTGGATGACGTGTTGGAGGTGCTGAGGGGCATCACGGAGCAAGTGGCGCAGCTAGCTCTTCACCAGCCGCTTCCGCGTATTCCTATGGGCCCTACACCGCCCGCGCCGCGCCTTCTGTTTCCACTTCACTCCGAGAGCCCCGCGTTCAACATCCAGAATTATACCGCGGGGGATTGGGAAAGTGTCGCGAATTCTTGATGAAATGCGACATTGTATTCCGGATGCAGCCCTCCTCCTTCGCCTCCGACCCATGTAAGATCGCCTTTATAATGAGCAGCTTGGGAGGAGGTGCCCTGGAGTGGGCTACATCCATTTGGGACAGCCAAGTCGCGCTCTGCAACAACTTCGCTGCCTTCACCGCCGAGATGCGGCGTGTTTTCGATCACCCTACCTGTGGGCGAGACGCAACTCAACGCCTACTTCAGGTTCGTCAAGGAAGTCGTAGCGTCGCTGAAATGGCAATCCAATTCCGTACCCTCGCAGCGGAGTCCGGATGGAATGACACCGCCCTTCAGGGGGCCTTTCGCCAGGCGCTTAGCGAAGAGCTAAAAGACCAACTTGCCACCCGTGAAGAATCCACCTCACTCAATTGCCTTATTAGCCTGGCCATAGCTATTGACAACCGTCTCCGTATCCGGGCCCGTGAGCGAGGGGGGAACTCCGGTCATCAGCAACACATACGCTCACACCCTTCTGCTTCTGGATCCAGAGCGGCGTCTGGGGTCTCTGAGGAAGAGCCCATGCAACTGGGCAGAGTTGCGGTCAACGCCGAGGAGCGCCAACGTCGCCTGCGATCTAGATCCTGTTTTTACTGTGGCAAGCCTGGCCACCAGATCGCCTCATGCCCCATTCGCCCAAAAGAATAGGCTCGCCAGTAAAACTGGGCGTACTGACGAGCCCAATCATACCTTGCCATGCAGCTCAGAATCGCCTTGTCTTCAAGGCCACTCTCCTTTGGAGGGACAAGTCCGAAGTCTCGTCGGCCCTTATCGACTCTGGAGCCGACGCTAACTTTATGGACATCACCTTCGCCAGGAGGGCCGGCATCCCCACGGAACTCCTACCCTCTCCCATTACTGCCTTTGCCTTAGACGGTAGGAGTCTGGGGTTAGTCACCCACTCCACCGTTCCCGTACAGCTCGTTTTATTCGGCAATCATCGGGAGAGTATTCAACTTCTGCTCATCAACTCTAAACAATCCTCCATAGTTTTGGGTCAGACCTGGCTCCGCCTTCACAACCCTCACATCGACTGGCAAGCCGGTCGTATCCTGGCATGGAGTGGTCACTGTCTGGCTAGCTGTCTCCGTTCCGCTCTCCCCCCTCCGGGGTCCAAGAATCCCAGCACCAACCTACCCGAACCCGATCTGTCCAACGTTCCCAAGCAATATCACGACCTCTGCCTTACCTTTTCTAAATCACGCGCTCTGTCCCTACCTCCTCACCGACCCTACGATTGTTGCATTGACCTGCTGGCGGGAGCCAAGCTTCCGTCTGGTCGTCTCTACAGTCTGTCGGGGCCGGAGAAACTCACCATGGAGGAGTACATTCATGAGTCCCTCGCCTCGGGCATCATCCGTCCCTCCTCTTCTCCTGTTGGTGCTGGGTTCTTTTTTGTGGGGAAAAAGGACGGCTCACTACGGCCCTGCATCGACTACCGGGGCCTTAATCAAATCACCATCCGCAACAAATATCCTCTTCCCCTTATTAACACTGCCTTTGAACCCCTCTCGCAGGCCGTCATTTTCACCAAGCTCGACCTCCGTAATGCGTACCACTTGGTGCGTATACGGGAGGGGGATGAATGGAAGACTGCCTTCAATACCCCGTTGGGCCACTACGAGTACCTGGTGGTCCCCTTCGGCCTTACTAACGCCCCGGCAGTCTTCCAGGGCATGGTGAATGACGTCCTGCGAGACCTGTTGAGGAAAACTGTTTTTGTTTATATCGATGATATTTTGATTTTTTCTAAGTCCCCTCAGGAGCACATTCTCCATGTCCGGGAGGTTCTCCAGCGTCTGCTTGAAAACCAGCTCTTCGTCAAGGCAGAGAAGTGCTCCTTCCACGTCTCCTCAGTCCCGTTCCTCGGCTTCATCATCGAGGAGGGCAGCATCCGGGCGGATCCTGCCAAGATCAAGGCGGGTGACAGAATGGCCCCAACCCACTTCTCGTAAGCACCTGCAACAGTTCCTTGGTTTTGCCAATTTCTATCGTCGGTTTATCCGTAATTACAGTGTCATTGCTGCTCCCCTAACCAAACTCACCTCCACTGCTTTTTCTTTTTGTTGGAACTCCGAGGCCCAGCTCGCGTTTGAACGGCTTAAGACTCGGTTTTCCTCGGCCCCTATTCTTTGTCACCCTGATCCCACCCGTCAATTTACGATTGAGGTGGATGCCTCCGACACCGGCGTGGGGGCCATTCTGTCCCAACGAGCCGCCTTGGACAACAAGCTCCATCCCTGTGCTTTCTTCTCCCGGAGGCTGTCCTCCGCCGAGCGGAACTATGATGTCGGGGATCGGGAGCTTCTGGCCATCAAGCTGGCTCTTGAGGAGTGGCGCCACTGGCTGGAGGGGGCAGGTAACCCCTTTATTGTTTTAACTGACCACCAAAACCTAATTTACCTAAAGTCTGCTAAGAGGCTTAATGCCAGACAGGCTAGGTGGTCATTATTCTTTGCCCGATTCAATTTTTCTGTTTCTTTCCGCCCCGGTTCCCGCAATATCAAGGCGGATGCCTTATCCCGTGTTTTTTCCCTTCCCTCCAGTCCTGCTGACCCCGAGCCTATTCTACCGGCTTCCTGTGTGGTGGCTGCGGTCTCCTGGAGGATTGAGGAGATTGTGAGGTCCGCCCAGACTTCCCACCCTGACCCCCGTAGTAACCCTAACTCCTCCCTGTTTGTTCCCAACTCCGTCCGCTCCCAGGTCCTTGAGTGGGTTCACGCCTCCTGTCTGGCGTGTCACCCAGGTGTTGCCAGAACGACCACCCTCGTCAGGAGGAGTTTTTGGTGGCCCACTCTCAAGGAGGATACCCGTGCTTTTGTCCTGGCCTGCGCGGTGTGCGCCAGGAGCAAGGCTTCCCACCAGCCTCCCTCTGGTCTTCTCCTTCCCCTCCCTGTCCCGGGCCGTCCTTGGAGCCACATTGGCGTAGACTTCGTCACCGGTCTGCCATTGTCAGAAGGCAACTCCGTCATTCTGACAATTGTGGATCGGTTCTCCAAGGCGGTTCACTTTGTTCCCCTCCCTAAGCTCCCGTCCGCCCTCGAAACTGCAGAGCTCCTGGTGTTACATGTGGTCAGGCTGCACGGGATCCCATCCGACATTGTGTCTGACCGTGGGCCCCAATTCTCCTCCCAGGTGTGGAAGGCGTTCTGTGTAGCCCTGGGGGCCTCGGCCAGTTTGTCGTCTGGTTTCCATCCCCAGTCTAACGGCCAGGCAGAGAGGGCGAACCAGGACCTGGGGGCCGCCCTGCGGTGCGTCACTGCACGCAATCCCGCCTCCTGGAGCCGTTTTCTTCCCTGGGTAGAGTACGCTCACAACTCCCTTAAAAGTGCGTCTACAGGGTTGTCCCCGTTCGAGTGCTCATTGGGTTACCAACCCCCTCTCCTGTCGGCCCAGGAGGCCGAGGTAGCAGTCCCCTCCGTTAAATCTCACATCCTCAAGTGCAAGCGCATGTGGAGACTTGCACGCACCGCACTCCTGCGCTCTAATTCCCGTTCACAACGTCTGGCGGACCTGCACAGGACCGCAGCCCCTAAGTACAGGGCCGGTCAGCAGGTCTGGCTTTCCACATCCAATATTTCCCTTCCCTCCTCCTCAAAGAAACTTCGGCCCCGGTTTATTGGTCCCTTCCCTGTTGTTTGTCTCATTAACCCGGTTTCTGTTAAACTCTCCCTCCCTTCCTCCCTCAAGGTCTACCCCGTTTTTCATGTGTCACAAATCAAGCCTGTCGCCTCCAGCCCCCTCAGTGCCCCTACCCTCCCTCCTCCACCTGTCCGGGTCATCGACAACGCCCCGGCCTACACGGTGGACCGCATCATCGACATCCGCCGTAAGGGTCGGGGTTTTCAATACCTCGTGGACTGGGAGGGGTATGGTCCTGAGGAGCGGTCGTGGCTCCACAGGAGCCTCATCCTGGATCAATCACTGATCCAGGATTTCCACAGTCGCTTCCCTTTCAAGACCAGGCCGCCAGGTACGCCAGGGGGCGTACGTTGAGGGGGGGGTGCTGTAATGTTCCGCTCCCTTCCTGTTCGTTTTCCGTATTTTCCTGTTTTCCCTCCGTGTCATGTTGGATCCTTTTGTCCGTGTTTTCCCCGCTGCTGCGGACTAGGCGTTTCCTTCCCTGTCTTGTTCGTCTGGTTGTCTTGTCTTACTTCCGCCTTTTCACTCCGTCCCCCCTCGTTGCATGCATTTCCTCACCTGGTGTTTCGTAATCACTCCCGTTTAATTTCCACACCTGTTCCTTATTTAGTTCTTTCATTAACCTCACTATATATTCCTTCGGCTGGCTGCCAGTCGGCGCCAGTTCGTTAACTATCGTCACGCGGTGTTAATGCTCGTTGTTTCCCTGGTCGTATACTACGAACTACTCGCTTGGTTGTGGGATATAATCCCCTTACAGCTTTGGTTCCGCTCCTAACTACAGACTGGTAGTTTACCTCCTCGTCAATTCCTGTTGTGCATGCAGCTAACCTGTTTCCCTTCTCCTCCATCTAACCCAGCTCCCATTCTCCCGTGGCAGTGTTCGTTTCCCCCGTATTCGTTGTGTGTGTTGCGGTACCTCCACCTCCAGCTCGTGTAGGCTCCGGGTTGGCGTTATACCTGGCTACCCTCCAGTTGTTCCTGTCCGGCCGAAGAAGCCACCTAGTTCTTCGGTTACGGTTCCGGGAGCTCTGGAGACCAGTCAGCTCCATCCGGACCTACCGCAGCTACGCCACACTACCCAGCCCTGCCGTGCTTCACCAACCACCTACCTGTCAAGCCCTGCACCTCCGTGAGAACCTCCCGGTCATTTCCGTGCCTTCCCTTGCACTAATCCCCCCTGTTTTGTTTTGTTCTGTACCGGTGCAGTCATTCCGGTCCAGTTCCTGTCCTGCCGTAGTGAGTCGCTCCCCAGCTAGTTCCAGTCCAGTCCAGGTGTGAGTCGTGCACCTACCTGTCCAGTCCAGTTCCGGTTTGGAACAATCCGTTCCTGACTCAGATCCCTGTGTGGACCTCCCGGTCCAGTTCCAGTCCAGTCCAGTTCCGGTTTGGAACAAATCCGTTCCAGACCCTGATTCCAGTGTGGACCTCCCGGTCCAGTTCCAGTCCAGTCCAGTTCCGGTTTGGAACATTCCGTTCCAGACCCCGATTCCAGTGTGGACCTCCCGGTCCAGTTCCAGTCCAGTCCAGTTCCGGTTTGGAGCAAATCCGTTCCAGACCCTGATTCCAGTGTGGACCTCCCGGTCCAGTTCCAGTCCAGTCCAGTTCCGGTTTGGAACATTCCGTTCCAGACCCTGATTCCAGTGTGGACCTCCCGGTCCAGTTCCAGTCCAGTCCAGTTCCGGCTTGGAACGAAACGTTCCAGACCTGCCAACCCAGCTCCGGCTTGGAGCAGCCCGTTCCGGGCTTCCTAGCATACCCTGTGTAATACTGTGTGTTTGCCATTCCTGTACAGTGTTGGGACTACCCCAACACTTAATTTAATAAACCCCCTTTCTGTGAATCTGTCTCCTGGTCGTTGCACTTGGGTTCGTCTCGTATCTGGTTCGTAACAGAACGAACTGGCCAAAAATCATGGACCCAGCCGACCTGGAGCAGATTCGTCACGCCTTCTCCTGCCAAACTGCGGTCAGCGACCAACAGGGCCGTCGTTTGGATGACGTGTTGGAGGTGCTGAGGGGCATCACGGAGCAAGTGGCGCAGCTAGCTCTTCACCAGCCGCTTCCGCGTATTCCTATGGGCCCTACACCGCCCGCGCCGCGCCTTCTGTTTCCACTTCACTCCGAGAGCCCCGCGTTCAACATCCAGAATTATACCGCGGGGGATTGGGAAAGTGTCGCGAATTCTTGATGAAATGCGACATTGTATTCCGGATGCAGCCCTCCTCCTTCGCCTCCGACCCATGTAAGATCGCCTTTATAATGAGCAGCTTGGGAGGAGGTGCCCTGGAGTGGGCTACATCCATTTGGGACAGCCAAGTCGCGCTCTGCAACAACTTCGCTGCCTTCACCGCCGAGATGCGGCGTGTTTTCGATCACCCTACCTGTGGGCGAGACGCAACTCAACGCCTACTTCAGGTTCGTCAAGGAAGTCGTAGCGTCGCTGAAATGGCAATCCAATTCCGTACCCTCGCAGCGGAGTCCGGATGGAATGACACCGCCCTTCAGGGGGCCTTTCGCCAGGCGCTTAGCGAAGAGCTAAAAGACCAACTTGCCACCCGTGAAGAATCCACCTCACTCAATTGCCTTATTAGCCTGGCCATAGCTATTGACAACCGTCTCCGTATCCGGGCCCGTGAGCGAGGGGGGAACTCCGGTCATCAGCAACACATACGCTCACACCCTTCTGCTTCTGGATCCAGAGCGGCGTCTGGGGTCTCTGAGGAAGAGCCCATGCAACTGGGCAGAGTTGCGGTCAACGCCGAGGAGCGCCAACGTCGCCTGCGATCTAGATCCTGTTTTTACTGTGGCAAGCCTGGCCACCAGATCGCCTCATGCCCCATTCGCCCAAAAGAATAGGCTCGCCAGTAAAACTGGGCGTACTGACGAGCCCAATCATACCTTGCCATGCAGCTCAGAATCGCCTTGTCTTCAAGGCCACTCTCCTTTGGAGGGACAAGTCCGAAGTCTCGTCGGCCCTTATCGACTCTGGAGCCGACGCTAACTTTATGGACATCACCTTCGCCAGGAGGGCCGGCATCCCCACGGAACTCCTACCCTCTCCCATTACTGCCTTTGCCTTAGACGGTAGGAGTCTGGGGTTAGTCACCCACTCCACCGTTCCCGTACAGCTCGTTTTATTCGGCAATCATCGGGAGAGTATTCAACTTCTGCTCATCAACTCTAAACAATCCTCCATAGTTTTGGGTCAGACCTGGCTCCGCCTTCACAACCCTCACATCGACTGGCAAGCCGGTCGTATCCTGGCGTGGAGTGGTCACTGTCTGGCTAGCTGTCTCCGTTCCGCTCTCCCCCCTCCGGGGTCCAAGAATCCCAGCACCAACCTACCCGAACCCGATCTGTCCAACGTTCCCAAGCAATATCACGACCTCTGCCTTACCTTTTCTAAATCACGCGCTCTGTCCCTACCTCCTCACCGACCCTACGATTGTTGCATTGACCTGCTGGCGGGAGCCAAGCTTCCGTCTGGTCGTCTCTACAGTCTGTCGGGGCCGGAGAAACTCACCATGGAGGAGTACATTCATGAGTCCCTCGCCTCGGGCATCATCCGTCCCTCCTCTTCTCCTGTTGGTGCTGGGTTCTTTTTTGTGGGGAAAAAGGACGGCTCACTACGGCCCTGCATCGACTACCGGGGCCTTAATCAAATCACCATCCGCAACAAATATCCTCTTCCCCTTATTAACACTGCCTTTGAACCCCTCTCGCAGGCCGTCATTTTCACCAAGCTCGACCTCCGTAATGCGTACCACTTGGTGCGTATACGGGAGGGGGATGAATGGAAGACTGCCTTCAATACCCCGTTGGGCCACTACGAGTACCTGGTGGTCCCCTTCGGCCTTACTAACGCCCCGGCAGTCTTCCAGGGCATGGTGAATGACGTCCTGCGAGACCTGTTGAGGAAAACTGTTTTTGTTTATATCGATGATATTTTGATTTTTTCTAAGTCCCCTCAGGAGCACATTCTCCATGTCCGGGAGGTTCTCCAGCGTCTGCTTGAAAACCAGCTCTTCGTCAAGGCAGAGAAGTGCTCCTTCCACGTCTCCTCAGTCCCGTTCCTCGGCTTCATCATCGAGGAGGGCAGCATCCGGGCGGATCCTGCCAAGATCAAGGCGGTGACAGAATGGCCCCAACCCACTTCTCGTAAGCACCTGCAACAGTTCCTTGGTTTTGCCAATTTCTATCGTCGGTTTATCCGTAATTACAGTGTCATTGCTGCTCCCCTAACCAAACTCACCTCCACTGCTTTTTCTTTTTGTTGGAACTCCGAGGCCCAGCTCGCGTTTGAACGGCTTAAGACTCGGTTTTCCTCGGCCCCTATTCTTTGTCACCCTGATCCCACCCGTCAATTTACGATTGAGGTGGATGCCTCCGACACCGGCGTGGGGGCCATTCTGTCCCAACGAGCCGCCTTGGACAACAAGCTCCATCCCTGTGCTTTCTTCTCCCGGAGGCTGTCCTCCGCCGAGCGGAACTATGATGTCGGGGATCGGGAGCTTCTGGCCATCAAGCTGGCTCTTGAGGAGTGGCGCCACTGGCTGGAGGGGGCAGGTAACCCCTTTATTGTTTTAACTGACCACCAAAACCTAATTTACCTAAAGTCTGCTAAGAGGCTTAATGCCAGACAGGCTAGGTGGTCATTATTCTTTGCCCGATTCAATTTTTCTGTTTCTTTCCGCCCCGGTTCCCGCAATATCAAGGCGGATGCCTTATCCCGTGTTTTTTCCCTTCCCTCCAGTCCTGCTGACCCCGAGCCTATTCTACCGGCTTCCTGTGTGGTGGCTGCGGTCTCCTGGAGGATTGAGGAGATTGTGAGGTCCGCCCAGACTTCCCACCCTGACCCCCGTAGTAACCCTAACTCCTCCCTGTTTGTTCCCAACTCCGTCCGCTCCCAGGTCCTTGAGTGGGTTCACGCCTCCTGTCTGGCGTGTCACCCAGGTGTTGCCAGAACGACCACCCTCGTCAGGAGGAGTTTTTGGTGGCCCACTCTCAAGGAGGATACCCGTGCTTTTGTCCTGGCCTGCGCGGTGTGCGCCAGGAGCAAGGCTTCCCACCAGCCTCCCTCTGGTCTTCTCCTTCCCCTCCCTGTCCCGGGCCGTCCTTGGAGCCACATTGGCGTAGACTTCGTCACCGGTCTGCCATTGTCAGAAGGCAACTCCGTCATTCTGACAATTGTGGATCGGTTCTCCAAGGCGGTTCACTTTGTTCCCCTCCCTAAGCTCCCGTCCGCCCTCGAAACTGCAGAGCTCCTGGTGTTACATGTGGTCAGGCTGCACGGGATCCCATCCGACATTGTGTCTGACCGTGGGCCCCAATTCTCCTCCCAGGTGTGGAAGGCGTTCTGTGTAGCCCTGGGGGCCTCGGCCAGTTTGTCGTCTGGTTTCCATCCCCAGTCTAACGGCCAGGCAGAGAGGGCGAACCAGGACCTGGGGGCCGCCCTGCGGTGCGTCACTGCACGCAATCCCGCCTCCTGGAGCCGTTTTCTTCCCTGGGTAGAGTACGCTCACAACTCCCTTAAAAGTGCGTCTACAGGGTTGTCCCCGTTCGAGTGCTCATTGGGTTACCAACCCCCTCTCCTGTCGGCCCAGGAGGCCGAGGTAGCAGTCCCCTCCGTTAAATCTCACATCCTCAAGTGCAAGCGCATGTGGAGACTTGCACGCACCGCACTCCTGCGCTCTAATTCCCGTTCACAACGTCTGGCGGACCTGCACAGGACCGCAGCCCCTAAGTACAGGGCCGGTCAGCAGGTCTGGCTTTCCACATCCAATATTTCCCTTCCCTCCTCCTCAAAGAAACTTCGGCCCCGGTTTATTGGTCCCTTCCCTGTTGTTTGTCTCATTAACCCGGTTTCTGTTAAACTCTCCCTCCCTTCCTCCCTCAAGGTCTACCCCGTTTTTCATGTGTCACAAATCAAGCCTGTCGCCTCCAGCCCCCTCAGTGCCCCTACCCTCCCTCCTCCACCTGTCCGGGTCATCGACAACGCCCCGGCCTACACGGTGGACCGCATCATCGACATCCGCCGTAAGGGTCGGGGTTTTCAATACCTCGTGGACTGGGAGGGGTATGGTCCTGAGGAGCGGTCGTGGCTCCACAGGAGCCTCATCCTGGATCAATCACTGATCCAGGATTTCCACAGTCGCTTCCCTTTCAAGACCAGGCCGCCAGGTACGCCAGGGGGCGTACGTTGAGGGGGGGGTGCTGTAATGTTCCGCTCCCTTCCTGTTCGTTTTCCGTATTTTCCTGTTTTCCCTCCGTGTCATGTTGGATCCTTTTGTCCGTGTTTTCCCCGCTGCTGCGGACTAGGCGTTTCCTTCCCTGTCTTGTTCGTCTGGTTGTCTTGTCTTACTTCCGCCTTTTCACTCCGTCCCCCCTCGTTGCATGCATTTCCTCACCTGGTGTTTCGTAATCACTCCCGTTTAATTTCCACACCTGTTCCTTATTTAGTTCTTTCATTAACCTCACTATATATTCCTTCGGCTGGCTGCCAGTCGGCGCCAGTTCGTTAACTATCGTCACGCGGTGTTAATGCTCGTTGTTTCCCTGGTCGTATACTACGAACTACTCGCTTGGTTGTGGGATATAATCCCCTTACAGCTTTGGTTCCGCTCCTAACTACAGACTGGTAGTTTACCTCCTCGTCAATTCCTGTTGTGCATGCAGCTAACCTGTTTCCCTTCTCCTCCATCTAACCCAGCTCCCATTCTCCCGTGGCAGTGTTCGTTTCCCCCGTATTCGTTGTGTGTGTTGCGGTACCTCCACCTCCAGCTCGTGTAGGCTCCGGGTTGGCGTTATACCTGGCTACCCTCCAGTTGTTCCTGTCCGGCCGAAGAAGCCACCTAGTTCTTCGGTTACGGTTCCGGGAGCTCTGGAGACCAGTCAGCTCCATCCGGACCTACCGCAGCTACGCCACACTACCCAGCCCTGCCGTGCTTCACCAACCACCTACCTGTCAAGCCCTGCACCTCCGTGAGAACCTCCCGGTCATTTCCGTGCCTTCCCTTGCACTAATCCCCCCTGTTTTGTTTTGTTCTGTACCGGTGCAGTCATTCCGGTCCAGTTCCTGTCCTGCCGTAGTGAGTCGCTCCCCAGCTAGTTCCAGTCCAGTCCAGGTGTGAGTCGTGCACCTACCTGTCCAGTCCAGTTCCGGTTTGGAACAATCCGTTCCTGACTCAGATCCCTGTGTGGACCTCCCGGTCCAGTTCCAGTCCAGTCCAGTTCCGGTTTGGAACAAATCCGTTCCAGACCCTGATTCCAGTGTGGACCTCCCGGTCCAGTTCCAGTCCAGTCCAGTTCCGGTTTGGAACATTCCGTTCCAGACCCCGATTCCAGTGTGGACCTCCCGGTCCAGTTCCAGTCCAGTCCAGTTCCGGTTTGGAGCAAATCCGTTCCAGACCCTGATTCCAGTGTGGACCTCCCGGTCCAGTTCCAGTCCAGTCCAGTTCCGGTTTGGAACATTCCGTTCCAGACCCTGATTCCAGTGTGGACCTCCCGGTCCAGTTCCAGTCCAGTCCAGTTCCGGCTTGGAACGAAACGTTCCAGACCTGCCAACCCAGCTCCGGCTTGGAGCAGCCCGTTCCGGGCTTCCTAGCATACCCTGTGTAATACTGTGTGTTTGCCATTCCTGTACAGTGTTGGGACTACCCCAACACTTAATTTAATAAACCCCCTTTCTGTGAATCTGTCTCCTGGTCGTTGCACTTGGGTTCGTCTCGTATCTGGTTCGTAACACAAACCATCACTCTGGAACAAAGCAGCCACCGTGAGTGCTGTCCAGAGTAGCATGAGCTATAGGCTACTAATGAAAAAAATAGCTGGGGCTTGGTTTGATACCTGAAGCTCAGCCCCTATATTATTACCTTATCATGCTCAGATTTAGCTAAGCACAGGTCTAGCTAAACCACCTTACTTTGTTACCCCTTAAGATTCTAGTGAAAAACTATTTATGTAATAAATTACTTCAAGCACATTTCCTTGTATTTATTTAATGGAAATAGATTATATTTAGATTTTTGCATCTACTGTAACAGAAATACCATGTTTAATCCCTCAGCGAAGAGCCCCTAGTGGCCATGCTGCCAGTGCCATGAGACTGCTCAACTGAGACGTTCATTGCTCCTGCAATCAAACTATGAGTGGAGACAACAAACTCCATATTTAGCTTCATTAGTTCATGATTCATGATAACTATGCCGAAGATGTAGCTCATCCATTTAACAAGCAACCCCTCCCACCAAGTCTCACCTGCAACTACACCGACCCAAGACACAGTGGACAATAGCATCTATCTGGGAGTTCATAAAAATATTTTTTCACCACCAAAAATTAGTATTCCATCATAGTAACAAGATAAAGCCGAAACAGCCTGAACATATGCCAATACAGCGGTGAAACATGCTGTTCACTCATTATCAAAATAAACAAATGAAATTATTATGTAATTATACCATGTAATTCTACTATCAATATCTGAAATATATAAATATGAAATAAATATACAATCCTACCATTGGTTTTATGCACAGAGATGAATTTCAAGAATTAGTGGTCATTTATTATCTTGGATAATCTGTTTGAGAAATACATACCCTTTTATAACGCTAGTACACTATCTGAAACGTCTACGTGTACAATCCTGCCTGATGTTTAACTCTTGATTGACTCTTTTATTCAATATTGGACATTATAAGCTTCTCAACTGAGTTTCATGTCTGATTTGACACTTAGAACAATACAAGTTGAGTTGTGTCACTAGAATTTTGTGCAATGAATTACAATATATGCGCCAATGTACATTTGCTCGGTGAGGCAAAGATTTCCTCTTCGATATGTAAGTACTACTATTTTAATTATGTTGGTTAGTTTTTCCACTCCACCTCTGTCTTGTGCCATGTTTGATATGAAATTGAGTGCTATTCTCTGAGTGCATTTCACATACTATAGTGTAAGTGTTCATAGCTGGTTCAGTCATGTTTTATGTTAGATGCACCAATTGTCCGTGTGGCTAGAACATTTGCCAGCATTTTCCTGATGGTGGAATATTATTTTATTGTAATCTTATCATACATAAAATAGAGACAATGGTGTATTACTATCTCCCTGGGCTATACCTGTCACTTAGGGCATGGAACATACTCATTCCAATTTATGTGCTAGATGAATGTCAAATTTTCCTTGGAGTAAACTAAGGAGAAATGTCATACCAGGGCATGCAGCAAGATTACATACTGTAGAGTACAGAAAAAGTGATGTCTTTTGAAGTACAAGAATGAATGATTAGGCTACATATTTAGGTGTGTGTACCAGTGTGATATCAATGTTTTCATCTTAAAGGTTGTATCAGCGATTTTGGGTCGAAACATAAATGATCACATTCATCTGATTTTTCCTCACGATCCGCTAGCTGCCCGCCCCATAAGCAGGCCGTCAAAAAACCGCGTCTCTGTAGGCAGCCTATGCTCCGAGATCGTACACAAAAACAAATGGTACTACCAACCACTCAAAACCAAAATAAACAGTATTCCAACCAATCACCGACAAGGGGTGGGTGATACTAATACGCTAATACTCTTATCTCGCTGAAATCTTGACGGATTTACAAACGGTTTGGTTTCTTACAAACGTTATTAACGTGGTTATAATTCTGGATGCTTGAACACTATTTTTTAAAACATAACATAATTGGCTCTGAGCTGGAGCTGGCTCTGTTTGTTTGGGATTTCGCTTCAGAAGTGACGTTACCCAAAATCGCTGATACAACCTTTAAACCATCATCAAGGGGCAAAATATATATGCTTTATAATGGACAAAAAGTATTTTATTCATTTTATGAGACATTTTGGATAGGTTTTTTTTTTGGACCTATAGATTAGTTTAAAGCTGGAGTATGCAACTTTCTTTTTAGAAAAATCATAGAAAGCAATCATAGAAAGAACAGTTGTGAAAAAAATCCAGCACCATACATTGTTTATACCCTCAAAATCTAAAACCAGCGATTTGGCCCAAATTTTTGTCTTCAAAACAAAGTGGCTTATGATGTAAACCAATCGAAGAGATTCACATCACAAACCAATCAACAATGAGATTGCCTTGCATTCTTCACATTTTTGATGTAAGACTATTAGTCATACATTTCTTTCTGCTTTTCCAATAACATTTTTTTGAGTCATGAATATGTTTATATACATTTTCATTCATTTTTTTCAATATGGTTGTTGAATGATTGATTGATTTCACATCCATCTGAATGCATTAACAACAAATGTACAATTCTCATGATTTTCTACTTTTTTCAGTGATATAATGTGTGTTCATGTCTTCAAACACATTTTCATTCATTTATTTCATCATGGTGAATGGACATGATTTCTTATCCATATGAATGCAGTAACTGCAAATTTAGATTTTTACATTTTTTTTTTTTTTTTTACACTTTTGGCCATTAGATTATAGTGTTATATTAAGGCCATTTTTGGCCATAAGACTATTGTGTATATACAGTCTGTTTTTCCAGTGACATATGTTCTTTTATCATTCAAACCGATTTTCAATCATTTTTTCATCATGGTTGTTGAATGAAAGTGATTTTTCACCCATGCAAAAATCATAACATTTTTTTCTTAGAATTTATTTTACTTTTGGTGGCTAGACTATATTTTATCTTCTTTACTGTTTCATCATAAATCAAACACATTTTATTTCATTGATTTCATTATAACCATCACATGTAGATGATTTCTCATCCACCTGGAACTTAACCCTCAACCCTAATGCTGAACCCTGACCCTAATCCAGACCTCTTAAACCTGCATTTTGTATCATGTTTTGAAACACATTTTCTTTTATTGATTTCTTTGTGTTCATGAAATGTAGATGGTTTCTCTTGAATCCAAACTGACAAACCACAAATTGAGATCTTTTCCATTTGTTTCATTTTCTGGACATAAAACTATGGTCTCACATATTTTGTTGTTTTTTGTTACATGGAATCTTCAAAGTAATTTATTATGAAAATGTATTTCAATAAAAATATAAATGTACATAATAGTCTTACGCCCCAGAAATGAAAGACTAGCCCTTACGCTAAACCTTCCCCTAGCTCCAAAGCATAACCCTAATTCTGTCACAACCTTACCACTTACCATACTCCTGAAGATAAGCCCAATACTACCTTCACCCTAACAGTAACTGATTTCCTAGCCTTAACCATAATTCCAGCCATATTATGGAAGGATTTGTAGATTTAACTGTAAAGTGTTAAGTGTACCATACATAGAGATAGTCAATGCAGAATACAGGCTCACTAATGTATATGCCACATACCTAGATACCATTTCTCAATAGAAAAAAGCTCATAAATCTTAGAGGTGGAAAATCTCAGGCTAAGGGTCCATTTCACTCAGAAATTTTCTTCCCAAAAACGGGCAAAGATTATAACCTCCGGTCACCACTGCTGTCGAGTGAAATGGAGCAAGAAGTCCATCGAATGTTGCTGCATTCCAGTCTTGCTTTTATCCCCCTGAAAATAGGAATTATTTTCTGCAACACAGTTATGCTGACGTCCCCTGAATTTTACATGCATAGTGTAAGGCAGTGAGGTGGAAGAGCAACTTTACAGCTACCATGGCGGCAGGACGCTAGACAGAGGTCACCCCCCAGCCCCCGGGCATGGTCCAGATCGATTCGGAGGGACAGGCGACACACAAGGTCTGCAGGGTAGAGTAGGCGGCCCATTGATCAATCAGGAGGAGGGGATGTGGGGGGTGGGGGTGGGAGACAGCGAATATTTGAGCAAAGCTGTACAATGATAGTATCGACAGTGAGCAGCCATACATTGAATTCACATTTTATGTGGAGGAAGGATAACCTGGAACATTTGCAGAATCATTAGCATATCAAAACACGCATGCATACAGACACAAACACGCGCAGACGCGCGGAGTGCGCTGTCCTCGCTTACAAAGCCATGGAAAATGTAAAAACATCAGAAGCGCAGCACATTAAAATTCAGCATTACAACTGCAGGCCCTATATCCTGTGAGTCATGTGTGAGTACAGTCAGGGGATGTTTATTAATAGAGATGGATCTATAAACTGGGCGATGCCGTGAATCTGGCTCTGCCTCCCTTCGATATGCTGCTGGGACAGTGGGAGATCTGTGGACACAGTAGGGGGGTAACATATGAAGGGATTTCTGTTAACTCTGATGGGGTGTTCTGGCTGGGAGTGGATCACATAACGTACTGGTTGAAGAAATGGGTCCACGGGGACGGGGGCTCATTGGTTTCAGTTCTTAAAGGGACAGAGATTCCAGATTCCATGGCCATGCAAGACGGGCTTTTCTCTTTTAAAAGCAGCTTCTGCTTTGCATACAAGCTCAGCCAGCGAGAGATTAGAGCAATCAATGGCAGTACACGCACGGACACATGTATGCACGGACACACACACTTTCAGCTGTTCTACACCTCGTGGACACACCTCTTCAGACTCTACCTTGACTGATATACCAATCTAGGACCTTTTCTCATGTTACTTGTTCCCTGTGTTTTCTTGCCTATCTGTTTGTTATAGTTTATAATAGTATTTAGAATAGAATTATAGTATAGCTGATTTACCCACAGCTTACTGTGAACTACATTCAATGTTCATTACTAGGGATAGCTGCTACGTTATGTGAAGGATGTGCCTTTTCTTATCTGTTCTGTAGTTACTGCGATGACTTTTCTTATGCACTTATTGTATGTCGCTTTGGATAAAAGCATCTTCTAAATGACTGTAATGTAATGTAATGTTTCTGTAAACGTCAGAGCTGTATATATTCACCTGAAATATATTTGCAGAATATATATTTCATACCTTATGTGCCCAATCTTTTTAATTTTATCTGATTTAGATTTTTAAAAATATTTTTACTTTAATTGTAATAATTCAGTAGGAACCGAGGTATGCTTGTACAAAGATTCTTATGTTAGAGCTTGTTATGTGGTATTGTATTGTGTTGCTGTACAAAGATTCTTATGTTAGAGCTTGTTGTGTGGTGTTGTGTTGTATTGCTGTTAAAAAAAAGCAGTGGTAACAACAAATAACACCAACTACCAATTTGGACTCATAACAAATCTGCCACAAATTTAAAAAAAATGTAATCCAAGTTTATAAAGAGCACATAAAAATCCATAAGAGTGCATCAGGTAAGGTATGTCAATCAGAGTACAAGTGTGCATATAATTTTTGGGGTGTGCTGTTTCCTAGGTAACGAAGTTGCAAAACATTTTACAGTAACAGTTGAGATGAGCCCCCTGCCACTGCCACTTGTCAATCAGCCAGTAGCTGAACAGAAGATCTTGTTGATAGTAATAAAATAAAAAAAGATGAAGTTCAAAAAAAAAAAAGAAAAGAAAACTTTCCCTGTGACAAGCATGTTCCGTTCTGAGAATCCCCAGCAGCTCTGACATCTGGTTACGCTTACTGCTGTGACGCACTTCCTGCTCGGGCCGAGTGGAGGCTCCCTGGCTGCACACCGCACTCGAAGGGGGGGGGGGGGGGGGGGGGGAAACAACAACAATAACTCTGGGGCAGGCACATGCATTTGAGTACATCATCGCTATCTTACCGTACAGCCAGCACCGCATGCGTGCTCATGCCCAGTGAAAACTGGGACAACTAAAAAAAAGTCCCTGACACCTGACTTTAAACTCAGAGGGATGGAGAACCGTTCACTGTGAACTTATGAACTTGGAACTGCGCATGTGGATCCAGTTGCTGCGAGACTGTCCCCACGATACGGCAGGCCCGCAACTCAAAAGACAAAAGTCTCTCTCCTTACTTACACTCATCCATCTTAATCCATCTTCTGTTCCAAACCATTCCTTTCCTTCCAGTTGAACCCCCCTTTTTGTTGGAAAGTTTATATATGAAAAGATTTTTGGGGGAAAAAACCCAAATTTAACTTTAAGTCTGTGAGAGGAAAATTCTGCATGAACAAACCATAAGCAAGAAGTTTGACTTTGGAGTTGATATCAATTTATTCTACACACTGTACAACAACCAAAGGTGAATCGTGAATAATTTTAGCAGATGCATCTTGCCCAAAGGAAAGATGGAACACAACTGTCTTTAAATGATTTGGCTCCCTGTTGTGGACAAACTGATGAGGAAAGTCAAGCCTTCATTCACATGGAATTCGCTATTAATAGATGCACTAATTAATAATTTACCAGTGTTTTTGTAACGCGCATTCTTGAGTGTAAAAAAAAACTGCGAGGAGTGGAAACACGAACGCGAGGCCGAGGGGAGTTCAGACGTGGAACCCGAGTGCGTGGGGGTGGGGGGCGGGGTTTATGGGTAGCGTCTCCACGCTCGAAGGGACCCGGAGTACACACTCCCCCACCCCTCCAGGAGGGAAACCCTGCACCTCCGGGCCGACGCACCGCAAGGCTGAGGGGGCTTATGGGTAAAGAGTTCACACTGCGGAGGAGGAGAGAGACGCGAGAGTGAACGTGTTTGATTCGGTGGAAAGAAAGACGCGGTTTCGGAAAGGGCGCCCTCCGCCTTCAGCGGGGGGGTGGGCGTCGACAGGGGAAGCCAGGCGCTGTGCCCGCCCACGCGGCGCACACCCTGCCTGCACAGGGGAGCCGCTCGGGTCACGCCTGGTGAGATACGACGAAGCGTTGGCCTGCAGGAAGCTGGGACGTCTGGGTACTGCATTAGCAGGAAGCTCGCTCTCTGTAAATGCATTCCACTAGTTGCATATTCATTTGGAAAATAGTCAGCTTACTACATTTCATCATTTTATAAATGCAAAACTTTCCACATACATGGATGTGAATGCACTGCTTTTGGTTTTCCCAATTATAAGGTGTTAAGCCTTATACAGAAATAATAAAATATAGAGTCCAGCTGGGAATTTTACAACACAGACGTGGAGTAGATTTCTACCCGGTTCCTTCTCAAATGGTCTTTATCATGGAATGAGGCTCAGGCATCAGATTCTTAGGAATGGAAATGATTAAATAGTTTGCCAGATTCAATGTTATTTACAGACCTGGAAAGAAAAAGGCGCTTTCGGATATCCCCAAAAACAAATCTTCCTTTTTTTTTTTTTAACGGCCTTTGAATGATCCAGCTCTGGTCTCAAATGAGGCAGACAACAGGCAAATGACGACAAATTAAAATTTAAGCAGGGAGTATCGATCCCCGGCGATGTCACAGAAAGGTCAGCGCTATCTCTGCATCGACAAACACGGCGCCGCAAGCCGCCCTGCATCGGCAATTACCCCCCCCCCCCCCCACACCCCCGCACCCCCGCCATCGGGGATGCAGTACAGGCTGAGCTCCGACTGAAGACGCCCCTCAGATATGCGCTGTTACATGTATGAACGCTCGGGTGTACATGTGACCATTATTTCACCCAGGAACGGAAACTGTCACCCGTACCGCAGCGTGTCATGCATGCGTCTGTAACAGGCTAGGATGGTACAGGGATCTCCTTAACAATGGGGCACTGTGTTTAATAAGATGGAAATCCAAAGGCACAGCCCCAAGCCCCCCCCCCCCCTCCTCTCCCTCTCCATCTCTCTCAGGAAGGAAGTGTCACGCAAGCCCCCCTCCAGCGGTGTTCATATCCTGCAGGAGCCCCCAGGATGCAGCCTGTCAATATCCCGCCTCGCCCAGCTCGGCTGGAGCTTAACCCCTTCAGTGCCTGCTGCCACATCAAATATGCCGCCGCAACACACTCTACCTCTGGCGATGCGCGTCCACCCACTCCCCCCCATCCCCACCCCCACCCCCCACCCGCCCCTACTCCCGACGGCACCCACAGGTCCGTTCACTCGTTTGAGCACAAGCACACACCCAGAGGACAAAACACAAGAACACAGACATGCCGCTGCCCGTTTCTTCAGTAGTGAGGCTGGGTTTGAACTGGCAGCCCCTGGCCCTTGGAGAGAACCACCCCGTACACACACACACACACACATTCCTTTTTCACCCCTCATCCCCAGGGGAAATCCTGTACGTGGCTGGTGGTGGAGCAGGGGGGGCAGACAGGCGGTGTATGCAGAACAGAACGTACAGGTACATTCAAAAACTCCCACAGGTAAATAGTCAGGGAGAGAATGGCATGTGACACAAACTTTACCCACTAACTCCATCTACTGGAAACGCTGTGTGCTGGTAGCGTATAGGAGCGCTGTGTGCTGGTAGCGTATAGGAACGCTGTGTGCTGGTAGAGTATAGGAGCGCTGTGTGCTGGTAGCGTATAGGAACGCTGTGTGCTGGTAGCGTATAGGAGCGCTGTGTGATGGTAGCGTATAGGAACGCTGTGTGCTGGTAGCCTATAGGAGCGCTGTGTGCTGGTAGTGTACAGGAACGCTGTGTGCTGGTAGCGTATAGGAGCGCTGTGTGCTGGTAGAGTATAGGAGCGCTGTGTGATGGTAGCGTATAGGAACGCTGTGTGCTGGTAGCGTATAGGAGCGCTGTGTGATGGTAGCGTATAGGAACGCTGTGTGCTGGTAGCGTATAGGAACGCTGTGTGCTGGTAGCGTATAGGAACGCTGTGTGCTGGTAGCGTATAGGAGCGCTGTGTGCTGGTAGCGTATAGGAACGCTGTGTGCTGGTAGCGTATAGGAGCGCTGTGTGCTGGTAGCGTATAGGAACGCTGTGTGCTGGTAGCGTATAGGAGCGCTGTGTGCTGGTAGCGTATAGGAGCGCTGTGTGCTGGTAGCGTATAGGAGCGCTGTGTGCTGGTAGCGTATAGGAACGCTGTGTGCTGGTAGCGTATAGGAGCGCTGTGTGCTGGTAGCGTATAGGAGCGCTGTGTGCTGGTAGCGTATAGGAGCGCTGTGTGCTGGTAGCGTATAGGAACGCTGTGTGCTGGTAGCGTATAGGAGCGCTGTGTGCTGGTAGCGTATAGGAACACTGTGCTGGTAGCGTATAGGAGCGCTGTGTGCTGGTAGCGTATAGGAGCGCTGTGTGCTGGTAGCGTATAGGAGCGCTGTGTGCTGGTAGCGTATAGGAGCGCTGTGTGCTGGTAGCCTATAGGAGCGCTGTGTGATGGTAGCGTATAGGAACACTGTGCTGGTAGCGTATAGGAGCGCTGTGTGCTGGTAGCGTATAGGAACACTGTGCTGGTAGCCTATAGGAGCGCTGTGTGATGGTAGCGTATAGGAACACTGTGCTGGTAGCGTATAGGAGCGCTGTGTGCTGGTAGCGTATAGGAGCGCTGTGTGATGGTAGCGTATAGGAACACTGTGCTGGTAGCGTATAGGAACGCTGTGTGCTGGTAGCGTATAGGAGCGCTGTGTGCTGGTAGCGTATAGGAGCGCTGTGTGCTGGTAGCCTATAGGAGCGCTGTGTGATGGTAGCGTATAGGAACACTGTGCTGGTAGCGTATAGGAGCGCTGTGTGCTGGTAGCGTATAGGAGCGCTGTGTGCTGGTAGCGTATAGGAGCGCTGTGTGATGGTAGCGTATAGGAACACTGTGCTGGTAGCGTATAGGAACGCTGTGTGCTGGTAGCGTATAGGAGCGCTGTGTGCTGGTAGCGTATAGGAATGCTGTGTGCTGGTAGCGTATAGGAGCGCTGTGTGCTGGTAGCGTATAGGAACACTGTGCTGGTAGCGTATAGGAGCGCTGTGTGCTGGTAGCGTATAGGAGCGCTGTGTGCTGGTAGCGTATAGGAGCGCTGTGTGATGGTAGCGTATAGGAACACTGTGCTGGTAGCGTATAGGAATGCTGTGTGCTGGTAGCGTATAGGAGTGCTGTGTGCTGGTAGCCTATAGGAGCGCTGTGTGCTGGTAGCGTATAGGAGCGCTGTGTGATGGTAGCGTATAGGAACACTGTGCTGGTAGCGTATAGGAACGCTGTGTGCTGGTAGCCTATAGGAGTGCTGTGTGCTGGTAGCCTATAGGAGCGCTGTGTGCTGGTAGCGTATAGGAGCGCTGTGTGCTGGTAGCGTATAGGAGTGCTGTGTGCTGGTAGCCTATAGGAGCGCTGTGTGCTGGTAGCGTATAGGAACACTGTGCTGGTAGCGTATAGGAGCGCTGTGTGCTGGTAGCGTATAGGAACGCTGTGTGCTGGTAGCGTATAGGAACGCTGTGTGCTGGTAGCGTATAGGAGCGCTGTGTGCTGGTAGCGTATAGGAGCGCTGTGTGCTGGTAGCGTATAGGAACACTGTGCTGGTAGCGTATAGGAGCGCTGTGTGCTGGTAGCGTATAGGAACGCTGTGTGCTGGTAGCGTATAGGAACGCTGTGTGCTGGTAGCGTATAGGAGCGCTGTGT
This sequence comes from Synaphobranchus kaupii, assembly GCA_029718625.1. Lineage (NCBI taxonomy): Eukaryota > Metazoa > Chordata > Actinopteri > Anguilliformes > Synaphobranchidae > Synaphobranchus > Synaphobranchus kaupii. The sequence continues at coordinate 85,251,600 of CM056380.1, forward strand.
GATGGTAGCGTATAGGAACACTGTGCTGGTAGCGTATAGGAGCGCTGTGTGCTGGTAGCGTATAGGAGCGCTGTGTGCTGGTAGCGTATAGGAGCGCTGTGTGCTGGTAGCGTATAGGAGCGCTGTGTGCTGGTAGCCTATAGGAGCGCTGTGTGATGGTAGCGTACAGGAGTCAGACCAGTAGCAGGTGAGGGGGTTGGGGTGAGGATGAGGTGAGCGGGTGGGGGCTGCCTGCAGGTGGCCGTGTGTTTTAAGTGCGCTCATGCGTGCCACGGCACTGGGAGAGGTTACGGCGGCATGCAGGTGCTGGCCTGACACCTGGATCACCCCCCTCAGAAAGCAGCCCAAACGCACACTGGAATATTGGGTTTCCCTGGCGCACCAGGCGGACCTTGGGGAGCGTCTACTGTTGCACGGATCAGTTGGGGGTGGGGGGGGGTGAGGTGTCGGGTTGCCCCCGTTGTTTCTGACTGGGGCTGTGGCAGCCTTCATGGCGGCAACGTCTACCTGCCAAGAAGCACGTCACTGCCGAGCCGCGCCCTCAAGGCACAGGTGTGACTTACTGTGTGAGCACCAAGCCGCACTGGTACCCTCGGTACCTCCTAGGTACCTCTCCCTAACGCAGAGCACACCTGGCCAACAGGTGCATACCGCAGAGATCAGAGGTAGCGTTGTCAAAAACGGTCAATCCGTCCACAGGGACGGCAACGTTTCATTTCAGTCGAAACATGAATTTAGAGAAGCGGCCAGGTGCTAGAGATGGATTTATGGATTAGCGTTCTGGGGAAGGTTAGGGTCACCACATCTGGCCATGAGAAAACTTTAGACAAAGTCATGGCACCTTGCACGACAATGCACCATTTGTCTGAGTGTCACTATGCCTTTCACAAGCAGAAAACTAATCGTAGCCAAAAAACAATAATTTGCTGATTAGCTCAAGTGTTAAGCTGGAGGCCAGTGCTAATGGGCTAATTAATTTCTCATTAAAGAGCAGTTTATAATGTTTTAAATAATTTTCTAAATTAAAGATCGAATGCTTGAAAAGCACCGGACAGCAAGCAAAATTGCCAAAGGTCATAACATCTCCAGCAATGGTGGCAAAATGGTGACTAGGTACTGGGGACCAACTGTAGAGTCACATAGCTACCACTCGTGGTGTACAGCAGCTTGTACTCATGGGCAAATGCCCTTTGAGGAACACAGCATATTGCGGCTGTCATTACGCTTTACTCTGGGGGGAACCCTGCAGAGGAGACCTTAAGTAAATGATTAATAAGGACATCTGCCACTGCTGAATTATATATTTTCACAGCATCAGCATGCGGAGGCAGCCTAGCGTGTGTTGACGACAGAATTCACAATTAAGCATCACTTATTATTATTGCTACCTCGTTACGGGTGACATCTATTAGGGTGTAGGGAGTGTGCGCAGCCTTCGGAAACGCCTCAAAATGGTGGAGCTGGGCTGAAGAATGCCCCGCCTGTGAAAATGTGGAAAGTTATCTAGTTAGCTGGCCCAGGTGCTTGGACAGGTCACTGATGAGCTGAGGGCTAAACGTCGGGCCCACAGGTGGCCGCCACCTCGGCACCTCACACTGGTAGCTGTGACCGCACGCTGGTGGAGCCACACGCAACCTGCTCAAACCACAGCCTGGTCCAACACAACAGGTTCATCTGTCGGATACCTGCTTGAGCCACACACAGCACACTGAACTGAAAGCACAGCCCAGTGCAACGTCCAAAGACCCCTGGGACCTACCCATCAACGGTCTGTGACTGGATGAATCATTTACATTTCAAAAAGGTCTCATGGGTATCGTAAATTGTTTTAACAAGTAGGTAATTATTTTTTATATTTGTGTTATTATTATTATTATTTTAGTATTAGGTTCTAATTTATAGTCTGTAGGCCAATAAAAAAGGCATAGTCTAGTCCAATAGTCATAATCTAAGCCACCTCATTACCCATTGCTCAAAGACACTGTTTTACAATAACTGCCACATAAAATAACTGCTTTAACATCAGAGATCATTACCTCAATATTCAATATTCAGCAAATATATTGAAGTAACTTTCCTAAAACAAAGTTACTTGTGCCAGTGCAGGTCTCAGAATGATCAGGTTTGAGTACCACTAAAAGGCAGTGGTACTCAAACCCTATTAACTTTCTTCTAGTAAAACGTGGACTGGCTTTTACTGCTATACATTAGGGCTGTCATTTCTATCCCTGGCATAACAGTGTAACAGTGTCAATGTCTATGCACTTTCAGTCACAGAATTTGACAAAGAAGAGGAACGATGGACTGAGAATTCAGAAGTGAAGTTAACACTGAGACCACTTCATCTCTCACAGAGACAGCCTTTCGCATGCAGCTCAGAACACCAGGCCTCGCCCCGGAAGAACCTTCTCACGGCTCACTGTGACAGCGTGTGGGTGGGGTTCACTGTGAGGGCCTCACCCCCCACAAGCTGCATAAATGCATGTGGAAATGACCAACTATCGATTGTTGAATAATCACCCTGGTCGGAGGTGTTTTTCCATCTGTAAATGTATTCAGAAGCTCTGTGACTGAATCGGCTTGCATTTAGGATGTTTCTCTTACAGACTGAATCTTTCATTTTGAAGAATGTTAAAATGTAAGGAGGGAGGTCAGGGGCAGGAGCATTTCTCCCTTACAGTGAGGAAGACTGCCCATAGTATAAGCCATGGTCAGTTCTTCATCTGACCACAATCTTCAGATCACTATTCATCCATCATTCTCTTTGTTTAAAGTCCTCCCCTGTGGAAGTTATGTGCATGCTCCAGAGCTATGAAGCCATATGAGAGCTCCATTACACACACACACACACACACACACACACACAAACATACGCATGCACGCACACACACACACACACACACACACACATACGCGCACGCACACACACACACACACACACACACACACACACTCTCTCAGAGAGCCGGAGGTTTGGCTGAGCACACATACATTAAGGCCCGGCAGCATCACTAATTGCTTCTCACTTTGACAAATCTTCCACAAATCACTGTGGTGCCGACGGCATCGCTGAAGACCCCTGGGATGAGAGTCCGGCGGCCGGTGGGCCGGTGTGGGGGGGGGGTTGCTCAGGAAGTCCGAGGGGGTGTTTTTACTGAGCAGGAAAACCAAATGTCTATTTTTAATCCGCATGCCGTATGAGGATCCACAGCCCAGCCCAGGGTCCAAATAGGACAATCCATCATCTATCCCATGCTTCAGCCCAGGACAAGCACCCCCACCCCCCCCCCCCCCCCCCACTATGGGAACTCAGAACCCACCCCGCCCCACCCCCCAGCCCCCATAAGGTAAAGAACAGGGATAATGAAACAAAAATAAATAAGTGGATTCATTCAGAACTCTGGAATGTTTGAAATGTATTAAATGTGAAAGCGATATTGTATGTTGTAATTATTGAAATACTGTAATTTCAATAATTTGAATACTCACCTAGCCTAGTACATAAGATCGCCTTCTCTCAAAATCTCTCTATTAATAAGGTGTAATGGTGCACCCTAACAAGCGTAAAACTAATTTTTTGAAAGCAAGCCTTGCTGCTGCATTTCACTCTGGGATCCACCAGGGCCCTGTTCCTAGTACATGAATAACTCAGTTCGCTGGAGTAAAACCCGGAAACCCCTTGAATATGGAACATATGAACTAGCAAAAACACTGTTCCGGGTTTTACTCAGCGCAGTTAGCCAGCTAACTCAATTAGCCAGCTAGGAGGAACAGAGCCCAGCTGAGCTGCATAGTCATTACGCAGTACTGAAATGTCTTGTTGATCCTTACTAAGCTCCCAATCTATCACCTGAAATGCCTAAGATGAAATATTGTCCACTCTCTGATTTGCTGTGAAAGACAAGGGGCTTCCACCTCCCACAAATGTGGAGACATTATGGATTCTTTGTTGAGTTCACAGAGGAAAAGGAAATGTTAATTCACTCTTCATTGTGTTTGTGATTATTTAATATCTGTAGTGATCATGTCTCTTACATGCTGGGTAGCATGTTCAGAACTACAAATGGATATGTGATTGATAAATAAAAGTAAAGAATACATCTAAAACATGTGGTGTGTGCCAGAGTACTCACACATACCTAAAAAAATCAGCTCACATCACCCCCATCCTCTGTCAGCTGCATTGGTTACCCATTGGCTCACGCACACAAAATCCTTCTCACCACTTACAAAGCACTTAATGGTCTGGCCCCTTCCTACCTCAACAAACTACTCCTCCCATACACCCCTGCACACACCCTCAGGTCCTCTGGCACTGGAGTTTTGGTGGTCCCCAAAACCAGACCGTCCTCTATGTGGGCAGGTTGTCCGATGCCTTGGCCCCCATGCTCTGGAACACACTACCTCAACATCTCAGTGACTGCACCAATATATCTACTATCAATATAAGACACTTCACGATAATATAAGGTGACGTCACATGGCGCTGTAATGGCGACATATAGTCCAGCTGTCTCTCGTGTTCGTGTTTGTTAATTTGAATGTATTTTGTTGTGTCCGGATTTTGTTTTTTTCATGCGCAGTGTGTCTGTTGTGGGACGGGGAAGCGGGCTGGAGATTGTTCAGGGCACTCCTGCTGCTCGTTTTGATAATATTGACGAATTGTCTATTCTGGATAATTTTGTTTGTGGTCGTCACCATGGAGACACATTCGCAACATATGTTCGGGAATGTCCATTGGATCTGCAGCTACAAAGTTTCCTATCGCTCTTCAACGGAGTTGAAGATGTCAGGCCTGATCTAGGACTGCAGGCAATCTTCAAAAGGCCACCGGGGAAGGGAAGGAGAAAATAATGCGGGGGAGGAGTGAGTCGATGACTGGAAAGGCTGACGCAGTTCGGTGCTCTGTGTTGACAGTGGACAGAGACCGCAACACTGCATGTATGGAGGAAAGTCGTGGAGGCGGAGTTTATGTGTTGGACTGCTTGATAACACTGGACATCTCGGGACAGCGGGGGCTATTTTTAATCATGACGTTTGGCTGTAGGCTATTCCACTTTAGTTAACTTAATTAGTTTGATTAATGCAATGATTCTATTGAATGTCTTTATTTGATATGTTTGTGTGTTGTGGGTCTGCCCCACTGTCTATGTCTTTTTTGTTGTTGATGGTGGCTACAACTGAAGTTCCCTAACGGGAATATGAAAGTTATTCTATTCTATATATCTTCAAATCCCACTTAAAACCCAACCTCTTTACCCAACACTATTTCCCTCACTCTGCAGTGCACCCTAGGTTTCTCCTGCTTCTCTCATCTCCTCTCCATGGTTTTGCTTGTACATTTAAATGTCTTATTTTTTATTATATTATGTCTTATTATACAGTGCACTCCAGAAATGTGTTCCATACTATTCCTGTGCAATTTACAGCTTTATCTAGTTGCACCCCCAATTCCCATAGACGTCCATTCAAATGCAGAGAGGTTATAGTATCGCTTGTAAGAGTACCTGAAAATAAGATATCAAGAGTCTTTTCGTGTTGTTGGGTCACAAACATCAGGAAGTCATGGCATGCAAAGGATATGCAACCAAATATTAAATATGATGACTTTATTTAAGTTTATGTTAATTTGTCCAATTACTTTTGGTGCCCTAAAATGGGGGGGGGGGGGGCTATGTGTAAGAATGGTTGCATGGTTCACCCGATATGGATGTAAAAACCCTCAAATTAAAGCAGAAAGTCTGCACTTTAACCTCATAGTCACGGTTTCATTTCAAATCCAATTTGCTGGAGTACAGAGCCAAAACAACAAAACATGTGTCACTATCCTAACACTTTTGGAGTGCACAGTATATATATTTTTATATTGTATTCTTGTTGTTCTTTGTTATATCTTGTTGTTTTTATCCTTTTGCTCTGTAAAGTGTCCTTGGGTTTGAGAAAGGCGCTGTATAAATAAAATGTATTATTTTTATTGTTGTTGTTATTCTTAATGTTATTATTATTATCTAATGTTGATATAATCCAATAATCAAATAGCATATAAAATAATAATATAAAATCTTGTTCATCCTTAATACATAAATAAATGGCAAGGGGGCAAACTTGGTTTAAGTATTTAAAGAAACTTATTCCAAATATATTAAATATAAAATACTTCAGAACGGTTTACACTGTAAAAAATTGCTGTAAAAATACAGGACATTTTGTACAGTAATCTACCGTTCTTCATAAATACAGTTGAATACTGTAAATGTTGATGCCTTTGAGGAACAAAATATTAACAGCAAGCTACTGTACAATCTTACGGTATAATACAGTATTTTTTTCTTTTTCAGTTAAATCAGATTTGAGTCTGACTCTGTTGTTTGAGTGCGCCCATAACTAATCTGATCATGTTGCATCAAGTCCCACCACCTCATTTAACACACAGTCAACGTAAAGAAATTACAAAATAAGCGTAAAATATTATAGATCAGTGATTTTATTCAAGATAGAAGGAAGAATAATAAGAAGAGGAAGAATTGAAGAAGACGATTTTCAGCCCGACTCTGACCTGCTGCTTTCCTCCTCGCCTACAAGCTCCTGTGGTTTACTTAACAAGGTAATTGCGATCTTATCAAAGTCAGCGTTACCCTGTTATGTCATTTTGTGTTGAATTTACATTGTATTGACTGTTTTTTTTGCCGAAATGACTAAGTCAATATTACTGCTTGACGTTACTTGGTGTTAACCGCATCTTGCATGCTAATGTTTTCAGTTAACGTTAGCTAGTTACTCCCCTTTAGCTGCTGAGTGGACAAAAGTTTATATCTTTCTGTTGAACCACGTTATCAGTAGGCTAATGTGTCGATTTATTTGATTTTCATAGCCACGGGATTGAGTTTTTAAGCAATCAAATCAACAAACGAAGTTAAATTAGCTAGCTTGGTCGTTCGTATTTAATTTATGTTAATTTGCAATCTCATCAAATGTCCGAGGTAAGATGTGATCCTCCAGAGACGTTATAGTATCGCTTGTAAGAGTACCAGAAAATACGATATCAAGAGTCTTTTGATGTTCTTGGGTCACAGACATGAAATCATTTAAGGATAGCATTGTAATTGGTATTTTTATCTTGAAGTTTGCAGACCGAAGTCCTAAAGAGCTGTCTGCTTAACACTGCTGACAAAGTAATTAATGCTGTTTACATTACTCAAAGATACCAATGTCTCCTAATGCGTCAAACCGAAGTTGAAATAAAGACGACTCAGATACTGTCATAATGGCAACAACTGGTCAGTTGTAATCATGTTTACTTTCTCATAATGATAAAATAGTTTCTCAAAATGAGATCATTCTCTCATAATTATGAGACACAGAGGTCATTATCATGAGAAAATCTTAGAATTTTTATTTGGTGAATGCGATGGGGTTCCGTATTAAGTGCACATAATCTTTACTTCCCACACCTAATATCTTATATGCTTTCTCTGTTATTACATTTTTAGGCGCTTCATGGGTATCAACCCCGAGAGGGGAACAAAGGCCAGCCAGGGGATGGTGGTGTCCAAGAAGACGGGGAAGCTGGTCCAGAAAAAGGCAGCAACTGTGAATTCCCATGTGGCCACCCTTATAAAAAACCTCATGGACTTTGAGTGGGGTTTTATCTAGCCCTCAACACATCTCCACCCAGGACCTCACTTTCACAAAGGAATAACCCACACTGCAACCAGATTGTCATTTTAAGCAATCAAATCAATAAACGAAGTTAAGTTAGCTAGCTTGGTCGTTCGCATTTAATTTATGTTAATTTGCAATCTCATCAAATGTCCGAGGTAAGATGTGATCCTCCATCCTCCAGAGACGTTATAGTATCGCTTGTAAGAATACCAGAAAATAAGATATCAAGAGTCTTTTGATGTTCTTGGGTCACAGACATGAAATCATTTAAGGATAGCATTGTAATTGGTATTTTTATCTTGAAGTTTGCAGACCGAAGTCCTAAAAATCTGTCTGCTTAACACTGCTGACAAAGTAATCGAATGCTGTTTACATTACTCAAAGATACCAATGTCTCCTAATGCCTCAAACCGAAGTTGAAATAAAGACGACTCAGATACTGTCATAATGGCAACAACTGGTCAGTTATAAAAAACCTCATGGACTTTGAGTGGGGTTTTATCTAGCCCTTAACACATCTCCACACAGGACCTCACTTTCACAAAGGAATAACCCACACTGCAACCAGATTGTCATTTTAAGGTAACAAGTCTCAGCATTGTGTTCTGTTCAGTTCAGTCTATACTGAATACTCAACTGAACTATACAACTCAACTATAGAACTCTATGGGGAAAAAAAGTCAGGAGAAGAAACCCTTAAAGTGATCCATCCACATCTACTCCATATCTGGCCGTAGAGTGAAGGTTTGGGGCTCGTTTGATACCTTAGACCCTTGATGACTTACAGCCATTTTGTCAGTCATGTGTTCCATACTGTACCAGTGTAATTTACAGTTGAATCTAGTCTCACCACCCAATTCCCATAGAGATCCATTCAAATGCAGAGAGGTTATAGTAGCTTTTGATGTTGATGGGTCACAGACTTCAGGAAGTGACAGCATGCAAAGGATATGCAACCAAATATGAAATATGATACTTTAAAAATACATTAAAGCAAAGGGTATGAATACATATGCACATGAGAGATTTCAGTTTTTGATTTTTAATACATTTGCAAACATTTCTAAAAACATGTTTTCACTTTGTCATTATGGGTTATTGAGTGTAGATTGATGGGAAAAAATGGCAATTTTATCCATTTAAAATTAAATCTACAACACAATAAAGTGTGCAAAAAGTGAAGGGGGTTGAATAATTTTGAGTGCAAGTGTATATGGCCATCTCTTGTCATAGTTATAAAAAAAAAAAAACTGAATTCAGGGTACATGGACTAGGACAGGGGTCTTCAACCTTATCCTGCAAGGGCCAGTGTGGGTGCAGGCTTTTGTTCCAACCAAGCAGTTACACACCTGATTCTACTAATCAATCACTAGAGTCTTTGCTAAGGACCTTGATTAGTAGAATCAGGTGTGTAACTGCTTGGTTGGAACAAAAGCCTGCACCCACAGCGGCCCTTGCGGGATAAGGTTGAAGACCCCTGGACTAGGACATGCAGATTGAGAACCTGTTCAGCATGAGGAATGGTGTTTTTATGGATTGTATTTTACAAAATGTTAATTACTTTAAATTTGTCAGTTACTGAATGTGCTTGACACTGCATTGGCTTTAAACATTTTAATAAATGTTGTAAGGCCATCTCTTGTCCGAGTCATTTCTATGCTAGCAATTTTTATTTTGAAATTAAAGATTTTTAAATCATTAGCTTCTAGCAGTGTTATACTGTAAAGATCACATTCTACAGTAGCCTACTTTAATAAATTTTACAGTAATAAACTGTTTATGGAGATTACAGTAACTATGTGATGTTCTCACTCCCGTCCTATTGTTTCCCGTGTTTTCCCTTTCCCCCTGTCTCGTGTTCGTCTCTCCATAGTCCGTTTCCCCCTTGCTGCAGGTTGGGCGTGGTTTCCTATCTGTGTCACTCTGTTTCACTTCACTTATCTCAGCCTATCCCATTTCCCCGTTTCGCATGCATTCCACACTCTCCGCTCTGTTAATCACCCTCGAATACATTCGCACGCGGCACCTAATTGATACCAATTAATGTTTGCATTTAGTCACCCGGTGCTCTCTGTCCCGTGCCAGTTCGTTACTGCTCTTTGTCTGAAACCTCTGGTCTGTCTTGAGTCCTTGTATCCAGTCTAGTCAGTTAAATCTGAGTCTTGTTCGGTACCGGCGTAATTCGCCTTACCAGTCTGTTAAAGTCGAAGTCTGCTCCTGTCTGGAATGGCGCTTCCGCTGTTCAATATTCCTGCCTCGCTATACTAACTTTGTCTGCTTCAGTCTGCCAGCCTGCAGTCGTTTGTTATCCCTGCCTGTGTTGCGGTTTCCCTGCCTTCCACCTGACGTGTGTGCATGCAGCCTGGGCTCCTGTTCCTCCACTCTGCGGCGGTGCCCGCCTACTGCCAGTGTTGCGGTTGCTGTTGACGTTGCCTCTGCTGTCGCTGCTGCCGCCCTGCCGCTGCTGTGCCGCTACTGCCGCTGCCCTGCTGCAACGCCTGCGTCCTGCCCGGACTCCGCTCCACTGTCCTGCACCTCTGCTCCCGCTCCCGCTCATCCCCTGCTCCATTAAACTGGTTGTCCATCTCCTTCCCTGGCCTCTCCTGCTCCCACTGCTCCCCCGCAGCCTCATACCTGGACTGTCTGTTATCTATGTTCTCCCTATGCTTCAGGAGTATTGGTCGAAGCATAATTTATTAAGAGCTACGCGCTCTGTTGTCTGTCTTGCTCATCCAGTTCCGGCTTGGAATGTTAACCACATTTTGCCTTTCTCCCCTTGCTCAGGACTACCCTGATCAAACAGTAAAATATTGAGTTTTGGCATTCCTGTGTTCGAGTCGTGCATTTGGGTCCAGTCCATTTCCGGGGTCGTAACAAACTAAACATTAAAATAACAGTATAATGGCAACCAAACAGCTGACAGTATTATACTGTAAAGCTTATATTCTATACAGCATGGTACTGTAATATTTTTTACAGTAATAAACTTCTTGTTGTTGTAGGTACACTGTAGAATAGCAGTTTAATGCTGGCAACTGTAGCTGCCAGTATTTTACTGTAATTTAACAGGGAAATCTTTTACAGTGTATGCCATTAGTATTGGTTACTCAGAGACCCATTCAACCATCATGCACTTGAATGAAGGTCGAGGATACATTTGTGGAGTACAGCACAAATCCATGCTGGGGTCAGTTCACCGAGGGAAGCAGGAATCCTGATCTGGGACAAGCACTCCCTGATTTTAGTTCATTTCTGTGGAATCCCAGGTGGCCTCCTTGACCCAGCAAGCATTCAGCTCCAGGAATTCAGCTGAATTAGAATTATTGTGGATTGGAGAGTTGCATGACCTCTATGGACTTGTAGTTCTCTCTGCCTGATAGGATGTTACCAGCTGCACAGGTCTAGTGAGATGCCTAAACAGCAGGGAACTGGCCAAGGGAAAGAGAAGGAGGTCACTCCCCATCTGGGAAGGCCAAAAGTCACATGGAAAGCTTTTTGAAAAACTTATAGGCTAAAAACCCAGGGAAGCAGTTTGTTTGGCCTTATGGAATATTTTGATGTAACCCTAATTAGGTTTCCTAATGACTGTGCTTTTTACATTCTAACCATGGTTGTTTTTGTTAGCCTTTTTTTCTCAAAACCTCAAAATTAATTTCAAGTTTCAGTAAGACATGCATGTTAAATGATACTCGTAAGGTGTCCCACAGATATATTTCAGCAAACAGACCCAGGGAGGCTTGGGGCTACTTGCCATTTACATTGCAAATTAAAGGGCCAGATTATTTATGCAGTCTGTTATGCTTTTAATTGCTGTCACTGCCAAGCTGTGTGCGAGAATAGTGCGCTAGATACATTAAGATTTTCAAACAGAGACGGAGTCTCATGCAAATTTAATCAAGTCTGTAATTAGTTAGCCATGTATTGTTTTTGTATAATTTTAATCATATCTATCTCTTAACCATGAAAGAGAAATCATTATTTTGCACAGGTTTTTTATTTTTCTTGCCAGCACAAAACAAAAATGTTAATTTCCTCAAGTGAACAATATCACTATTCGTTCTATTTTATTTTAGGTCTAATGATCATTTGACAGCATCCATAACTGTTTTTATAATTATCATAAAATTTTTCTTACGAATGCTGAGCGCTTCTTTAATGAAATAGCAACATATTTTTTTCTTTGAGTGTACTGCCCCCCTGTGGATGTAAAAATGACAACATGTTCTACCAATGTTCGAATCCAGGGCTGTGACCGAATCAGAGCCCTATCTACTGCGCCCTGTTTCCTGCATACAGTGCACTGGCAGAATGTTTATTGTGCACTGTTTAGCAGTCCGCAAAAAATATGCCACGTACTATTTTCCAACCGCACTGTGGAAGTGTCGTAAGCAGGTCATAAGACCAGTCTTGCCATGTCCGCGGTTTTACAGCTAAATTTGGATACTTTCAAAGTGCAGTCACGGGTAAAAATGAAAAATGGCAAAGCACGCACTTATTTAAAAAATTCTAAATATTATGATTTCTATTTAAAATACATTGGTTTCGGTTAAAAATATATTTTGGGCTAGTTTTGAGTCGCCATTTGGCTGGAAAGTCTTACAAGATCTGGCAACCCTGCACCCCACCCCTTGAGCTGCCATGTCACGTGTTGTTTTTGTTGTATTTGAAGGAAAACGTCAGCGAAGCTGCGTCTCATTTTTTTAAAACGAAGCTTCACGTCACATTTATGTGACCAAAATGTTTGTGTACTTCTTGAAAAGTGTGCTCCCGAATGTACTCAGTGACCCCCGGAAGTAAGTGTGTCATCCGGGTGTTACTGCAGTATACTGCAATTTGAAAAATGTTCGTCTACTCAATTACTTTCTCGTCCTATCTACTCACCAAGGCTACTCAATAGTGTGGAAGAGTGCTGATTTGGACACGGCCCTGGGGTTTCCACATGGGAGTCCAAGGACTTCTAGGGGTCGCTGAAGGTGGTCATTTCAGGGGTCGCTGAAGGTGGTCATTTCAGGGGTCCTTGAGATTAAATATTTAGCCTATCACTACTTCCTTCATACGCATGCAATACCACAGTATGTATCACATGCATTCTGATGAGCCTTGTATATCTCACAAGAAATTATTAGTAGTCATAAGTTTCTCTCTAAAATGCAAAACATTTAAACAGGTAGTTGAGAAACATCATAATTATCATTAATTTAACTGAGTCAAGCATGACGACACACAGAAATCCTGTAACATGGGATTCTCCAAGAGCATCTTTTGCTGGTGTTGTTTTACTATTTGAGCCTAACTGAATTAATTCAGGGTGGATTTGGCCTATGTCAGCCCACAGTTATGAAGCCATGAAAATGCCTTGAGAGTGGTCAGGTCATTTTCACCACATAAACAGTTACAGATGCTTCCAGTTTAGAGGTGAGGGCCAGGAGGCAACACAACTTTTAGCAGAGCTGTAAATAAAGGGCTTGCAGGTTATTTCTCCGCTGGTGGGGGGGCAGTGAGAAGGAAAGATGAGGTAAAGTGTTGAACACAATAGAAAAACAACCAGACGACTGTCCAGAGTCCATTTTATGACCTGACACAAATTTCATCCTGCAAGGGATGGGGTTAACCCAGCCAAGGTTCCTCTGGTTACTCTGCATGACTTGTAGTGCATGTACACACGCACACACACCACACAGGGTCAAACACACATGCACGCACGCATACAAACATGTGCGCACACACACACACACACACACACATGCACCCACCACACACAGGGTCAGACACACACACACACACACACACACACACGCTTGTATACACACACACACACACACACATGCACGTGTACACACACACACACACACACACACACACACACACACAGGGTCGGAGACAGATGCACACCCACATGCACAGATGTACACACACATGCACGCATACAAACATGCGCGTGCACCAGTGGCGTACTGTCGGCTGTAAAATAGGCCTTCTGTAACCTTACCTTTATATGGATATTACTCTCAACTTGTTTCCATTTATAGTTCTTAATTATCAATCAAGCATTTAAGTGTCCCGGCCGCCTCTCACCGTACGCTCACTTACTCATCTCTGTGTGGTGCCTGTGGGGTTACTTTCCTGCAGCCCCCCCCCCCCCCCACTTTCCTTTTTGGTCACATTGTAACCTATTAGCATTAGACCTAGCGAGTGTTAAAGTCCACTGTATTTGGGTGAGTCACGCAAACACACCACACCTGTTCTCATAGCCGTTTAGAATTTATTCATGCAGGAGGGAAGGACCCTTGCAGTATTCCGTCCCTGCAGGCCCTGCTTTGACTTCTGCAGATTCACTCATTCCTTCAAGCATATCTATAACCTCTGGAAATTAAGCAGGGCCTCACAAATTATTTCCTAATGGGCCAGTAGTGTCCCATAGTGGTAAAAAAACAGAGCCTTTAACCAAAACGTTGTTTTGATAGCAGAGTGGGGCATTGCTGTTGTAGCCTTAAAGGGTAAGTTCGCTATTTTGGACCTTGGACCCTATTTGCGGTCCGTCTTCCATGAACCTGACCCATGAAGTCCATTTTTTCGATGATCGGTCCAGTATTGAGTTCGGCAATCAGAAATGTTATGGAAAAACAACGATAAATGTGCTTTTATAGCTCAGTGTGTATTCTTACGGTCTCAGTATGCTCTCCTGTGAAATGTAGGCTATCGCAAACGCAAACCGAACGTTGAAACAACAGTTCCATTTGAAACAGAACTATTTCTCCGACCGCACTACCTCGCACTGTAAACTTCCGCAGTCTAGCTACGTTGTAGAGGGGGGGGGGGCGCTTGAAAAGCAGTTGATCACAAATCCTGACCTCCCGTTGGAGTTTACTAGCTAGTAGCCTACAGCAGAAATATTTGTAACGCAGTTTTTGTAATCATCATTTGTAATAATTCATCACAGCAATGGTGCGCGAATGTGCAGTCCCCGGTTGTGGGAATAAAATGTCTGGACGCTCAAATACCAGTTTTCACAGGCTCCCGTTCTCTGACCCAGAAAGATTGAGACTTTGGCTGGTTGTCTTACGGATCGACATAAACACTCCAGTCAATCAACTCCGTTTGGCAGACTCACGAGTTTGTGGAGCGCATTTCGACGCTACTGATTTCTGTAACCGCAAATCAGAAGCAAAACACTGGTTTCTAAAGAACACAGCTGTTCCTCGTGTCGGACCTGCAGCACTATCAAGCACCGGAGCGGAGGTAAGTTATATTTAGCTATAACGTTACTAACATTTTTATTTTTTTTGAGCGCGTCCTCTGACCCAGCACTCAATACCAACTAACAAAATCCGAGCTTGACATAAGTTGTTTTCTTGTAACAAAACTGTCGGAAACGTTCATCAACTAGCCTATAACTTTTTACAATTCTATAATGTTTTATTTACAAATGCTTGACGCATGGTGTCCTGTCCAAAGTTCTCATCTATCACATATCTGTTGGCAGTCATAGTGTAATGGTAATCAATGGAGATGATCCAGTGTCATCCACGGATACATCCAGGTTTTCAATGGCATTCGGTAGCAACAGATCCCACTCCCTACAACACAAACTTTCCTCCTCTCTGGGCATCTGCTTGCACCTCTCGCAAGAACACCAAAAGTCCCCCGAAATTCTTGGTCTAGCCTCGGCAGCGACTTCGGATAACATTACCTGCGCAACTTCAGCCTCTCTCTCTTCTCTTGCTCTCTTATCATCCATCTCTTGTAGTTCCATGTCCGTGTATTCTGGCTCAAATCTGTAGCCAGTAACGTCAAAGTCAAAATCAAATTCTTCGTCTTCGTAATCATTATAGTCATCCATCATCCAAGTTTTTTTGTGGAAATTGTAGCCTACGTTGCTGCAGGTAAACAAACGCAGACTGCTCAGCTAGATAGTTTCGTAAACGGCCGGCACACCTTCCCGCTCCCCTACCCCCGACACATAGTACTCCGTGAGTGCAGCGCAAACAAGCACCAGAGAAATGCTTACTTCCAAGCCATGCCAAGCACGTAAAAATGTTCGGATTGAGATACATTTCACAGGAGAGCATACTGAGACCGGTAACAATACACCCTGAGCTTCCCGTCTCATTTATTGTACATGAAAGCACATTTATCGAACATTTCTGATTGCCCCGTTCACTTCCATTGTAGCCCAGTGAGAGCCTACAGGAAATCTGTACCGAACTCAATACTGGACCGATCAGCGAAAAAATTGACTTCATGGGTCAGGTTCATGGAAGACGGACCGCAAATAGGGTCCAAGGTCCAAAATAGCGAACTTACCCTTTAAGCTTGGTAGTTAACCTGAATGCTTTAGTGAATATCCAGGCAGCTGGCATATGTTTGGCTTTCAAAATGATGTAATGAGCTATTTCTTTCCTGTACTCCACTGTGTGCACAAACTAATGCGCTTTCTTTAAAGGTATACTATGTAGTTTCAGAACACTAGATGGCGATATAGAGCACGTAGGAGAAAAAGGCTCCCCGAAAATTGCTTATTGTTCTTCTCAGACACGCACGACGATGCAGAGCATTGTGGTGACGTTTCACACATATTTTCCCTGACCGGCGGACCTGACAGGCTCTTCAGTATACACAGCCAAGATGCCGACCGGAGGAAGCGTTTTCGAGGAGAAAAAAGAAAGCCAGGCCGAGGCGTGGAATGGAGAAAATTTATGGGGAAAAAAACTACATAAAATAAATATAGGTGAAGAGGCTTTTCCCAGGTGGAGAAAGTTGAAGTCGGAGAGGGGATTCCATGCAGACGCAGAGAGGCATTATTTCTACTGGACTGGTAAGTCACGTTTGCTGGCTCACAACAACTTAGGTAGACATTACTGTAACGTTAGCTGATGTTTTAGCATTGGCAGTAACTACAGTTTGCTTCCCATTTTTTTCTAAGCAGAGGGTTTTATATTTTTTATGGTCTGTTTTTTTACTAATTGTTAGCTGAACGAGAGGGCCAGGTCACTGCTCTATTCCGCCGTTCATGACGTCTACACAATATTAGCTGTATCTGGCTTTAAAAATGGCGGCGGGATGTCAACAGTGTAGGCTAGCATTCAAAACATTAACAAAAAAAAACACTTTGCGAACGACTTATGAGGTAGGAAATACATTCAACATGTTTATTAGACCACAAGGACACATTCAAATTTTCTCCCCAAAAAGCATTGTATGTAAACAAAGAACGAGTTGTTTACAGTGAAACTACATAGTATATATTTAATGCATAATATGCTATCATAAGAAGGGTGGAAAAAATTGAATTGCAAATGAATTCCGAGGCGATTGCATTAACATTTTCAGACTTCCACCTGTCAGTCATCCCATCAAGGCGGGTCTTGCATTCCGCAATCGGAAGTAAATTCTGAATTTTTCTATCAAACTAAGAGGTGTACAATCATATTTTAAACCCAATTCCAATTTTGCCACCTTTGTAGCGTAGTAGGTTGACTAATTGCCTACTATAGAATTATTATAGGGAGTGGACACACTATAAGAGACTACATAATTCTAGACCATAGCAATACTAGGCTATATATAGTTCATTTTCGTATGGCAGAAAATGTATAATGTCGTATGGTGGCTAGCTAGCTTAAGGGCTACATTAGCTACATACCCATAATTAATAACAAACTAGACAAGCCTAGCTTGCAGCCAGTGGGGAACATTTGACAATGCACAGTGGATATTGTTCTGGAGCATGCAGGTTGGCCTGCATACCGGGGCTAAGGAGTGCATCTGATGCTCAAAGGTGTGTGTGTCAGAGTATGTGAGTGGGAGCGAGTGAGGAGGAGAAGTGGACGTAATTTCATTAGAGTGATGAGCACTATTAGGACGTTACCACTCCGCAAGCTCCAGTTCGCTCCGGTTTATATATTGTGATAAAAATGGACATCACATTTTTTTGTTTAGATACCGCATTAGTTTAGTTCATAAAATATACATTTGTTAATCATTTTGTTAGCCTATATGGAGAGTTGAAGTTGTTTTAAAGACATTATCTGTAGGCCTACACAGAGAATGCACACATTTCCAGCATTCTCAAGTTTTTTATTTGCTCAAAAACAATATCAATTAAATAAATGAAAAGGTTAATAAACGAAAAAAGAAAAAACTAAAATTTGAACACTGGTAGGCCTATAGTTCTATGAATTAAAACAAATCACGTAGGCTATTAAGTTAACTGCTTTCTCAATAGAGGCTATTTTTCAACGTAGGCTAGGCTACTGTGTGTCGGTGGTTTTTGGTCGTTTGTTAAATTCAATTCACTATACAATCATGTTCGCGCAATTTTAATACAATTGCGAGGGCTACGCAGTATGTATTAATTAGGATGATGATTTAAAAAATTTGAATAGCTAGCCTAGGCTACTTGGAGAGACACAAATCCCACCAAACATTTTTGTGCTGAAAAACCGGCTGCATTTGGTTGAAAAGTGAGTTTTCTATGGCCGACTAGGATGTAGCTTATATCTGGGTAAAACCTGAGCTAACGTTAACCTAGTCCGTCTATGTCTTTCAAGATTTCCACCCCTCTTTAACGTTACATCAAAATGATGTACCGTGGCGTGTGTTTAAGTGCATTTGGTAGTGGATGTTAACTGATACCTTAGGTTGCGCTAGCATTAGTAACAGCTGGACGATACGACGGACAGCATGGAATCAGCTGAAAATGGTCTCCATCGATTGACAAGATCACAGGTAAGTCGTAAATGAGATATTATGTCCAAAATTACGAACTAACCCTTTAAATCAGAATTTAAAATACATTTCAAAGAAAACAAATTAGATCAAAATAAATCCCATATTACACTAGTAAAAGGAGACGGGGTCACAGGGAGTTAGAAAGTGGACTTTTTCTGAACCGTAATTACTCAAATATGTTTGCATGAACTTTTCAATTTTTTACCATAACTACTCAAATATTTACGCATACACTTTTCAACATGGGGGATCAGACAGCCAACCAGCCAATCAGTCAGTTACCCACATTCAGTCTTTTAGGCCCGTCTGCTCTGCGTATGTTTTAAGTGAGAAGTTTGGTATGGTCAAAAGCCGCAAAAGACAGGAAATTGAAATGAGCACCACCAAGCCAAACAGCTCTCTAAACTATCAGGGATTTTCAGTACTCTGTTTTTTATATCTGACTGCTATACAGTTCTGTAGCTATGTTGGTCTACTGTATTTCAAACAACATGTACTCATCACTGGGCAGATCGGTTCAAATCTTCTCTCAATAAGCCTAATTGATACTCTTAGAGTATGTGCTGCCACCCATGATAGTGACCTGTACGAAACGGCTTTGTATTTCCCTACTGCAGTTATGTGTAGGCTATTTCTCTCTTCCTCTTATGCCTCATAGCAATATTGATAGCTAGCATTTGATAATATTGATAGATAGCTTTTGAAAGGTGGATCTAAATCTTTCAGTCTGTTTGCATTTCAAAGTAGAAGTTTTAGAAGTATTCTATATGGGTAGACATAATTGTATGCTGTGAATGCATTAGCTAATTAAGAGTAGAGTATATGATCGTATAAGTCATGAAATACCGCTGTATTTATGCACTCCAGCAGCAGGTGATATTTCATTTTTAAGTGTGTACACAGTCTTCTGTGTAAAATAATCAGCATCACGTACAGAAATAGTTATTGTGCTGCCCTTAATGTACAAATGTGCATTATAGATCTATGTCTAAATAATAGATCTAGTGGGAATTCTATAGCCTAATTCAGCAGTTGTAAGTCAGTTACCATTTTGAAGAGCATGAATTAGGCTCTTTGAGAGAATATTTCAACCAATCTGCCCAGTGATGAGTACATATTGTTTGAAATACAGTAGACCAACATTGCTACAGAACTGTATATCAGTCAGATATCTTAAAAACAGAGCACTGGAAATCCCTGATAGTATAGAGCAGGGGTGGCCAACCCTGGTCCTGGAGAGTTCCAGGGTCTGCTGGTTTTTGTTTTCACCTTAAATACGACAACTACTTAGGCCAAAGAAACCAGGTGAGATGAGTTAACTGTGTAATCGACTACTTTAATTGATCAATTAATGGGGCGAGTAACAACAAACACCAGCAGACACTGTAGCTCTCCAGGCCCAGGGTTGGCCACCCCTGGTGTAGAGAGCTGAGGTTTGGCTTGGTGTTGCTCATTTCAATTTCCTGTCCTTTTTCCGCTTTGGACCAAGCCAAACTTCTCACTTCTCAGTTATTAATTCCCAGGGTTTTTTCTTGGGAAGTGTCCATTTCTTTAAAAAAATTTATCACATTGTTACAAATCCACTTGAACGTTGACTAAACGTAACTGAACATTATTGCCAAACATGCACATACAGCTACAGCTACACACCACTAGAAAGTTCAATGATGTGCCGCGAGAGCACCCTCATAGACCAGAATAAGACCAAGTAACATTACAAATATCATAACACAGCCTATATAACATAATCATAGCATAACAGATTTCATAACACATTGGAAATAAAACAGATTTAATTATGACAAACAGATTATATTGCAGTTAAATTTAAATTTTGTGCATTTGTCAAAGTAGTCTAATCCATCCAAAATTCTACTTTGCTTTAACCATATTAATTTTGGTCCACTAGAGGAAATTTTCAACTCGTTTCTAGTACTACTGTAGCCTACTCTCATTTAAGTGTCAATATCTCAATAACTTCACTACACATCCATGGTTTAAAGCTCGAATTGAAGAAGAGGCTCTAGCTACCATTCATAAATTAGCAAATTTGAATGGTCACATACTATATAGCCTACATAATACACCTAAAAATATAGCCTAGTGTTTTTATATGTAAATAAATACATAAAAAGTACACTTTTAACAACCTACGTCTGAATTTTGGGGGGTTTTCTTAAAACTGTAATTAAAAATTTCAGAGAAATATGAATCCTACAATTGGGATGTCGGCGACTACCACGAGGGGGCGACTGTGGAAATGGATAAAGAAGGATTTGTTTGAAACATTTTGCACTTAGAAACGCATTGTAGCTATACTTGCTGAGCTAATTAACGTTCCTCCCAGAGTGTGCAGACCTGACTATCTGACCAATCACATAGGCTATCATTATGAAACTCAGCATGCCAGGCTGCTAAATCTGGCCAGGTTCCAGATAATTTCAGTGAGCTAACGTTAGTTACTATGTTTTCTAGCTAGCACTGCAGTTGAAAACTCGGTTACCATTACACAAGGCTATCTCCAGGGATGTTGAGCCTTGCAGCCAAATGTAAGTAAGAACACCACACAATGAATTGCTTGTGTGCTGGTATAGTTATGCTGCAATACTTCTCCCTGGTACACATCTTTAAAAACCAGGCTCTTCCCGTTTCTTTTTTACCCAATGTAGCAAGCTGGCTAGTGCCATGACAATGGAAGATATCTAACGTTAGCTATTTAACTTGGCTAACAGAATTATTTTCGTTGCATTGCAACGTAACATTACCAAAAATAACTCTGCAACTACGTTAAATATTGTTTTTAGCTGATAAACCATGCTTTTGTTGCTAACGTTAGCTATTTGAGCTGTATAACTGAGCTGTATTGCT
This sequence comes from Synaphobranchus kaupii, assembly GCA_029718625.1. Taxonomy (NCBI): domain Eukaryota; kingdom Metazoa; phylum Chordata; class Actinopteri; order Anguilliformes; family Synaphobranchidae; genus Synaphobranchus; species Synaphobranchus kaupii. The sequence continues at coordinate 85,272,861 of CM056380.1, forward strand.
AAAAATCTCTTAAAACTATCACTCCTCAACTGAGTTGTGTTGGTAGGATTTAGTCTAACGTTACCTCTGCCAAAACTATATTCTATTAAATATCTGGCTATTTTAAAGGCGAACTACCGTAATGTTAACATGAATTGTCTTGCACGACCAACACTGCTATATATGACGGGCTAATGTCACTAGCATTATCAGCTATTATTATTATTATTAGCTAGCTCACGGTGTGGCGCTTATAGCTTTATTAACGTTAGGCTACTGATAATATTGTGGACATGTCTGAAAAGGAGTAATGTTAGTAGCTAGCTAACATTAAAAAAAAGTTTGATTTTGATTTTAGTTCTCTAGCCAGTTATGTTAGATAGTTTCCACTTATAACAATATATGACAAACAAACCTCATCTTGATGTCTTATTCTGTTTGGGTTATAGAGGCTCTGAATGATTACTCGAGTTGAGGGATGGCATCCCCCCTGAAATAAAAACGGTCAAAATCATCCCCCTTCTAAAACGGCAATCCCCCCCTTTCCATCCCCCCCTTTGTCATTTTTATCAATGAACGTGGTATTACTGCTATTTCAACATTAATTTTGCGCATATTGAGTAAAATACTGTGGGCGAGGGAGCACGCACACATGCAATGACATTTTTACCAAGTCACTGACCCTATGCTATGCGAGTGCCCTAGAGGCACCAGAGCGCCGTGATGCGCTTGTTTGATTGATGCTAGAAGCTGCATAGCAGCACGAGCGCAGGTAACGGTCATCACAATGGCCAAGCGACCAGGAGGACAGCGCTCTCTGAGGGACTTCATATTTAAAAAGACAAAAAATAACATTACAGGTAAGTCAAGAGTCAGTAATCTTAGTCATTACTCATTACTTTAGTCACCAAAGGTGGAATCTCTGGACATAAGCAATAACAACATTAGTTTGGAGCTTAGCTACGTTTTTCTCTCTTGTTAGCTAGCTAGCTAAAAGATGAGGACTTGAACTTCATTAACTAGGCTAGCATTAACGTCAGCTAATCATGTTCGGGGAGAGTGGAGTAGGCAGCCATTGACAAAATTGGTCCTATTTTGTATTATCTGTATAATTTTGAATATATTTTCATATTTTGTAAACAGTTTCAATTTGCATGAAAGATTTGTATTTGAACTGCAACAGGGACATCGTTAGGCCTATTTTAGGGTGGCTGAAGCTACCCTAAAATGTTCTTAAGCCCCCCCAAATAATTTGGCATTATTGGCTTAAAATTATCGTTCTGGTTTGTATGTTGTTGTTGTCTCCCCATCCAATACTAGCCTGTCGTAGCCTACTTCACAATGTAAATCGCGGGCACGAGGACCTTGGGGGAGGCTGCATTCCATTGCTTCTCGCTCTGCCAAGTAACGATTAGTGTTGTGTCGTTCGCGAACGATTCGTTCAAAAGAACGAATCTTTTGGGTGAACGAACTGAACTGAATCACTTACTGAAAAGATCCGTTCATTTCTCAGTTCAGTTCAGTTCACGAACGGATCTGATCAGCAGCGAGCGTGCACCGTGCAGGGAGGGGGAGGGACTGCCGCGAGCGAACGTGATTCGTCCCTTGCGAACCAGTTCTGCTGTGCTGAACGAATCATTCGCATTTGCTTCTTCCTATTCCATTTCGGACGTATTGTTCTAAGTATTGTATAGCCGAAATGAGTACCGTGTTTGCGTGTTGTATACTAGAAAGTTTTTTTTTCTTTTTTTTCTCTAATTTGTTTCCTAAATTGTTCGAAATAAAGTTTATATTAAAAAAAAAAATTATTAAAAAAATTCACGGGCGGGCGGGCGCCGAGCGAGGCAGCAAGCGTGCAGAGTGGACTGATTCGTTCACTGCGTGACGTGACGTGATCCTGAGTGATAATCAGCGGCTCAAACTGCCAGAATCAGGCCCAGCAAGTTAAGACTTAAAAGTCATTGAAAACCAGCGTTCACCTCCAATATTGATATTCAACGAGGAAACTTTTAAAATATCAAGATTTGTAAACGGAGTTTGGCGCATTTGTCAAAGCAACAGCACTTCCGCATGAACTGTTCGGCCGTCAGTTCACTGAGTGAACGAACTGTGACATAACGGTGCAAGTTCAGTGATCCGTTCACTGAAGCTACTAGACACAGTGAGTTAACGTGACGTGATCCTGAGTGATAATCAGCGGCTCAAACTGCCAGAATCAGGCCCAGCAAGTTAAGACTTAAGTCATTGAAAACCAGCGTTCACCTCCAATATTGATATTCAACGAGGAAACTTAAAATATCAAGATTTGTAAACGGAGTTTGGCGCATTTGTCAAAGCGACAGCACTTCCGCATGAACTGTTCGGCCGTCAGTTCACTGAGTGAACGAACTGTGACAACGGTGCAAGTTCAGTGATCCGTTCACTGAAGCTACTAGACACAGTGAGTTAACGTGACGTGATCCTGAGTGATAATCAGCGGCTCAAACTGCCAGAATCAGGCCCAGCAAGTTAAGACTTAAGTCATTGAAAACCAGCGTTCACCTCCAATATTGATATTCAACGAGGAAACTTTTAAAATATCAAGATTTGTAAACGGAGTTTGGCGCATTTGTCAAAGCGACAGCACTTCCGCATGAACTGTTCGGCCGTCAGTTCACTGAGTGAACGAACTGTGACATAACGGTGCAAGTTCAGTGATCCGTTCACTGAAGCTACTAGACACAGTGAGTTAACGTGACGTGATCCTGAGTGATAATCAGCGGCTCAAACTGCCAGAATCAGGCCCAGCAAGTTAAGACTTAAAAGTCATTGAAAACCAGCGTTCACCTCCAATATTGATATTCAACGAGGAAACTTTTAAAATATCAAGATTTGTAAACGGAGTTTGGCGCATTTGTCAAAGCGACAGCACTTCCGCATGAACTGTTTGGCCGTCAGTTCACTGAGTGAGTCGGACTACGCAGTACGCAGTCGGAGCTCCGCCCAAGCACTGAACGATTCGGTGAACGAATCTTTTGAACGAATCTTTTTAATGAACTGATTCTAGTGATTCGTGTCACTGAAGTGAACTGTTTTGCCCATCACTAGTAACGATCGGCTTTGGCAACGGCTTGTGACAGGATAACGTTAGTGGCTAGCTAAGGAGTCTAGCCGTGATGTGAAGATTCAAAGTGAATGATGCACAGAGTGAAATTGTAAGTAGTTGTTAACGATTGTTACCTGCTTAACTTTAGCTAGGTTTACTTGAGGTAAAGGAAAGGGGATATTGTAGTAGGCTATGATGTTAACACTAAATTAAGCTATTGTTGACTGTCAAGTTGGCTAACGTAGCTAAAATCCCACAATCAACGTCAGCAAACAGCTTCAAATTGATGCATAAGCTTTTGTTTTGTTAATGTTTAACTTGGTCCAGTCATCATTAAAATTAAAAGCAGTTACCTCCGTATGTGCAGCGAACACACACGCAAAGTTTTTCAATGGAACATTAGGCGCTTTTCCATAACCATATGCTATAACGCTAGCTACACACACAAGTGGATTACGCTATCGTGAACGAGAAAAATACAAGAAATAGCTAGCTAGCTAACTCTATCGACAGCTCTCTATTCTTTGCCATGAATATATCTCTAGTATTTCGAAACAATAATATCAGTCCCCATAGAATGTTATTGTTTAGAGTCAGTTAATGTCAGTGAAAACTGTCCCTCATAACGCTATTGTACAACAAAAGAGAAATGGAAGAAGAGAATATGTCTGTTGCTTTTTACTTGTTGCCATCTTGGCTTCTTCACTGGTTGTTGACATATGTGTACTGTAGTTCTAATACAGTATATACCAAAACAATTTGCGCTCGCATCTCTTGCCCTCCCCTTGGGACTAAGCCCCCCATGTCTTTGCATCATAGTGACGTCCCTGAACTGCAATAAAATGATGATAGATCAATATTTTTCTAATTGTTTTCCTCCATTTTTTCATGAAGGGGTTCTTGTTTAATTTACATAATGATTTAATTAATCACGATTAAAAATTAACCCTTTAGATACCAGTTTTGATCATATACCAGTAACTGCTTTTTTGAAAAATACACTATAATTCAATATTCTAAAAACAAATTTGACTTTATTATTAGTATCATCAGCTGATCCATCTGAATAATAAATGAGAAGATTGATTTTGGTGCATTTTTACTTTTTGTATAATGTCAGATTGAACAAAAAGGTACGTTGGGACTGTTAACCTACAAGATTTGTACCATAGACTTCCATTATAACCACATTTTTTGACCCCCTCCCCCCCTTTAAATTAAAGTGAAAAAATGATTTTGCACTAATTGTCCTCTGCATTTGACCCTAAGTCAAATGTAAGTGGTGCCATGGCAGCCCGGGGACCGACTCCAATTCTGAGGTGCCTTGGTCAAGAGCAATGACAGGAGTATCTGACACCTAACATCCATAACATGCATGTTGTTTTAGGAGTATAATCATTATCTTTATGCTTTAACAATAATCAAAAGGGTACAGAGTTGGTCTCCCACCCTCTGCGCCGTTATCAGCACAAATTATGTCCCCATATGATAAAATCCACCATCCCCCCTGATTTTTTTTTACAACTTGAGTACTGATTACTGACCTATGGTAGATGTAATGGTCAGACTTGATTGCAGTTCAAATAATGCATGATCTCTGTATGAACCCAGAACATCATATACATATATTTGAAGGGCAGATCCCGAGCTTTCATTTAGTGTACATCATGCCCTGATGTGTGAAAGTGGAATGTTATTTTGGGGGCTTGCAGAGGAAATGGACACAATTTCATTCCAACAGACTGATGTCATTAAAACATGATTTTGATTGACCAATCATTGAGACATCAAGGACTGGAGGTACTCATCTTAAACTGAGAGCTCAGTCCTTTCTAATGGTGAAAATCCCATCATCATAAGGGGCTCTGAATGATAACTGACTTATGGTAGATGTAATGGTCAGACTTGATTGCAGTCCAAATAATGCACAATTTCTACATGAACCCATATCATTATATACATGTACTCGAAGGGCAGATCCAGAGCTTTCGTTTGGTATACATCATGCCTTGATGTGTTAATGTGGAATGAGATTTTTGGGGCTTGATATTGAAATATATCCTTATCCTCTCCAACAGGCCTTTTCCATCAAAATAAAATTTTGATCCACTTATAATTGAGTCATCAAGGATTGAATATACAAATTTTAAACAAAAGACACTGCATTTTCAAAAGGTGAAAACCTTATCTTGATGTCTTATTCTGAAAGGGTGATGAGGGCCTCTGAAATATGTTTGATAATGCTATTAGTTTTGATCAATTTTTCAGATATTTCAAATTTATATTTAATGAAAATTCTATGCTGAAATGAAAGTACATATGATGCCCATTCAGAAACTGTTAAAATTGTATTGTTTTAGCTAAATGTTTTAGCTAAAATCTAGCCTACTAATCACTCCATTCAACATTATTCAACGAATTCTGATTTATGTAAGCAATAATGACGGAGGAGCCGGCCATTACACAGTTTAAATGCCCGACGCAGAGGTAGTAAAGTGAGTGAGAGAGAGTGTGAGTGAGAGTGAGTGAGAGAGTGAGAGTGAGTGAGTGAGTGAGAGAGTGAGAGTGAGAGTGAGTGAGAGTGAGAGTGAGAGTGAGTGAGAGTGAGTGAGAGTGAGTGAGAGTGAGTGAGAGTGAGTGAGAGTGAGTGAGAGTGAGTGAGAGTGAGTGAGAGTGAGTGAGAGAGAGTGAGTGAGAGTGAGTGAGTGTGAGTGAGAGTGAGTGAGTGAGAGTGAGTGAGAGTGAGTGAGAGTGAGTGAGAGTGAGTGAGAGTGAGTGAGAGTGAGTGAGAGTGAGTGAGAGTGAGTGAGAGTGAGTGAGAGTGAGAGTGAGTGAGTGAGAGTGAGTGAGAGTGAGTGAGAGTGAGTGAGAGTGAGTGAGAGTGAGTGAGAGTGAGTGAGAGTGAGTGAGAGTGAGTGAGAGTGAGTGAGAGTGAGTGAGAGTGAGTGAGAGTGAGTGAGAGTGAGTGAGAGTGAGTGAGAGTGAGTGAGAGTGAGTGAGTGAGAGTGAGTGAGTGAGAGTGAGTGAGTGAGAGTGAGTGAGAGTGAGTGAGAGTGAGTGAGAGTGAGTGAGAGTGAGTGAGAGTGAGTGAGAGTGAGTGAGAGTGAGTGAGAGTGAGTGAGAGTGAGTGAGAGTGAGTGAGAGTGAGTGAGAGTGAGTGAGAGTGAGTGAGAGTGAGTGAGAGTGAGTGAGAGTGAGTGAGAGTGAGTGAGAGAGAGTGAGTGAGAGTGAGTGAGAGTGAGTGAGTGAGAGTGAGTGAGAGTGAGTGAGAGTGAGTGAGAGTGAGTGAGAGTGAGTGAGAGTGAGTGAGAGTGAGTGAGAGTGAGTGAGAGTGAGTGAGAGTGAGTGAGAGTGAGTGAGAGTGAGTGAGAGTGAGTGAGAGTGAGTGAGAGTGAGTGAGAGTGAGTGAGAGTGAGTGAGAGTGAGTGAGAGTGAGTGAGACCTTATTTTTCGGATCTGCAGATACTCATGCTTGACTATTTCTGACCCACATCAAAACACTTGTTGATAGCTACGATGTCAGAATGATCACATACAGTACATTCATAATACAACGGAACAGTTATGTGCATAATTCGGATAAAATACATAGCCCAATGTATTTATATACCTTAAAAAGTAACGTTACGTGTGTTTTTACATAACAGCCACGAGTGCGATAGCGCTGTGGAAACATCAACGTTGCTGGGCAGTGGCAAAATAGAATAAGAGAATCTCTTCAACATTCAACAGAAACCAGGTGTAGAATTGTTACGAGGTAGGATATTTGGTTCCTTAATCTGTTTATCAGAGATTTGTAGAAAAAAATGTTAACGTTATACTGAAAGTAGCTATTGGGTAGGCGTAGCCTAGGCTACGCAAAGATAAATGCACCGAATGTTTATTTGTAACAGTTTCAACTTTTTAATAATAGCCTATAGGCTAGCCTATATCGGAACAAACGTTTTTGTAGTGTGTAGAAACGGTACATTTTATGCATGTTATTGTCTGACTGTGGCAAGATGGTTGTAAACGGGTTTGGGCTATTTTATCGCGCAGTGCAACTTGAGAGGTTGATCTATGCACAAGCGGTGACTCTGCAGCAATCCTGCATTGGAATTTTGAGGGTTTAAAGTTGTTTACAATTTCAGAGAAATATGAATAGGCTACTATAATTGGGACATTGATGACTAGGCTAGCACCGTAGATAGGGCTAATAGCCTGCATGTTTGTGGTGAAAGAGCGCATTGCGCTTGATGCAGCGTTTGTTGTAGTTATAGTCCAATGGTAATGATTATTATTTTTGAAAGCTAAAGTGAGTATGATCATTTCAGTTGCAGACAGAAGTAGGCTATGTCGTTAGCTGTGGAATTTCTCGTCGGCATTTTTCCAAGGTTGTTGACAGAACGTTAAGTGATTCAAAAATCAGCTCAGTGCTCACACTGAGAATTCTCAATGTGAGCTAGCCTACTGCACGTGCCCATTGACCCCCATACATTTTTTGGCGATAAAATGTCAAATATCTCAAAAAGTGTATATGGTATAAAGGTATAATATAAGGTATGAATGGTGTGAACGGTGTAGGAGGAGATAGGTTTTGAAAAATCGGCAGAAGAATAATAACGGTAAGTCCGATAACAAGCATTACACGAGACTGTTCAACTGTAGTTTGAACGTACAATTAGCATTCTGTGGGTAGCAAATTTATGCCCCATTGTTAGCCATTTCATTTCCGTTATTGTAGAATTATAAAGGTTTATTTAAAAACTGTACAATAAACAAAACCCAGATAGCCATGAAATGTCGGCCCACCGGTCAGTGTCTGCCGCCTGAGCCTACCACAGTTGGCCCAACGCTGGCGGAGTTGGTTCGGACTCTTTTTGAATGACTGCCCAGAATCGGGCCAGGTACACTGGCCAATTCCGGTTGCCAGAACTATGCCGACTCTGCCGTCACTGGGCCGAAATAACCCCAGCATAATTATGATATCATTTCATATTTTATTTCCTTCCTCCTCCTATATTCTCAAATATACATATTTTATGCATATACAGTGTATATTGTACATTTAAGCTTTTAAGAAATAATCAACCACAAACACTTGGTTTTAGAATTGTGATGCAAAAGATTGTATTGGTATAAATTGACATGTTGTTAATGTACATCTTACATTTTAATTGATCATTCTTCTTTAATTGCTGTTGGACATTTGCAACATTTTGTACTTTAATATTAGTTATTAGTAACTAATAGTAGTTAGTAAATAAGAAAGAAAAAAAAGTAAAAAAAAAAAAAAAAAAAAGGACACTTTTTAACCTTGATCTATCATGTCTTTCTGATATTTGACACCCATAATGTAACCTTGGAATAATGGTTTGTTATACTTTTGAGGAAAAAAAACAAAACAAAACATGAACCATCATTCAGAAAATTAGGGACAGTGTCAATTTATGGTCTAAGGTTCTGTAAATTGGCATGTGTGTACACTAGCATTCAAAAGCTAGGAATCACTGAGACATCTTTATGTTTTTGAAAGAAATTGATACTTTTATTAACCAAGCTAGCATTAAATTGATAACAAAATGCAGTCAAGACATTGATCATGTTACAAACTACTATTTCTATTTCATTCTATTTCTACTTTAGCAATTGTAGCTATTTTTATACATTACCCCTCCCATTTTAGGGCACCAAAAGTGATTAACATAAATTTAAAATGAAATATTTAATATTTGGTTGAAATATTGCAATACATGCCAGATATGCAATAGATATGGATGGATCATTTAAAGGGTTGTTTCTCCTGACTTATTTTTCCATAGAGTTAAATAAGAAAATGAGTCAAGAGAAACAACCCTTAAAGTGATCCATCCATGTCTACTGCTTATCTGGCAGCAAAGTGATGGTTTGAGGCTTTTGAAATAGAAATAGTAGTTCATAACATTATCAATTTAATGCTACCTTGGTGAATAAAAGTATAAATGGTTTTGAAAAACATAAAAATCTCTGTGATTACAAACTTTTGAATGCTAGTGTACATCGCACTGTATAGAACAACATTTGGAAAATCAACCAAATTTTTAAAAATCATTTTTGAGATAATTAGATTATGGTCATTAGACAATAATTAGACAATGGCCATTACTCCAAAGTTACATTATGGGTGTCAAATATCAGAATGACCTGAGAGGTCAAGGTTAAACAGGGTAGATTTCCCCATGGAATAGCCCTAATATTGAAATTAAATTTACTTGGTGAAGTTAACAGCTACTAGTTAACAGCTTGATTCTTCGGGTTCTGCCCTGCCTTCATTTTGCTGTCGTCGTCTTCTCTCCCCGTCTCGGTCTCCTGCCAATTGCAGCCATCGCTTCATGTATTTCTCCATCTCCTCATCCACTGCCTCCCTGCACAAAGAATTCTGCCTGACTGCATCTGCAGGAGTCGAGGGGTGGGGGCAGGGGTTACCTTAGCTAATGTTAAATGCAGATTATGAAATAACTATAACTAGTACGCTTAAAAATTATGAAATTCGGGACAAAAGTCCATTGACCGTAGCATGAACACATCTAAATACAGAACATATGCAGAAAAATAGTGTCATTATTGGCACATTTATTTTCTAACTTTTTAGCTAACGTTAGCTGGCTAGCTAACTTAAAGTTAGCGACAGTTTTTTACGTTATGTTAATTAATGTAATGTTACTAGTTGTCTCATAAATAAATCCTCACTGTATTGAGGAAATAAATCCTCACTGTATTGAGATGACATTGTGTGACCATATAAAGTTGTGTCGTCTCCATTAACGTTACAAATGTTTTTAATATAATTAAAATTGTAGACTCGACTGAAAACTTTACATGAAGCTCATGGTCTGCACTCTGCACTAAACCGTTTGTTAATGACTTATTAAAAATCAGGAAGGCGCGTGTTTCTAATGATTGCTACTTACGTGTCGTTTGCCGACCTGTTGCCAACACAGGCCCTGAATCAAAGATTGGGGGTTGGGCCACCGTTGCCAAGCCAGAATCGGGCCACACTATTTCCTAAGACTATGAGGCGAGCGCTTCTTTTGTCAAAATCGAGCCGGCTCCGGCCAGATTGATACTGGCCACATCTGACACTCTGCCAATTGTGCCGACAGTAAAGTGGACACTGGGCCAGATGATTGTGCTATCTGTGACCCATCAAAAGCATTAGTCCCATGTCATGCCTGACATATCGCTATGTCTACTTTAGCGATTAGAGTTGTAGAATTTGAGCTAAGTGGCCGAACAAATCTTTCCCATATTTATTTTATGGCGAGGTATTTATGAGATGAGTTGATCTGCCAAGTGGCTTGATAATTGGTGCTAAAATGGCTGAGATATTGATATGCGAAATTTGGGTTTTAACATGCAAATTGTACTTGCAAGCAAAACAAAACTTATATAATAAAGGCATACGCATGTCCAAAATTCAGTGCAGGTGCTAGGTAAAAAAAGATAATGCTAAATAAGAAAAACACAAGTACACTGTTATAATGCTCCCAAGTGATAGCCTAGCCTATTTATTATCTAGCTACATCCGTGAGCAGTGACAACGAAGGCCTACATGGTCATCGTAATGTTTACCTCGTTTCCTGTCTAGTTCTTATCAGTTCTGTGATCAATCCTCAGACTCAGAGAACTAGGAAATATTGCTATCTAGCCTGCTAACTGCCAGACGACCAAAATCACAGACAAAACACCACTCTGGACTTCTTGGTTGGGTTTGAACCGCCCTTGTAATGTCCCTGTCCTTTGACTGACAGGTCTTTTCACTTTGAACATGAAAATGCAAATGAAGGTATGCATGTTTGGCATGGTTTTTGCAAGAAATGATAATGTAAACGGAAGCAATGCCATTGGATTTGATTTGTCACCCCTGTGCACAAAAACATGAAAATGACATGTTTAAATTGTGATTTCTTCTTGCCATGGATCATGCGATTACAATAAGAAACTGCTATTTCAAATGTGGGTTTTTAATTTTAATTTTAATTATGGCAGGGTTGTGTCAGAGGGTGAGAACAATTACTGAGGAGGGTCTGGCGCTACTTTACGCTTCCACCGCGAAATGTGGAAACGCCATTTCCCCTGTTCCTGGAATTCCTGTTTTGTGCACACCGATTGATTCTGCTGTCAAAGCACACATCTTGCTCACATCTTTTCCCTTATATTGACACATCGTCGGCGTGCAGCGGAGGAATGCTCGCTGCATCCAACACGTGCATCCTGTTGACTTTACCATTTAATGGCTGGCAAGCTGCATTTACAGGCAATGTGCCTTAACATTCAGCCATGTGATTTAGAAAAGGCTCATATGGAGACAATTGCCCTTGTAGCCTGAAAAAGGTTACCGGTTTACTGGCAGACCCGGCTGAGGTTTGTAAAACTTTGTCCGTCAACTACTTTCCTTCCTCTTGGAGCCCAGCCTTCTCTCCCGTTGATGAGTCTTTCCACGGCATTGTTCTGGCCCACGGGACTGGAGCTTGCCCAGAACTCATTACCGGAGCCGGGAGAACTCATCAGTACTGTCTTTACCAGCCCAGCCCCACGCTCATTTAAACCCACTTCCTTCCCGCAAGCGCTCTGCAGTCTGCACGCAAGGTGCAAATCCTCCCATACCACCTCAAATCAGCCAGTCAGGGAAATAACTAAAAATAAAATAAGAGTTGGTACTGACTGAAACGCTTCCACCAATCCCCTTCCCTTTTACTCCACAAATCCTCAGACACAAAGGCAGAAACACTGTGTACCATGGAATGCCCAGGGGAAATGGAATGACTGGTCTGACATTGGTCTGTCCAGCTGGGCTGAACTCTTAGGTCATGTTTGGAGCAGGAGTTCAGGGCCCCTAAGTGCCACAACACCCAGCTGAGGTACTTGTGTAAAGTGCAGTGGGGTGGGGCATGGCTTTGAATCGAATGCCATAGTGTAACCCTACCTATTCAAATCCTAACTGCACAGCGTAGGGATCAGGTACCTGTGGGCTGCCTGCAGAAGGTGCTACAGTTTGCACTGTGGAATCTAAGCGGTCAGTCAGTCCCCCGCATTGCGCAGGAGTCTTATGGAAAGATGCAGCGAAACTGACAGGTGATGCATCGGGTGGGATGGCTCTACAATTGTGACTCAGCATTCCAAATTTAGGTTAAAAAAAACTGGAAAATTAAAATAAAACCACACAAAATAAGCTAAAGTAATTTAAAAAAATAAAATAAAAAACATTGTAAGAGTGGTGAGATAGATGGATGGCATCACAACCAAGCTTAATGGCCTTTAACAGAATAAAACAAAAAAACGGTTTTCCTATCAAGGAACTTATTTTGCACGGATGATGAGCGGATTTGACGGAATGATGATGAACTGTCGGGGAGGATGCTCCCGGCCTCAAACCCAGGGTCAGGGTGTGGGATGTGGCAGACGGAAACGCTGCTAAAATTCCCAGGAGCTCCAGTCCAAATGGAACCTTGCCCTGCTGTTTGTTAAATCTGCAAGCTGTCACTGTCACTGGCGAGCAAGCTCTGACACCAAAATATTTACACATCTGTTTTAAAGATCAGTGAGCCGCATGAAAATCAAACCCTGTTCACACACAACAAAACACATAAACACACAGCTGGTGTTATTTCAGCTCTAAAAACACTAAAAAACGAAACAAACAAACGCTAAACAATGTCTAAAGGCATGAGAAACTACCGCACCAGGGAAAATGCAATAAATAAATATGCCCCATACATCCTTTCTCAAAATACATATTTCAGTGTATTTCGGTGAATGGAGTTTTAGGGTGCAAAAACTAGCTGTAGATCTTCAGTTGTGCAAATATTAAACAAAGTTATGGTTTAAAAACACTGGATCTCCAAGAAAAGTACTTGAAAGCTGCAACAAGTAAAACAAGGCGAAACCCCCAACAGAGCGAAACACACTTTTTAGGATAAAAGAATGCCAGAAAAGCGTACACTTAAGCTCCAGTGACACCGCACAACAGGAAACAGTTTAAGAGGAAAAACCATAAACCTCCTGGCAAAGAAAGGAAGACTGGTGAGCTTCTGCAGCCACTGTTGTCTGTGGCTCAAATCTGTCAAGCAACGGAACCATAGTAACAGCTCTTCCCCCTTCCCCCCTACCTCTGTAATATGAAAAACCTACACTGGCTAAACACAGAATCAGATCCATGAAATGTCTGTTTATATCAGCATGGAGGTAACACAGGTTTGGCCTCCAGATGCAAATATTTAAGGCTTTCTGCTCCACTTATAGCTACATTCAGAGTGCCTTCCCTTTATGTCGAAATCTCCATTTATTGCGTTGCCTTTTGTGGAAAGTACTTCAAATGCCTGTCCGAGAAGTGGAAGTTTATTATTATTATTATTATTATTATTAATAATAATGTAATGGCAAACAGTGCATATATTTGGTAATATTTTGCACATGGTCAATACACCTGACATCCTATGGGGTGTGCTAGAACTGTATCATACATTAGTAAAAATGACCTTGCTAACTGGCACACTACAAAACAAATTTGTGTGACAAAATAACAATACAAGGTGTATACATGAAAACCACCAATCATGGTGAACAAGTATGATCCATATGAGGGGTGCACATAATATATAATGCTATTTCATAAATCAAAATAAAGTGAAATAGAAAAAAATGTTTTCTATGTGAATCATACATGACCAAAATTCATGCACATTAGAAAAGGTTTAGTAAAATGATATAGCTGGTTCCTAACACTAGAGGTCAGACTTTTCTTATCTTTCCCTTCCTCTCTGGCCAGACTTCCTCTTTGTATTTTCTGGGAGAGGGCTACGTCAATCACGCTTCGAGCTGCTTGATGTAATCCAATTCAGACACCCGATTTCCTTGTGCGCAGTCAGACAGAACGACACGCTGGCATAATGTCACAGCACCAGACATCCCTCCCATTGTCAGCCGTTCTCAGACTGAGGCTCTCTGTAAACCGAGTCACACCTCCGCTGTAGAGCAGGCATGCTACACTGAGTCCGTGAGAGGCTCCTCTTCATCGGGGATTAACTACACAATTTTATTTGACCTCGAAACCTGTTGAGACATCTCTCGTAGGACATTGTTCATGTTGTGTAAAGACTTCCATTTGTCTCTTTCAAGCTATTTTAAAGAATAAGTAAGCCGGGTTTAAAAATTATTGTGTCAAAACCTAACAAATGGAACACATTTTACAAATGCCCTACGATTCACAAAGAAACAGGGTCATTCCGTGTCAAATCAACCAGTTTTCTGAAAAGTTCCTGTATGACCCCTCTCAGATTTTGATGAAAACTCCATCATAATAATCCATTGTGTGAAAAATTAACACACACAAAAAATTTGCTCAAAACCTCCGTCTTTCGCGCTCGCGAGTCGTGATTTTTTTCGACTTTGGAAGCTTATAACTTGGGATTGGTAACAGCTATAGAGCTGACACTTGGTATCCTAACTTACTTTCTTCCAAATTGCAAGAATATGACATCAGACGTATGACGTACCCCCTTCCCTTTTCAAGTTATATGCACCCAGTCGCACATGTTTTTGGTGATTTTTGCAAATGTCTTGTCAATGGATCACCATGTGGACAGTTAAAACTTTTTCAGAAATTTACACCAGTTAAACAGATATATTAGATCTACTCATCAACCAAATTTCAGCTTTGGTACTCAACTCTTTCATGGTTAGATAGCATTTTGAAAAGTACACATATTTTAACATATCAGGAATTCTTAAGAGTTACGTTACTACTTAAGTGTCAAATTATGTATCAGACATCAAACAGAATAGTACATGTACTTTAAACCATATACTATAAATGTTAAATTACCACATATTCTGCCATATAGATGTGTACAGTTTGTCGTTTACTTGATAAATGCTGGCAGTTTGCCTTGAATGTTATTGAAGTCGTTAACAGTTAGTCTGTAGTGACGGCCTCCACATGAATACTGCTTCCATTGTAGGCCTAGGAAACAAAACTATGCATGGTACAGTAACAGCAGCACACGCATGTTTCGCAGTTAGTAAATAAATAGTTGGGATGTATTCTGTAATCGACGAGGCTCACTGATGGGATCTCAATTCTTGAATGATAGAGCTAGAATGAAATTGACCAAATATTGTTGCCTGGTAATGGGAAATGCCATCATTGCGTAATGGGTTATCCCTGTATTTACCTGACATGGGAAAATCCCACATCTAACCATAGCTCTAGGCCCTAGGGGGCATCTTAACTTTATTTTACCTGTAAACTTTATTTATCTCCTGTGATAAATATGCATGTTGTGATCAGACCTTACGCACGTAGATCGGCCGATTTCAAGTTTTGTATCCCGGAATTGTGCAAAATTTGTATTTTTCAAAATGTGGTCTAACCATGAGGAAGTTGAGTACCAAAGCTGAAATTTGGTTGATGAGTAGATCTAATATATCTGTTTAACTGGTGTAAATTTCAGAAAAGGTTTTAACTGTCCACATGGTGATCCATTGACAAGACGGACGGTTGTGTTTTTGACTTTTTTTCACCCGGACCCAACTTTGGATGGATGTCATTCCTTTACAAATGAATTGATTAGGCTGTACTTGCTTGTGACCATAGACACACACCTATAGATAATACATCTGTGATATGGGATGTATATGTCCACTCGTATGGGCACAGGGTGACCTCGAAAATCACCACAAACATGTGCGACTGAACAAAGTGGCTACTTTGGGTGCATATAACTTGAAAAGGGAAGGGGGAGAAAAGTAAGTGGGAGCACGAAAGACGGAGGTTTTGAGCAAATTTCAGGAGGCCATATCTTGGAAACGACATGTCGTATGAGGCAAATTTCTTTTGTGTTCATTTTTCATACAATGGATTATTATGATGGAGTTTCATAAAAATCTGAGAGGGTCATGCAGGGACCACTGGGTGATTTGACACGGAATGACCCAGTGTGTTTTGCAAATGAAAAACACGATTATCAAACAAACACAGCGTGTTTTGCAAATGTAAAACGTACCTATTACACATACAAAAGTTTTCAAGTACAACATGCTTCACATACGCATACAATGCGTTTTACAAGTACAAAAATAATGCAACTATTAGAGGTCTAATTTAGTGCCAAAACAGACAACCAGAACACGTTTTACAAATGCCCTATGATTCACAAACAAACACTGTTTTTCAAATATGAAACAGTTTTCTAATATATCAAGCTTCACAAAGACAAAACATATTTTATAAATGGGTCAATGACATGACGTGATTTTTTTGTGTCTGAATTCATTATTTTCCTAAAAACAATAATAAAAAATCACACCCAAGTGGTGAAGTAAGCGGTGCAGGTTTATGAGCAATCATATTAAAAAAATGCAATAGAAAATGTGTGTGTTGTTTACATGTACAAAAACAATGGCCTCTGGTTTGGTGATATTTATTTACATACGCAATATACTCTGTTATAAAACGGGTAATTCTGACCACGCATTATGATTGGTTGAGTGGCGTTCAAAGCTGTGTCTATATTCGCGATATAGTACCCCTATGATGCAATAATACACCTGTTTACCTGGACGTAATTAATATCACTCCGCACGTCCGCTGCAAAAACTTTCTGATGCTGTGCTGAAGGCTAGAGAAATCATGTCCGTGAGTGGACATAAAATCGAAAGCTACTGGAAACGAAATCCAATGCAAAGGAAATTAGCTAACGGTGGAGTGACATTCTCACTGGAGAGCCAGATTCATCTCTTTTATGCTAGTAACGATAGCAACCGTTTAGGCTTACAGCTGATTCATGAAACCGGTTAAAACGTAAGCTAAATCTGCAGATTAAAAAAGTGTGTATTCGGCAAGTTACAGCAACTTTAATGTAGCAAACCATTTTTGTGGTTAGAGGTGCAGTAGCTATTTATTCAGTTTGGAAATACGAATTTAGTTGGAATTTAGCTAGCTAGGCTTAGTAATTAGCTAGCTGTAAACATAGCCTACCGACTGGTTGTGTGAAAGCAAGTTAACGTTACTTCACATCTGTATAGGCTATATATAGATAACTGTTTTAACTAACGTTATAACTACTACATTATATTATCATTGTGATTATGTTATTAGCACATAACGCTAGCTATTAGTTTGTTTGCTAGCTAGCATTCCATGCCTAGCTTTGTTTGTTTTTGTGTTGCATGGCAACAGCTACACTGGGGACTATTTTCTCTGCTGTTGAAATTAAATTAATAATGTTAATTAAAAATAGTTTTATTGAAAGTGTGCCTTGTCCTTATATATTATTTACAATATAGCTGGCAACCGTTTTATAAAAGCAATAAGGTAACTCGACGACGTACAATATCGTCAATATAGTCACAGTTAAAGGGTTGCCGGCCTTCCGCTTCGCGTCGGGCCTAACAACACCCTTTAACTGTGACTATATTGACGATATAGTACTGCGTCTCGTACCTTATTGCTTAAATAACAAACAGGAAAGATTACAGTTATTACTTGAACAATAACAATGGAATTCCAAACTCAACAAGAGGGTGCATGGATTGTTGGGCCGTTCCATAACTGACTGGGTCCAGCAGAACACTGGTGGTAGATTTTGTATTGATTTTGCTTCGGGGGGTTGCTACGGCGACTCACCTTGCTAACAGGTGGAATGTTCAAAACTCCACTCTAGCGGCAGTTGGTAATTTCAATTTCAAACCCATTTTCTAACTTGTGACGACGACTACAGTTTTTAAGGTACACAGACATAATATGTATCAACGTGTTCATGTGGTTCCCAGGATTTATACGGTGTAAATATCTAAGCTGTGACATTTTTAATTTGTAAAATATTCAGTGTTGTTTGAAAACCATGCTCCCTATTCACACAAATGGTGGAATGTTCAAAACTCCACTCTAGCGGCAGCTGGTAATTTCAATTTCAAACCCATTTTCTATCTTGTGACCATGACTACAGTTTTTAAGCTACACAAGGCATATTATATACAGATGTGCATCTGGTTCCCAGGATTCCTTATGGTGTGAATATCTAAGCTGTGACATGTACATTTTTTGAGATGTTTGAAGCTGGGCATGCTTTTCTCAAGCTACTATTGTATTGCCGGGCATGTGACGTATAGGCGACTCCTGATTAGTTTAAATCTCATGCTACGGACGGACGGACACACGTCACGTATAGAAGCGGCTGCACCGCTTAAAAACATGTTATATATCAAATTGCACTACAAAATCTCCTTTATGAGAAACCCTTCTCATTTTATTGAAATTCAATTTATTTTTTGAGTTTTGGTGTTCTAAAGTCCCAAAATGTCAGGTGGTGCGACCGTCCCAACATACATGCAGAGAACAAAACTTCAATTAAATGGATAATTTTCTCAATAAAATTCCTAATCAAATAGTTTGGCATGATTTTAGGTTAGATTGCTTATAAATGACGGAAAGTAGTTTAACAGTCCTATTTCAAAAATATTCTATTAAAACCTTTGTCCGAGAAATTGACTTCTCCAAATGTCGGGGGGGGGGGGGGGGGGGGGTGACCAACATAAAAACATCATTTTATGTACTGTGCCTGTAAGAAAACAATGCAACAGGGTGTGACATCACACAGAAGTCCCCACAGGACCCCTGTCATGCAGTAACAAGGTTAATAACTCTCCCACAAATATTACATAATTTGACGTTTTTGAGTAATGGTGAGGTTGGTTCAACTTACCATGTCAGGTGGTATGACCCCTGGAAAACTATGAAAATTAGTTTTTATTCGGAAAATGTGTATTTGATTGAAAAGATATATGTATAACCTTGAGTTCAAGGACAAAAATGTATATAGGTGACCAAGTTAATTCCTGTTAGATTTGAATTGAGTTTGAAAAGTCAGGTGGTGCGACCAATATGTCAGGTGGCGCGACTAGAATTACAGTTAAACCAATTGAAAAAAGTGATGTTAATTAATGTGTTTGAAGATATTAAATACATTTTCTTAAATATATACTTTCTATCTTTCTGTATGATATTTAGTTGTTTAAAGGTGAAAAAGTCCTACTCTTCAAGAATATAGGACTATATAACCAAAATTGATACTCAAAGTTGCATATTGTACCTTTTAAGTTATTATTTTTTCATTCATTTTTGTAGATGCCATTACCAAGCAAAGACAGCACGGCACGGCATCGAGATAGTTAAAAAAATTATCCAGTTGCATTTCATTATTGAAATGTGTTCCTTGAGACTTAATTTTTCAGTTTTATTTTTAAAGCATTGATCAAATGTTGTCTTGTTGACATTACCATTGTGGCAGTATTGTTTTAAATGTTGAATTTGCAGTATTGTTTTGAATGCTGACCTGAATGAAATGTAGTCCTCATTATTGAAATGTGTTCCTTGAGACTTGATGTTTCAGTTATATTTTTTAAGCATTGATCAAATGTAATCTTATTGACATTACCACTGTTGCCGGCCTGAATTAAATGTAATTGTATGATTAAGTTCCAGTATAAAATGCTCAGGTTTCAAATAAAAGGTGGCGCAACTGGTCATGGTCAGGTGGTGCGACCAGCAAATTTACATTTAAATGTATCCATTCCCATTGCAGTCTGCAAAATTAAATCAGAAATATAACTGAAAATCTTTAAATAATGTATACAAATAATTTTTACTGTTAGAATTTTTATTTTCTTTCTCTCTATGGAAAATAAGGTGTTTGAAAACAAAAAGAAGTGGCCGTTTCTATAAATGGAATAAAACTGCCATAAATAAAGAAATTAAAGTGGAATTTACCATGTGATGTGTATTTGACACACTACAATGATTCATATTTGCAGGTTTTCAGTAGTGGTAAATACATTAAAAGTGTATTATTCAAAATTCATATATGGTCGCGCCACCTGACATTTCTGGGTGGTAAAATCTGAAATCTTGTTAACATCTTATTTGTCATTGACCCAAATACGGAACAGTTCTCAAGTAGGTTAAACACGCTTCACATACGAATAATACAGTGCGTTTTACAATTACAAAAAAAGTCTTCCATTTGTGAATCACGTGACTTTTGGCACTATATAAAAGACCCTTTAGTTTCCCTAAGGAAGAAATATCTATATGTCGGGACGCGATATTACGATGATGGTTTGGGGTAATCAGATATTAATGAATATGCGGTAGGGGTGTGAATCTTTGGCTTCACAGCGATTCGATTCGATTAACGATTCAGTAGTTGGCGATTCGATTCAAGGACACTTTTTTTTTTTGGAACGATTCGATTCGATTCGATTCTGTAAACCACGATTCGATTCAGTAACTTTTAACCAAAATTCTATATCCATGAAATAAACATGCAATAATGCGAGTGAGACTATCTGTATTCTTCTGAAAGGTGAAAAAATAAACAGACAACAGAATTACTTATTAAACATATTTATTCTATAAAAAAAGTAGTCCTGCATAATATTTTATGCTGAATACAAAAATGTAATTAAACATGGCTCAGTTATTTTGAACATTTTTCAATAGGCTACATGCTGGCAGGGGAGAGAGTGGGTGGGTGAGTGAGTGAGTTAAGAGTGAGTGGGTGAGTGGGTGGGTGAGTGGGTGGGTGAGTGGGTGGGTGAGTGGGTGGGTGAGTGAGTGGGTGAGTGAGTGGGTGAGTGGGTGAGTGGGTGGGTGAGTGGGTGAGTGGGTGGGTGAGTGGGTGGGTGAGTGGGTGGGTGGGTGAGTGGGTGAGTGAGTGGGTGAAATGCACCAGTAGAGGGTGAGGGGGAAAAAAACTATTGGCGGTACTTCCTTGCAGGCTGACTAGCTCAGTGTTTCCCCTACCATTATCTTGGCCGGGCGGGACAAGAGGGAAAATAAATAATTTTAATGAAAAAAAATAATAATTTATATTATTCTTTTTTTTAAATATATATAATCTTTTTTTATTTTTTTTTATGTAGCTGCAATATTTCCCTTACCGCAGAATGCGGGAATGATCAAAATAGCATCTGGAAAAACCCTTGCCAAAACAGCTTCGGTTTCCTGTTAGGCCTAATTAAAATTTTCAATTGCAGCGCTGATATTATGAGGGTGTAATTATAGTTTCCGCCTCTACGCAAAATGGCGCACTTTCACCGCCCGGGCTGAAAAAAAAATCTAGGGGAAACACTGTAGCTGATGACAGAGTTACGGATTACCGAGCTGTATTTCACAAAAAAATGTGTAAACTAAGTCTTAAAACAATAATCATAATTAAGAATCGCGATTCATTAGATTTAAAGCATTTATATCGATTATTGGTGAAGCCAAAGCGATTCATTCTATTTATTTATTTTAGCAGATCGATTTAGTTGCATCGGTAGGACTGACCATCGATTCATCGATGAATCGCATGAATCGTTACACTCCTAATATGCGGTATTGGAAATTATCGCAGATTAATGAGTGCTTCTGACCACACATAGAAAGCTAAGTGTGTCTTTAGTGGAAACCCATTGCTGACGAGGCTATTCTAGCCTATGACTTTATAATCAATGGATATAGGCTTAGATAGAATATCACCAAATTATGTAGGCCTAGGCTATAATGGGAGGACTGATGAACCTCTGGGCACCCAGATGGCCACATCCTCCAGGAAAAGGGAGTTATTGATAATGGGGGACTCAATTCTTAGAGGTGTAGACAGTATTCTGATCGCACGACAAGGAATCCCGTACGGTGTTGCCTGTATGGTGCCCAGGTTGGAGATCTCCTGGAGCGTGCAGACAAGCTCCTGGCCTGAGCAGGGAGGGATCCAGTGGGCATGGTTCATGTAGGACCCAATGACATAGGTAAAGGTAGATTTGAGGTTCTGTAGCATTAGCGGGTAAGATTAGGAGCAGAGCTTCCACAGTGGTCTTTTCCAGAAGTCTAGTGGTACCACGTGCCAGCAGAGGGAAGCAAAGATTGAACACTACAAACCTGGTTTAGGAAAGGGGTACAGGTTTATGGGGTACTGGGACTCCTTTTGGGACAGGGGTGACCTGTACAAGTGGGACGGGTTGCACCTGAACAATAGGGGTACTGCTGCATTGGGCCAGCGTATGCTTAGGGTAGCACAGGATTATTTAAACTAGGGAATTGGGGGGCAGGGAGGTTAGAAAGTGTAAAGGGCAGGGAGGTGCAGACTGCCCAGATGGAAGCTGTCAAGGCTGCCTATAATAATAGTGAGAACAATTATATATTTTTAGAGCAGAATTCTAGTAAGGGTGGCTTGGGGCAGCAGGGAGTGATGAAACAGGAGGGGAAGTGTAGTGCTAGCAGAAGTAATGGTCTGAAATGTCTGTTTAAATGCTAGAAGTATAAAAAAGTTTTTTTTAGAACTAGAGGCTGTTATGAATTGGGAATTATGAATATTAATTGGGAATTTGTGCCAGGACAAGGAAAAAGTGAGGAAGAATTTCTGGATGTTGTAAATGACAATTTTTTGACGCAGTATGTTAGTCAGCCTACAAGAGGGACATCAATTCTGGATCTGGTGCTATGTAATGATCCTGACCGAATTTGCAGCACAGAGGTAGTGGAGCCACTTGGGACAAGTGACCACTGTGCAGTTAGTTTTGAGGTACTTTGGCAAATTACGAGGGCATCCTCTAAGTCCAGGATTTAAAATTTTAGGCGTGCCAACTTTAACAAGATGCGAGCGTATTTAAGTAATATAGACTGGGCACAACTTCTTGAATGCAATACCTGGAATGAAAAGTGTGGCAGGTTCAAAAGGGTTATTCTTGATACACAATGTAGATTCATTCCAAGGGTAAAGAAATTAAGTTGAAAAAGCAGTCTCCACAGTGGATGAATGGAAGAGTTCCTATATGGAAGAGTTTGTGGGAAAAGAATAAACTTTATATGATATATAAAAAAATACAATACTGAGAGTAATAAGGCAAAATATTGTAATATGCGTGCTAAGGTTAAAAAAGAATTAAGGGTAGCCAAAACGCTGTTTGAATGGTAAATTGCTCAAGATGCAAAAAGCAATCCTAAATGTTTCTTTCAGTACTGCAGTAGGAAAAGGAAAGCTAAGGAGGAGGTTAAGTGCATTAAGAACAAGGAAGGGGCATTGCTGATGTTGCGACATTTGCTAGGTCTTCTAGGCTATAAAACTAGATGGGATTTATAGAAAAAATATGAAAACAGTTTTGCATCTTGCATACAACAGGTAATGCGTAATTATTTTCATATGGCTGTCTCCAATAAATCCTTATACAGAGGCTATTTCCTGATGTAATAATTTTACTTCTGCTTCATTTCCATTTAGGCTGCACTAATAGCGATTAAACTAATAGTGATTAAAAATGATTAAAAATAAACTTATTCAGATATTTTTGCCAATTAGGCTACACAACGTACGTCTACAGCCACAACACATAGGTCAAGTGCATTTTAAAATATTGCTCAGATGCATTAACTGCTTTTAATATTTTCATAAATGGAATGACTTGGATGTGCCATTTTTTATGATCAGCTACTCATTTAAGGCAAACTCTGATTTTAAAGGTCACATAACCTATGTTTTCCAAAGAGCACGTTTTTGTTTATCACCTGTTGACTCCGCAGTGCTCTGAACAATGTTAATTGTTTTCATTATCTGCACAACTATTGTTACCTCGCTGTTCATTGCATGCAATGTCGCTGCCTCGCCACTGGGAAAAGCGTACGCAAGGTCAAGAGCTGTCGTGAGATTTCATCGTACCATACACCCAGGTTCATTCATTTTGATAAATCCGGAAATTTCCCTGAAAATGGCCGTACGCTCACTTTACAATCAGATTTGAACGTACGCCTGAATGATAAATGAGGCCCACTATGTTTCTTTGCAAATCGTAGGTCATTTGTAAAACGTGTTCTGTTTGTTTGTTCAGTTTTGGCACTAAATTAACTCCATAATATTTTGTTTGACTCTTCTTTTCAGTTACAGGAGGTCGGTCTGTAAAATAATATAAGATGAAATCCTTGATAAAATGGGAGCCATGTATAGTGCAGTCCGTATGGTGGCCGAAGCCATACGAGTGCGTCGTACGGTTGGAGGTTTGATCCCCTACCATGACACCTTCTGAGCTGTGATTCCTTCCCTGTCTGTTACCCTCCACCCTCTGCTTTCTCTCTAACTAAATAGCGCAAAAAATACTGTTACCCTCCACCCTCTGCTTTCTCTCTAACTGAATAATGCAAAAAATACTGTTGCCCTCCACCCTCTGCTTTCTCTCTAACTGAATAATGCAAAAAATACTGTTACCCTCCACCCTCTGCTTTCTCTCTAACTGAATAGCGCAAAAAATACTGTTACCCTCCACCCTCTGCTTTATCTCTAACTGAATAACGCAAAAAATACTGTTACCCTCCACCCTCTGCTTTCTCTCTAACTGAATAACGCAAAAAATACTGTTACCCTCCACCCTCTGCTTTCTCTCTAACTGAATAACGCAAAGAATACTGTTACCCTCCACCCTCTGCTTTCTCTCTAACTGAATAACGCAAAGAATACTGTTGCCCTCCACCCTCTGCTTTCTCTCTAACTGAATAACGCAAAAAATACTGTTGCCCTCCACCCTCTGCTTTCTCTCTAACTGAATAGTGCAAAAAATACTGTTACCCTCCACCCTCTGCTTTCTCTCTAACTGAATAGCGCAAAAAATACTGTTGCCCTCCACCCTCTGCTTTCTCTCTAACTGAATAGCGCATAAAATACTGTTACCCTCCACCCTCTGCTTTCTCTCTAACTGAATAACGCAAAAAATATTGTTGCCCTCCACCCTCTGCTTTCTCTCTAACTGAATAACGCAAAAAATACTGTTGCTCTCCACTCTCTGTTTTTCTCTAACTGAATAACGCAAAAAATACTGTTGCCCTCCACCCTCTGCTTTCTCTCTAACTGAATAGTGCAAAAAATACTGTTACCCTCCACCCTCTGCTTTCTCTAACTGAATAGCGCAAAAAATACTGTTGCCCTCCACCCTCTGCTTTCTCTCTAACTGAATAGCGCATAAAATACTGTTACCCTCCACCCTCTGCTTTCTCTCTAACTGAATAACGCAAAAAATACTGTTACCCTCCACCCTCTGCTTTATCTAACTGAATAACGCAAAAAATACTGTTGCCCTCCACTCTCTGTTTTTCTCTAACTGAATAGCGCAAAGAATACTGTTACCCTCCACCCTCTGCTTTCTCTCTAACTGAATAACGCAAAAAATACTGTTGCCCTCCACCCTCTGCTTTCTCTCTAACTGAATAGTGCAAAAAATACTGTTACCCTCCACCCTCTGCTTTCTCTCTAACTGAATAACGCAAAAAATACTGTTATCCTCCACCCTCTGCTTTCTCTCTAACTGAATAGCGCAAAAAAAATACTGTTACCCTCCACCCTCTGCTTTCTCTCTAACTGAATAATGCAAAAAATACTGTTACCCTCCACCCTCTGCTTTCTCTCTAACTGAATAATGCAAAAAATACTGTTGCCCTCCACTCTCTGCTTTCTCTCTAACTGAATAACGCAAAAAATACTGTTGCCCTCCACCCTCTGCTTTCTCTCTAACTGAATAACGCAAAAAATACTGTTGCCCTCCACCCTCTGCTTTCTCTCTAACTGAATAGCGCAAAAAAAATACTGTTACCCTCCACCCTCTGCTTTCTCTCTAACTGAATAATGCAAAAAATACTGTTGCCCTCCACCCTCTGCTTTCTCTCTAACTGAATAACGCAAAAAATACTGTTACCCTCCACCATCTGCTTTCTCTCTAACTGAATAGTGCAAAAAATACTGTTACCCTCCACCCTCTGCTTTATCTAACTGAATAACGCAAAAAATACTGTTGCTCTCCACTCTCTGTTTTTCTCTAACTGAATAGCGCAAAAAATACTGTTACCCTTCACCCTCTGCTTTCTCTCTAACTGAATAACGCAAAAAATACTGTTGCCCTCCACCCTCTGCTTTCTCTCTAACTGAATAGCGCAAAAAATACTGTTACCCTCCACCCTCTGCTTTCTCTCTAACTGAATAATGCAAAAAATACTGTTGCCCTCCACCCTGTGCTTTCTCTCTAACTGAATAACGCAAAAAATACTGTTGCTCTCCACTCTCTGTTTTTCTCTAACTGAATAGCGCAAAAAATACTGTTACCCTTCACCCTCTGCTTTCTCTCTAACTAAATAACACAAAAAATACTGTTACCCTCCACCCTCTGCTTTCTCTCTAACTGAATAATGCAAAAAATACTGTTACCCTCCACCCTCTGCTTTCTCTCTAACTGAATAGCGCAAAAAATACTGTTGCCCTCCACCCTCTGCTTTCTCTCTAACTGAATAGCGCAAAAAATACTGTTACCCTCCACCCTCTGCTTTCTCTCTAACTGAATAGCGCAAAAAATACTGTTGCCCTCCACCCTCTGCTTTCTCTCTAACTGAATAACGCAAAAAATACTGTTGCTCTCCACTCTCTGTTTTTCTCTAACTAAGGCCTCGTCCACACGTACACGGATATTTCTAAAAACGCATTTTTTCCCCTTCCGTTTAAAAAAAAATTCCCGTCCACACCACACCATTTTAGAAAATCTCTCCGTCCACACGACAACGCAAAAAACGAAATTCTTTGCATTAATTTCACCGTAAATACAATTTTTTGAGTACAAGAGCCCATGTAGGCTTTGGTTGTAAAGTAGTCGTGTATCGGGAGACATAAAACCATCCACGAAAATGACAAGCAACAAGTCTATAACGTAATTATGTGCAAGATTTTCTAAAACAACAGTTTTTTGTGTATGTGTTTTTTTTTTGTGTGATACGTTGATAAAAGATGGTATCAATGAGAAAATATAGTCAGAAAAAAATAATGAGTTCACTAAAATAAGAAAATAACTATTCCAATGGTCTGTGTCTCTTGGAAAATTGACATATAACAACATTTGCCACGCGTAAATTCAGGTCATGATGTCAGCGTTTTCCAAAAACTCCGTTTCACCCGTACACACGAATACATGTAGAACGGAGTTTTTTAAAATCTCCACCCTGGAAGGTGTTTTCCAAAAGCTCCGTTTTCAGCGACTAAAACTCCGTTTTCGTGTGGACGGGAGGCCAAAACGCAGAGAAAATAATACGTTTTTAGAAATATCCGTATACGTGTAGACGGGGTCTAAATAACACAAAAAATACTGTTACCCTCCACCCTCTGCTTTCTCTCTAACTGAATAATGCAAAAAATACAGAAGCAGGATGGAGTGTCTGCTGTCCTTTAAAAAACGAAGCACTTTTGTTATGAAAAAAAAATGAAGATGCAGGCTTTACAATTACTACATTATTTTCAAATAGACTGATCCCTAAAGGAGTTAGAGTTTCAGGACATATTGAGGGCAAACCATAAAGGATATGCATTCTTTTACTTTCCTCTATATATATATTCTTTTATCATTATGCCAACAAGTGACCATTTTGATCAATCCCACATGTCCAAAGGTGAAGAAGCTAAGAAGTCGTGTCCTTGAATCCATTGGCTTAGACTGGGTACAACAAAGAACTACAGTGGTGTTCAAAAAAATCGCAGTACAGTAACTATCAGTAACCTGACGAACCACTGTTATTAGTAGTAGTGATATTTCTGCATGGCAAATATTTTACTTGTAGATGTAGTAGTGTAATAGAAAAACAACAGACCCAACTGTCATGACATGCACGCTGCTTGTTCTGAGTAATTGACTCATTCATTGAATGGGGCATGTTCAAAATAATAGCAGTGTGGAGTTTAATTAGAGAATTCATTCATTCTGTCAAACTGGTATTCCACAGGTAAACAGGTGATGCCATCATGATTCTGTATAAAAGGATATCAAAAGACTCCTGATATCTTATTTCCAGGTACTCTTAGAAGCAATTCTATAACCTCTCTGCATTTGAATGGATCTCTATGGGAATTGGGGGGTGGGACTAGATTAAGCTGTAAATTACACGGGAATAGTATGGAACCCATGGTTGGCTAAATGGCTGTAAGTCAACAAGGGTCTGAGGTATCAAACGAGCCTCAAACCATCACTCTGCTGCCAGATATGCAGCAGATATGGATGGATCACTTGAAGGGTTGTTTCTCCTGACAAATTTTCCTATTGAACTCTATGGAAAAATAAGTCAGGAGAAGAAACCCTTCAAGTTATCCATCCATATCTACTGTATTTCTGGCAGCAGAGTGATGGTTTAAGGCTTGTTTGATACCTCAGACCCTCGTTGACTTACAGCCATTTAGCCAACCATGTGTTCCATACTATTCCCGTGTAATTTACAGCTTAATCTAGTCCCACCCCCCAGTTCCCATAGCGATCCATTCAAATGCAGAGAAGTTAGAGTATTGCTTCTAAGAGTACCTGGAAATAAGATATCAGGAGTCTTTTGATATCATTTTATACATAATCATGATGGCATCACCTGTTTACCTGTGGAATACCTGTTTGACCTGTTTTTTTTCACAGAATGAATGAATTCTCTAATTAAATTCCACACTGCTATTATTTTGAACACGCCCCTTTCAATGAATGAGTCAATTACTCAGAACAAGCAGCATGTCATGACAGTTGGGTCTACACTACTACATCTACAAGTAAATTATTTGCCATGCAGAAATATCACTACTACTAATAACAGTGGTTCATCAGGTTACTGATGTTGTACTGCTATTTTTTGAACATCACTGTATATTTATGAGAAATGTTTAATTTTAGGGTAATTATTCTTTAAATGTATGTACAAGCTATATATCTTTCTCAAACACAGGATTTCTTCAAACACAGTTCCCATTAGCTTTTTATTTTTTTTTTTTGGAGTACAATATCTGGCCAAATTTTCCTTGTTAAGTATATACAAAAAGAAAATGCACTTTGCCAAATATCTTGAATGTGAAGCCTAAAGAAACAATCCAGAAAGACCAGAATGAAATGAAAACAACATGCAAAATGAAAGGTCAAGCATTTTCCATGCGTGCAATAATAAAACTAACAATAGTAATAATAACAGCGGCATTAACAGAAATAATTACAAAATACAAAGGAAATCATTTGGAACTTTAGGTTCTTGAGTTGATGCATCATCTTGAGATGAATTGATAAGAAAAGGACTGTGCAGCAGCAGCAGCAGCTCTCTTGGGGTGGGGGACAGCATGGTGCCCTTGTGTGGACCGAGCGCTCTGTGATGGATGACCATGCCACAGGGCCCTGCTGGGCTCTCCGTGGGGCCTGTCCGATTTCCCTGACCTGTATAGATTGGCTTTTGTTTTCCGTCACACCTCCGTGGCCCAATTAATCTCACAGAGACCATTCTGGCCGATGCCGGGAGAGGCGACATGGCCTCTTGCACAGTGTGTAAATGAATTCCTCCGGGGTCCGTTCAGTCACCTTAGAGGTGGAGTGCAGGAGGAGATGTTGAAATGCAGAGTGCTTTGGAGTCTCTTTCTTCCTGGCTTAGTCACAGAGCAACAGTTTGGGCCCAGCTCTCCCGAGGGTCATTTACCCTGCAGAATCAGAGGACTTAACTCAAACAACCTCTGGTGTCAGATTACAGTGCTACGCACTTAAAATATTTTGCCTTACTGTATAAAAACAACAAAAAATATTGTGCATTTCATTCTGGACAGAACATTAAAAAAAAAAAACTATTTTCCTTCAATGGGAAGGTGAAAATGTAATACAGTTTGGTTCTTGTATTCCAAAAATAATATAAAGCCTGAGGTGACAGTGAAAAATGCCTTTTATGCTGATAGGAAATACATGTTTGCAGGGGGAAAATAAGCATGGCTTAGGCTTGCCATTTCACCCTTGGTCTCCCACATCAGAGCTTTCCGTCTCCCCTGGACACCGAATCATCACTCTAATGATGGGAGAGTGAAGCTTCATGGACCCCATAATGGGAAAGCACACACTTTCAATATTCGGACTTACAAAAAATATTCTAAATCTGGCAACCATCAACGCCTCCGATTTTGAAGGCTCACACTCCCATCTCTGCTGCTCACCTCCTTAAAGGTTGTATCAGCGATTTTGGGTGGAAACATAAATGATCACATTCATCTGATTTTTCCTCACGATCTGCTAGCTGCCCGCCCCATAAGCAGGCCGTCAAAAAACCGCGTCTCTGTAGGCAGCCTATGCTCCGAGATCGTACACAAAAACAATGGTACTACCAACTACTCAAAACCAAAATAAACAGTATTCCAACCAATCACAATGATCTGCACAAACGCTAATACTCTTATCTCGCTGAAATCTTGACGGATTTACAAACGGTTTGGTTTCTTACAAACGTTATTAACGTGGTTATAATTCTGGATGCTTGAACACTATTTTTTAAAACATAACATAATTATTCATAAGTATGTTTGTTTGGGATTTCGCTTCAGAAGTGACGTCACGTTTGTGCAGATCATTGTGATTGGTTGGAATACTGTTTATTTTGGTTTTGAGTAGTTGGTAGTACCATTGTTTTTGTGTACGATCTCGGAGCATAGGCTGCCTACAGAGACGCGGTTTTTTGACGGCCTGCTTATGGGGCGGGCAGCTAGCGGATCGTGAGGAAAAATCAGATGAATGTGATCATTTATGTTTCCACCCAAAATCGCTGATACAACCTTTAAGGATTAAAAGGTGTCCCAGGCATGACTTGGTTTTATTTCGAGCTCCTGTCAGCATTGTGACATGGCGGCTGTCAGACTCTTCCCTCAGTTCCACTCAGACAGGCAGGCAGAAATAACGTCATCTCACACACACACACACACACACACACACACACACACACACACACACACACACACACATACTGTATATGCACATACGTACATACATATGCATAAACTTGTATACAAATTGGTGTATACACATGTGCATGCATAAACTTGTTAAATAGCTGTCTCCACAAGAACACTAAGGCATCAGTTACTACAGTGTGAGACAGTGGAACTTGTTTGTCACTGACAAATATTGAATGCAGCATTTACAATTTATGTTGTATTGCACATTAATTTTATTTTCTGACGTGTCTACATGTTACATTGGCTTTCCCTATATTTTCCAGATTTCAATGAATGAATTATTCAGTGAAGTAGAGTATTGAATTGGTTTACACCTGTCAGTTTAATTTAGCTTTCCTGCATTAGCCTGCATGCAAGCACAAGCATCACGTAATTGTGTAGTAGCTCTAAGGCACTGACCTTGAAGACCTTTCTCTCCAGCTGGATCCAGGGGTTCAGTGGTCATACAGAGAGGACTGGCCACTTCTGCTGTAGAATACCTGCAGCTAGGGGCTTCATGGTGTCATCATCCCACCATGCGTACCTGGTTTCGCCAAAGACCTCGCGCAGACCAGTTTCAGTTCTGGTCATCTCCACAAATAAACAGTCTTTAATGTTTCTCAGGGAATTCCTGGGAATTACTTTCCTGTGAACTGCTTAAAGGTTCTGCTGAATGTTCTCAAACTCCAGTATTTATAGTTCAGCAGTCACTACTGTTATGGTATATAGCGCACCACATAATGGTGACCTGACTGTGTTGCTGGGTGTTTTGCTGTCTGTCCCCCTCTAAGTGAGAAATCACTGTCGCGTGTGGACTGTTCAGTGCATTATGGCACCGTGTAATGCAGAGGTTAAAAAACCAAACTCTGCACCTGGTGACCATGGGACTGAATCCCAAGGGAAGCCATTCTGTTGCGCCCTTTATCAAGGTCCTTTATTTCAGTTCATCCAAGAAAGGAGTCTAGCCACATAAATGGGGTGCTGAATGTGTCTGTGCTTGGATGCGTTGCCCTGAACCAGGAATCCTGCCAAGAATATGAAAAAAAAAATTGTGTTAAATGAGGAACTTAAAATGCAGAAAACAGTGGAAGAAGAAAGAGGGGATGTGTCAGGGCATTTGTCATGTTTTCCCCCCTCAATATCTTCTGTGAAGAATGTTACGAAAAAAAATATATAGAGATCATGTGTAAGGGACCTGCTCAGTGATGTTATACTGAGCAAACCTGATGTGAGATTTTATTCAAAGGCGTAGAAAGGAAGAGATGAAAGGAAGCGGAGTGATGGAACATGACTGGTTGTGTCTCATGATCCTGCCTCTCTGAGCCAGGAGTGAAGCCTCCCTGCCACTTTCCATCACAAAGACACATCAGACAGGCCTATATGACGCTGCACTCTGCTGTTCTCTGGAGACCCACGGAAGCTCCTCCTCCCAATATGCACAGTTATTATATTTCCTTGGAATACATATTTCATGCTCCCAAACATTTGCCTGATTTAGTTGGGTGAAAATGTATGGTATGGTAAGGGTTAATAGGGTTGGCATGCTATGACATGGTTAAATACATTATGCAATTTGAGAAGTTAATAATTTGGGAATGATGACGTTTTAATAGGGTAAGCATGATTTGATCAAATGTCATAGACATATGACATTGTTAAAGAGAAATTAAAATTAAAAAAAAAAATTTATTCTATACGTGACAAATATAGACACAATTTCAAAGCAATCTAAATGAAATTTGGAAGGATATTGTTTCGTTATTCTGACTGTAGGTGGGTGCAGGACAATAATGTATTTAAAGCCAAAATTTCACTGTCGCCCCCTGGGTGGTGTGAAGCCGGTAGCTTTGTGATCCAATTCATTCTTTAGACTGCTGCTGGTTCTGCTCGACATACTTGTGGGCACTGATGAGCCAGTAATATAACCCAGAGTCATCCTTGAAAAATGTATTTAGGGGATCTAGATGGATATTCCTGCCTGTCTGATCATTATTCATCTGAACCACATTACTGAAAAGAGAAACAGTATCTGGATGCCCCCCAGAAAACGGGCAGCAGAGTTTCTGGGACATACCAAGTACGTGTTGGAAGTATCAAGATGTTATGGGTTCATTTTTGTTAAGAACCTTGAGCCTCCACCCTCCAATAAAAAAGGGGACTAGAGCTAGGATTTTTGAAAGTCATAAAAACATTATCCCATAATGAATTCCAATCAATCCAGCTCACACATTAAAACCATCAGGTTTCTCTTAAGGTTTCTGTGTAGCCTGAAATGTTAATGAGTATTCATTTCAACAATCAATGCCTTAGGGGGAGCTCCTTAAAGTCAACAGGGAAATAAAGCTAATCATTTAACCTCTGGTAGCATTTGTTTTCCAGGCCCCCATGGAAACCGGTAGAGCCTCAGGCCTAGAAAGCTCAGTTCGAGGCAGAAACACACAAACCAGGTAGATTAAAGGGCTGGCAGAGATCCTGGAAACTGAGAAGACCGTCTCCATAAAAAACACCTTACACTGATTAATGCCTTTACTGCTCCCTGATGCACACTAAAGAAAGACTGTTTATCATACAAAAGCTCATTGTTGTTCCACACAGGGGGATGCCAGTTCCTTTTATTTTTAGCCTCGACTTTTCAAAGGTTTTTTTTTTCTTTTTCTTTACTCATAAGATTATAGCATTACAAAAGTAATGCTGTGATCTTAGAATAGGGATTTAAAAACCTATGGTCAGTTCCATTTCAGTTGGGTTGAAATTCAATTTGTGAATTGAAAAATGCCCATAATGTTCTATGTGTGCTTTTCTCATAAATTTCCTGAATTGCCAAGTAATATAATATGCCCTTCAACGTTCACGTTTATTATGGGTTCAAAATGTACCAACGAGCACCAATGTTCATTTCAAACTACTGTCCTGTGGAAACTATTCTGACATCATACCAGCGCGTTTGTTTTTTTTAAAGAATGCTACATATGAATTTGACCCCAAACAAAATAAAAAGCAGTATTAAAAGAATAATTTTAAATGAACAAAGGCTTTGAATACATCCAGTAAAGGCGTGGAACATGGAGAGTCAAATGCTGAGTTCAGAGACAACTTGCAGAACCAAAGTGTTCCAGCTCTATATCTGTGCAGCTTAGCCATTGGATTGTGGCGCAAGAGGATTCGGTGGCTGGCAGCACACAGAGCATGTGCGTGGTATTGGCCTCCCAAGCTAAGTGAACATTGCAGCAGTGTCATAGACAAACAGTTACAGTTATACTTTTGCTGATCTGCAAGCCAGTTGGATGAAAACTGCAATTCCTACCACCTCCACATCAGACAAGGGCCACACGGCAAAAGCTTTAGTGAAGTCCTAAAATCTTATGTAAAAGCAATTTGGTATTTAATCTCCCTTGTACTCTCCTCCAATTGTAGTTTGCAGTGTAATGGGACACTGCCTGATAAGACTGCTGGCATGGTATTTTTGCTGTTTGAGTTGGCTCTCAACTCCGTAGAGGTCAAGATATAATCAGCTCTTAAGCATTCGTACGTCTTGCCAGAGAGCAGATGTGATCTGATGTACTGATGTAATATCCGTGGAAAGTTCCAGAATCCAAATGCCCCGAAGGATTAAGTCATTACCATGCTGTCCAAGTAATTTTTGATGCATTCGTTTGCAAAGTGCTGCTGTGCGATCCTAATTTATCCAGCCTTACATCAAGGGCCGCGTTCAAATCATCAGAATAATTTGTGAATAATTCGATAGTTTAATCAATCCTGTGGTCTAGGAGGAGATGTTGTATGGATATAAGACGTAGTTTTGCAATATTCTGTGAAGAGTATTGACTTTCTCTTGTGCTTTTCTCTGTAGTGTATTGCTACTGCACTGTCACTAAATCGGAAGATGTGGGAGTATCGGGTAATGGGGAAACTAGCCTTATCCTATATTGTCCATAATAATTCTTACTGTAGTCTGTACCAATGATGACTGGGCCAGGAAGTCTTGTGGAGTCATGCCAACTGGTTGTTGAGTTGCCCAGAAATTCATTGTTTCAGTTGGCCCGCATATGAGTAGCTCCACTCGTCAATCAGCTGTCTGCTGGCTGCACATGAAGTGTAGTACCCCAACAGAATTAGTAGCTTCGCTGGTGTAATTAGTGATTGGTTACTTTAGAGTAAACGCATGTTTGTCTGCACTCTCAAATTAGAGGCTCTTGACCTTTTTCCTCTGCAACACATCGATATATTTACGCATTTTGTTTAACCCTTAAGACATATGCAGATTTTTACAAGACATGGTAGATTTGCCTTTCATCACGACCAATAATTGAAGGAAGATTGCCTGAGCAAATTACTCAAACTGTGGCCGGCATAGGAAGGAACTCTGAGAAGAATGAAAGACAAAAATCAAATGTACTTCACTGGCTGTGTGCACAGGGTATCACTGATTTACTCCAAAGTCTTGGAGTACGCTGGTTTTCGTTTCAACCAATTATTCTGGCTTAGTTGTCCAAACAGCTGTAGACACCAATGCTGGTTTTACCAAGGATATGCTGTAGCCTGCAGCTGTTGCTCATAACTCATAAACATATCAACAATGAACAGGCTGATTACGTAGCTTTTATTATCTGAATGCACTTTTATTACATTCAGCAGCTCTCCTCTTCAATACTTTTATTTATTTTCCTCTAAAAAGTCTTGAATGTACCCTTTTAAAGATTCATGGTAAATGTGTTCAAACAGCCCAAGTGTGATTGCTTATGGAGTATGCATCCATAACCAGGCTTTCCTCGTTTTTGCAATTTAGAGACGAATTTCCAAAATCTTTCCAAAGCTGTATTCCCCCACCTACAGTTGTGTTAAAAAAAATAGCAGTACAACATCAGTATCCTGATGAACCACTGTTATTAGTAGTAGTGATATTTCTGCATGGCAAATAATTTACTTGTAGATGTAGTAGTGTAATAGAAAAACAACAGACCCAACTGTCATGACATGCACGCTGCTTGTTCTGAGTAATTGACTCATTGAAAGGGGCGTGTTCAAAATAATAGCAGTGTGGAGTTTAATTAGAGAATTCATTAATTCTGTGAAAAAACAGGTGTCATTAATTGTCCTTTTATTAAGGAAGAAGGGAAGCAAATGTTTCACACATTGTTATAAAATATATTTCCTTCTGAATTGCTAAGTAAAATGGGCCATTCCAAACATTGTTCGGAGGAACAACGTAATTTGATGAAAAAGTTGATTGGAGAGGGGAAAACGTATAAAGAAGTGCAGCAAATTATAGGATGCTCATCTAAAATTATCTCAAATGCTTTAAAATGGCAACACAAACCCGAAACACGTGGAAGAAAACGAGCAACTACTGTTAAAACGGATCGAAGAATAGTCAGAATGGCAAAGATTCAGCCAATCATCACCTCCAGAAAGATCAAAGATGATCTAAAATTACCTGTAAGTGCTGTTACAGTCAGAAGACGTTTGATCGAAGCTAAGCTATCAGCAAGAAGCCCCCATAAAGCACCATTGTTGAAAAAACGGCATGTGCAGAATCGGGTAAAATTTGCCAAGGAACACATCGATTGGCCCAAACAGAAATGGCGTAACATTCTGTGGACTGATGAGAGTAAAATTGTTCTTTTCGGGTCTAGTGGTCATCGACAGTACATCAGACGACCCCCGGGTACTGAATTCAAGCCACAGTACACTGTGAAGACAGTGAAGCATGGTGGCGCAAAAATCATGGTATGGGGATGTTTTTCATACTACGGTGTTGGGCCTATTTATCGTATACCAGGGATCAGGGATCAGTTTGAATACATCAAAATACTTGAAGAGATTATGTTGCCGTATGCCGAAGAGGAAATGCCCCTGAAATGGGTGTTTCAACAAGACAACGACCCCAAACACACGAGTAAATATTAGTTCAGTAATTTAAATCAACGCAGACTTGATAAAATTTGTTAATGTTTTGATTTGTAATTGAATGTGTAATGTTTCCACTACATTTGAAATATGGAACTAAAAGCTATTAAAAAATATTTGCACTTTATTCACTTTTTTTAACACACTGCTATTTATTTGAACACAACTGTATGTGGAACAGGAAACTTCTTGCCCATTTGAGAAGTGAGTGAAGCGTTGTTCGACAGCTAACTATGATTACTATCGCTATGTGATTGTCACAAATGAAGGTTATGCTTAATATCCTCGCAATTAAATTTGCCCTTCGATTCCTTCACTGCTATGTATGAGCATTTAGTTCCACCTCCTGGCTAAAGAATTGTGCAAATTAGCAAATCCAGGTGATTGGAACTAAATAGTGAATTCTGAACCCGGATTTTACACTTCTGGTTAAGTAGCACTTAAGAGGTGACTGCGCGTACACGCTTTAAGAACTGTTTTGGGAAACGCTTGTTACAAATTAAAGAACCATCGTAGAATTGCTCGTTGAAATCGCACTTAACCCTAAGATCGATCGTTATTGGGAAACGCACCCCAGGACGGTTCCTCTTCCACATATGTAGGCAATACTGTAATAGTCAGCACGTGTCATTATCAACATCCGTTGTTGCTCACTTCCGTTGTGTTGTGGCTTACTTCCGTTGTGTTGTGGCTTTTGCAGTTGTGTTGTGGCTTTTGTGTTTTCCGTTATGCAGTTCGTTCGACACTTCTCGGCCACCGTAGATTTAAGTATCCCTCCTCTTGGCACACGTAGTGGAAGGTAGTCCCTGGGGAGGAGATGAAACTGTGACCAACTATGGGGGTGTTTTGTGTTGACACTGGTGCACCATGGGTAACCGTGGACGCTATTCATGAGGATGGCTGTTTGTTTGATGGATTTGAGAAATTAAAGGAGCACAGTCACGCTTGTTTCAGTTGAGAATATTTGGATTAAATGCTTAAATTCTGTGTGTAGGCCTTTTTAAAATCACCGTCAGTGCAGCCGTTTCCTATTTATGGGAAATACGGCGGCAAAACTTCAAAGGGCAAACAGGTCCAGTGACGTCACTGGACGTGTTTGGCTTGAATCTCCAGCTAGTGTTTCCCAGAAGGTAATGGGCGCTCAAACTCCACCCTTGAACGCAGAGAGAGGTTTATGGGCGGGCACCCATCCAGGCGATCACATGACACTCCCACGAAAATACGGTAATGTTAGCGTACAAATATCACTTGGCCTATCTTGGCCGACGACGATAGCCTGAGAGATATGGCGGACAGCTCTGAGTTCGCCGAGTTAGAGGACGAGATTTTCGATTTTGACAAAGAAATACAACCTTACAGTTTTGAACCGGAATTTACAGAGGAAGAATTGCGTGAGCGAGAGAGACAGAGAGCGGAGGACGAGGCAGCCGAAGCTAACAGAGAGCAGAGAAGTGGGAACATAAATTGGTGCCAGTGTGGGAACTGTGAACCCATGCCTACCGAGACGGAGAGCCTTTGCTGCCGCGAATGGGATCGAAGGCAACGGCTGTTGGCAGAAACCGAACACGGAGTTTGCATCACTGCCAATAATAACTTCGAACCCTTGCTACATCCTGCAGTACTTACCGACTTCTTATGCAGCAATAGGAGGATTAATTGGAAGAAGTATCCACAACCAAGGGGTCCAGGAGGGCAACTAAGCGACGAGTGAGTAGCTAACAAGCTGTATCAAAATCTTGTAATTTAGCTAACGTTTGCTAAACTTATGTTAAAGTCGATATGTTGTGCTTGCCAGCATGACACCAAGATTCGGACATTCCATGTAACGTCAGTTAGGCTACTGTCGGAATCAGTCGCTTGTTGGCTATACCTAGATGGCTATCTAGCAGCTCATTTAGCATCCTCTGTGCAACAACAGATATTACATTACTATATTTAACGTTAGGCAATTCAGACTGACCGCTTATCGTTGGCTATTGGAATGGGTACTCCATGGCGAACGACTGGGGAGAGGTGTAAGAGTTGTGCTGCCATCGTGTGTAGTCTCTGCAGTACGTCAAAGATACCCTGCTCCCGATGGTCAATATGTTGGATTTCTGGACAAGCAAATTCTTTGATTTAGTTCCCAGTAATTCGGCACTATAGTCGCATTGGAAGTCCTCTGGCTTGAAGTGTTTCGAACAAACACAAACTTTGTCGTAATCTTTTTTTTGGCAAATTTAACAGATAGATCGGGTTGTTAATTGCTGCCAGCCACTGGATGCACCTTGTCTCATTTTTGGGCAAACGGTATCCTGACTTAATATCGCACCCACGTACGGCGCACGATGGCATTTTGGGCAGACGCAAGAATTTTCTGCGGTATCTTGACTTGAACCGTTAGCTCGCAGCAGTGGCGTGTACGCCCCCTATTACATATTCATGTACACCAAACCTAAGCGTGCGCAGGGAGATATGGGAAATGTGGTAAATAAGGCTGGAGCTGCTCTGGAGATGGAGCTGTTCTTGAGGGCCCATATCTCAATAACCACAAATCAATCTTTGATTTTTTGGAAAATATTAAACATTAAATAGTAGATTAGAATGCAGAAAACATGCATATGCCTGACTGTGCTCCTTTAAGATTTTTATATGGCAGTATATGGTATATTTTTGGAGCCTTACACATGATTTTGTATACTTGTATATTTTATTTTATTTTGCAAAGTAATACAACATTCGATTGGACGTTACCCAAAAAAATTAGCAAATATTTTTTACAATGAGTAATTTGATCATCTGCCAAATATTTGGGCTAAAATTTGAGGTTTTCTTACAGGCCCTTTTCACAACATTTAAGAGGTGACTAATTCAGCAAGAAATCATTCACCAGATGGATCACAGATCCTTGACTAATATACTGTGGGTAACATCTTCCGTTAATGTCAAATAGCTGTTCAATTACACTTAGGCCTAGTACATACTCTACGCAAGGAACATGAACGCCAACGCAGTTTCGGGACATACGCGAGATCTTTGCTTACATACTATACGCGCGTTTACCGGCTTCTTTTCACCCTGTCCGCTAGTTGGCAGCCTAGGCTAATCTGGTTGGAGCGAGTAACCTTAAACCGGAAATTATTACTTCTTTGTGTGTAGTCTGCAATTCTGCAGTTATTGAACAGTATTTACATTTAGCACCTCTAACGGAAATGCGTGGAATTGCACCACACGTTTGCGTCGCGTTACAAAATTTGGACTGCACATTTTGCTACGCAAGAATGCGAGAAACGCCCCCTGCGTTGCTCTTTGCGTCGTTGCGCGCGTTCCTTGCGTAGAGTATGTACCAGGCCTTATTGTGTGAAGATACGGTTGGATAGAATTTACTTGAATTTTTAAGTGTGACGTGTCTTTGTGATTGGTGGCTAACACTGTGGAACTAGCTTGCTAGCTTAAGGGAAATTGGGATTCTAGACATCCCATCAATGCATCTGGCAGGATTGAGATAAAATAGGCCCCTACCTGTTCTGATATCTGGAAAGCAACTATTTAATGTTATCCAAGGATTTATACAAATTGATTTATCTGACCTGTGAGGAAACGTTTAGGTAAATAATGGAAGTTGTGGGGGAGAGAATTGCAGGCACTGAGGTGTGGTATAAATGGTATGATGAGGATCTTTGATGGGTGAAAATGATGTAATGTGGCAGCGTTCCCAGGTGTGATGGATCTACAGTTGTGTTCAAATAAATAGCAGTGCGTTAAAAAAAGTTTTTTAATAGCTTTTAGTTCCATATTTCAAATGTAGTGGAAACATTACACATTCAATTCCAAATCAAAGCATTAACAAATTTGATCAAGTCTGCGTTATTCTTTTACAGGAAGCAAAGAAACGGAATATTAATCTGTTCAAAAAAATAGTGTCGACATTTTTCTCTTCAAACTCAAACACATACTGTATAAACTGAAGAAATGTTTCAAGATTTAACTTCACTTTAAATTACTGAACTAATATTTAGTTGCATAACCATTGTTTTTGATAACTGCTGCGCATCTGCGTTGCATCGAGTCAACCAACTTCTGGCAACTAGAAACAGGTATTTCAGCCCAGGATGAACAAACTACATTCCACAGTTCCTGTGAATTTTTGGGTTTTGCTTCAGAAACTGCATTTTTAATGTCACCCCACAAGTTTTCAATGGGGTTGAGGTCGGAGGATTGAGCTGGCCACTCCATTACCTCAATCCTTTTTGTCTGGAACCAAGATGTTGCTCACTTGTGTGTTTGGGGTCGTTGTCTTGTTGAAACACCCATATCAGGCATTTCCTCTTCGGCATACGGCAACATAATCTCTTCAAGTATTTTGATGTATACAAACTGATCCATGATCCCTGGTATACGATAAATAGGCCCAACACCGTAGTATGAAAAACATCCCCATACCATGATTTTTGCGCCACCATGCTTCACTGTCTTCACAGTGTACTGTGGCTTGAATTCAGTACCCGGGGGTCTTCTGACGTACTGTCGACGACCACTAGACCCGAAAAGAACAATTTTACTCTCATCAGTCCACAGAATGTTACGCCATTTCTGTTTGGGCCAATCGATGTGTTCCTTGGCAAATTTTACCCGATTCTGCACATGCCGTTTTTTCAACAATGGTGCTTTACGGGGGCTTCTTGCTGATAGCTTAGCTTCGATCAAACGTCTTCTGACTGTAACAGCACTTACAGGTAATTTTAGAGGTGA
Organism: Synaphobranchus kaupii; assembly: GCA_029718625.1. Lineage (NCBI taxonomy): Eukaryota > Metazoa > Chordata > Actinopteri > Anguilliformes > Synaphobranchidae > Synaphobranchus > Synaphobranchus kaupii. Next base: position 85,314,339 of record CM056380.1, read on the forward strand.
TGATTGGCTGAATATTTGCCATTCTGACTACTTCGATCCGTTTTAACAGTAGTTGCTCGTTTTTTTTCCGCGTGTTTCGGGTTTTTGTTGCCATTTTAAAGCATTTGAGATCATTTTAGCTGAGCATCCTATAATTTGCTGCACTTCTTTATACGTTTTCCCCTCTCCAATCAACTTTTTAATCAAATTACGTTGTTCCTCCGAACAATGTTTGGAACGGCCCACTTCCGTTGTGCTGTGGCTTTTGCATTTGTGTTGTGGCTTTTGCAGTTGTGTTTTCCGTTATGCAGTTCGTTCGACACTTCTCGGCCACCGTATAAATCAGGCCCTCGAAGGCCAGTAGTACTGCTGGTTTTCTTTTCTACCTCATAGATTGATTAATGCCACTCATTGGAGATTTTACTCACCTGGCATCCCAGGTTTAAATCAGTCCTGATTAGAGGGGAAGAATGGAAACCAGCAGTACTACTGGCCTCAAGGGCCAGATTTCAGTATCCATGCTCTAGAGCAGGGGTTTCCAAACCGGTCCTGGGGCCCCCCTGTGTATACTGGTTTTCGTTGCAACCACAGTTGGAATCCCAGAATTTTAACAAGCTGTTAATTTTTCTTAATGAGCTGCGTTTCATGTTTAGAGGAATCATTCACCCTCTTAAGCCACATTATGTCAGAAATGGCTATGCATGCCATATAGAATAAACTCCCCATGTTCACATTGTGCTTATTGTGCTATATTGCAACAATTACATAAAAATAGGTTTAATAAAAATTATGTATTTTTACTGAATTAAAGAGTGAAGTGAATCAATAGGCTCCTAATTAGGTTGTTGAACACATGTTTAACTTTCATAATTTTTTCTTAAGCTTATTAACACAATGCAGGTTTGGCTCGTTATCATTTGCTTTGTGTTTGAATTCTTCATTGGCTGTGTCCAAATATTCTTTACTCCCCACCTCCCTTCCTCACTCCCCCACTCCTCTCCTACCCGGAAGTCTGAACGTTTCGTTACAGTATACAATGTACCTGACATTGCGGTTTGCGCCGAGACATTAATTAATATGTAACCATTAATACGTAATTAAGATGTAATCAGCGACATTAGATTAAAACAAAGATCCATTTCCGGGGCACGGAGTAGAGGAGGTGGTAGTGGAGGGAGGGTGCATTTTTCGACTATTGGGATGCACCCCCAATCTACCAAATGGTTAGTTTTAGTGGCCATGTGTCCACACTTTCACCAATTAGGAGTCTATTGATTCAAATCAGTCTTTAAATGATCAGTTAAATAATTTTCTTATCTCTTTTAATATAGCACAATAAGCACAATGTGAACATGGGGTGTTTATTCCGTAAATAATCCCTCTAAACATGAAAAGCACCTAATTAAGAAGAAATAACAGCTTGTTAAAATTCTGGGATTGCAACTGTGGTTGCAACGAAAACCAGCAAACACAGGGGGTCCCCAGGACCGTTTTGGGAACCCCTGGTCTAGAGTGTGCTCAAATGAACCACAGGACAATTCCTATGAGAGTGCAGAAAGTGACCTTTTCAATTTAGCGAGTGTCACCATTTACATGAAGTGCATTTCTCTAATAATCAATAGCTCTCTAAATAAGGAACAAGTTGTAACTGACATTGGCATAGGGAAATTATTAAACAGCCTTCACATTTCCCTTACCTGCCATCACCTCAGATCAGGGGGCACCATACAGCCATTTGAATTATGCTTGAGTGAGTTTTATGGTCTCCCTCAAGAAGGTAGGATGCTATGGTAATGGATGTTATTACCATTTAGCCAATCTTTATGCTAGGGGTTATTATAGCCAGTTTTAGAGATTTTTTTCACACCGGGGAGTTTAACCTCACTTGCTGGATTTTGGGAGGCTCAGACTTGGTCTTCCGAATTTCCCCATGTTCTGCTTCTGTAGAGTGTCTTTATGATAGTGTCTCATGAAAAAAAAAAACTATACAAACAAAACTGAATTTAATTCACTTGAATGTGGCAAAACCACGATGACGTGCTGAGGCTGTGAATGCAGCAGCCTTTCAGGCCCTACGGCAGCACTTGCTCAAACATGCACATCGTCAGCATAACTGAACAATGCTGAATATAAAAGAGAAACACAGGGAGTGGCTCAGCCTGGCCTATGTCATTGTCCGACTATGAGCGGGAGTCTGCAGAGGCGGGCAGTGTCTGCCTTTGTCCCGCCTGGGGTTATAGCGAATTTTAGTCAGCCGGGCTTCGTCAAGCAACAGCTGCATTAATTCCTCCCTAATACATACCAGGTGCCCACAGACAAGCAGTTGCTGCCAGTGTAAAATACCTTTCCTTTAGCCGTTGCTCTCCAGTGGTAGCGAGTGGGTTGTCAGTATGTAAAGAAAGTCACACTGGGCCTGGGGTGCGTGTATCAGAAAGACTACTGTACATTCATATAATCTTCTTTCTATACTACTCAGTCATCTGCAACGATCATTACAATGTGGTAACTCCACAGAGAGGCAGAGAGACAACTGACCATTTGAAAGCAGGGAAGGGAAAAAAGACCACCGTTTGTGTTCTGTGGTGTAACTTAAGTTTATTTTAACTCCACAAATTTTTCAAAAAAATTACAAAATACTCAAATGGAGAGAAAACACAGGACTCACACCTTTTCTTAATTATCTCTACTATTTGTTTACATTGTGTCATCCCATGGCAAACTACTAATATATACAATAAGCTTCAAGATACCGGTATATATAAATTTTTAGCAGTCTGAATTTACATTCTGCTATTGCTGCTTTGAAACAAGAAGCTAAACCATTGACAACACTTAACATCATAGGTTTGATACACAAAAAAAAAAGTAAAAACAAAATGTCTGAAAAAGAAAAAAAAGTTCTAATACATGGTACCAAACAAAGAGACAGGAAAATGATGGAATCAAATTTAGGACTTTAAATGGGGGGTGGGGCAAATAATGCTACAATTAACATTAAGCTGGTTGGGTCCGAACCATAACCTCTTGTTCATAGTAAACCAGCTTGGTGCAACCTTAAGCAGACCTTCAAATTTGAGAAAACCCAGCTAAGGCTCATGTCCTCTGGAGGTGGCATTCTTCTTCTATAGCGACAGCGTATTAATGGAAGATACATACAGAAGGTGGGGGGAGGGGGGGGCAATAGCCATGAATCACAACTTTATCATACATGGTCTGACAGGTCCGACATAACCGTCTTATGATAGAAGACAGTTCTAATATAACAGTCTACAATGGCAAATGTACAGCCCCACTATGCCACAGGCTGGGAGTGGCCAACACTCCAGGAATGTAAAACAGACCCACTGTGTGGCCGGGCTCAGTTTGGTCTCCTCCTCTGTAACCACACCCAGCTACTGGTCCCCTCCCCCTCCACCTCATTTGGGCACACCGTTCGCATCACAGTGAATATGGTACCAACTGAAATATTGGATCGAGATTACAGACAGCCCTCTTACTGGAGTCAGCAACAGAAGAGATGAAGTACAATGAGCAAGTGCATTTTCCCCATTAGCACTAATTTACATCTTTTGTTTCAAAAGACAAACCAAAGGTATAAATATGAAAGAATCGTTAACAGTGGCAATGAAACCAATGCACTTTTTATCTGCAGGGTCCCATTGTCAGGAAATACTGGATTAGATTTTATGCCCCATTCCATACAGTTGTACTCATGATTTTGCCCTTTATTTATTTCAATAAATATTACACTTTACCTACACATTTTACTTTCAGCCTTTGATGGGGGGAATTTTTACGGAAAATTACCAAAGTTTAAAAGTGCATTTGCTTATTGAGCCCAAAGCCTTGATACTATGAAGAGTATAGTGTAGACACTGACAGACTCCCTAATCCGTTACATGAGCCCTTTCAGCCCAAAGGGCTGGTTCCTCAGGGGCCAAATGTGGGCCCCCTCTACCCAAGGTCGCATCTCAGGGGGCAAAGATACTCCTTTTAAAACTGAACTGAAGGCAGAGCAGATCTAAATTAACAAGGAGATGTGTAACAGTAAAAAGAACTGCCAAGTACGTGATACATACGGGACAGCTGACTATGATTCAGACTGAAGAAGTCTGTAAGCATCACAGGAGAGACGTGTTTGAGATTTCGTATTAGCAAGTTGTGTAGACGAGATATCCTGTACCGTTCATCCCACAACCCCTGTGATGCACGCTGACCATCAAAGAAACCATTTCCTGCTCAAATAATGCCATTGCGCTCCCCTTTGAAACAAAGGGATAATGCTTTATAACTATAATGCTGAAGGTCTGACGCCTTGGTTAGGAATCCACACCTAATAATAATAATAATAATAATATATTATTTACAGACTCAAAGCCATGCTGCAGATTTTTAGCTTCCTTTAAAATTATGAAAACTTCCTACACTGTATTAAAATAACTAGACTTTCAGATAGCACTTTAAAGATTTTGGATACATTGAACAGCTCTTTCTCTTTTCGTATTAAGCACAGTGACAAAGTGACTTTTTCTAGAACCTACAAAAAAATGCAGGGACATTTTTCAGAGTATGTCATGCAAGGAGAGTCACGATCAGTCCTGAAGATGTCGTCTCGGCACTACGCGCACGCTATATATCAAATTATTTCAATTTCTTTCAAAATAGAAAATGAAAAGTACAGGATCCAGAAAGGGGAGGGGGGGGGGGGGTGAGTGGAGACAAACAAAAAAAAATCTTCAGAAGATCCTCTCCAGTCATTTATTTTCTCTTAATTTAAATAGTTCTGAGAGCATGGTAGAGTTCCTCACAGGTGTCCAGTCTCACAGGCCCCTCCCACTGTGTCGCTCTGTCGGGCGAGCTCCCTCAGGTTACAGCTGCTTGTCGCTCTCTTTCTTCAGGCGGCTAAGAGACAAAAATGTTAAATCATTTTTATAACCATAACATTAACATGCAAAATGTCTTTAAATCTCATTTAGAATGGCTAGTGGCTTTAAAATAACTAGTGACTGAATTAATGAGAGAATATAGAGTCATGTAGTCATGAATATAGAGTGTTTTCTAGCCACATGTAAGGCAATGATCACGCAAGTTGGTATCACTGGCTGACAACATGGCCTTGCAGTGCCATCCAGTGCATGACGGTACTGACCTGTAGTAGTCCTCTTGTCCTGGCAGCGGTCCGCCGTGCATGTGGTGGTGCCCGTGTAGCCACTGCTGCTCCATGGCGAGCCGCTGCAGCTCGGCGGACTGCGCGTGCATGGCCTGCAGCTGGTGAGCGGCGGACATGGGGGGCGGGAGCCCCCCGGGGAGGTCCCGCGGGTACGGCGTTCCTGCAACACGGGCACAGGCAACTTCACACGCTGCCGCCATCGCCCCGCCAAACATGGCTTCAGCAGTGCAGTGCAGCACACTGATCATATCGTCTGAGATGAGCTTTGATCAGAAAATTCAGTGTTTTATTTATCAGTGCACTGCCTTTAAGGGGCAGCTAAAGCTCTCACGTTGAGCTGGCGGGATGAGACGTGCGAGGGAACGCGTTCAGGTCACTCACCGAACACAGGGTGCCGTAACATCTCATGTTCGTGGGGCGGCTGGCCGAGCAGGGGGTTGGGGATGCTGCCGGGTGGGTAGGGGAACCGGGCCAGGTGGGGTCCTGCTACAAGCGGGTCAATTAGCGGATGTGCCCCAGAGCCTGGGGGACACACAAGACATTCACCACCACCTTGGGTGTGTTAGCATTAGGGTTGTCAAATTCATACTAGCACAAACATTTACACTTTCAAACAGATACTCTTAAAACATGCACGTTTCATTTACATAGTTCACTCAGTGTGCATTTGCAGTTTTATTGACATAAGAATACATACATGTATACGACAACACGACACAGGATAGTTACAGTGCCTTGCGAAAGTATTCACCCCCCTAGGCATTTTTCCTATTTTGTTGCAGTACAACCTGTAATTTAAATAGATTTTTATTTGGATTTTATGTAATGGACCAACACAAAATAGTCCAAATAGGTGGAGTGAAATGAAAAAAAAAACTGAAAAGTGGTACGTGCATATGTATTCACCCCCTTTGCTTTAATGTATTTTTAAAGTATCATATTTAATATTTGGTCGCATATCCTTTGCATGCTGTTACTTCCTGAAGTCTGTGACCCATCAACATCAAAAGACTCTCGATATCTTATTTTCAGGTACTGTTACAAGCGATACTATAACCTCTCTGCATTTGAATGGATCTCTATGGGAATTGGGGGGTGAGACTAGATTCAGATGTAAATTGCGCTGGTACAGTATGGAACACATGACTGGCTAAATGGCAGTAAGTCATCAAGGGTCTAAGGCAGTGGTTCTCAACCCTGGTCCTGGGGACCCCCTGTGTATGCTGGTTTTCGTTCCAACCACAATTGCAATACCAGAATTTTAACAAGCTGTTATTTTTTCTTAATTAGGTGTTTTTATTGTATAGAGAGAACACTTTAAACTCTTTACTCTCTTAAACCACGTTATGTTAGCAATAGCTATGCATGCTTTGAAGAAAAAAAATCCCATGTTCGTTATGCTTATTGTGTTATATTGCAAACAATTACAAAGAAGAGGTAAGAACTCAGGTGAATAGGCTCCTAATTAGGTAATTGAACACAAGTTTAAGTTCCTTCATAATTTTTTCCTTAAACTTGTTAACACAATGCAGGTTTGGCTCGTTATCATTTGCTTTGTCTTTGAATTCTTCATTATTTACCAAACGGTTAGTTTTAGTGGCCATGTGTCCACAATTTCACCAATTATGAGCCAATTGATTCACCTCAGTCTTTAATTTGATCAGTTAAAACATTTTTTACCTCCTTTTAATTGTTTACAATACAGCACAATGTGAATATTGGACTTTTATTCTTCATGGCATGCATAGCTATTACTAACATAATGTGGCTTAAGAATGTAAATAGTCCCTCAACATTAAAAACACCTAATTAAGAAAAATTAACAGCTTGTTAAAATTCAAGTATTGCAATTGTGGTTGGAACGAAAACCAGCATACACAGGGGGTCCCCAGGACCAGGGTTGAGAACCACTGGTCTAAGGTATCAAACGAGCCCCAAACCATCACTCTGCGGCCACATATGGAGTAGATGTGGATGGATCACTTTAAGGGTTTCTTCTCCTGACTTTTTTCCCCATAGAATTTTATAGGAAAATGAGTCAGGAGAAATAACCCTTGCAGTGAGCCATCCACATCTACTCCATATGTGGCCGCAGAGTGATGGTTTGGGGCTCGTTTGATACCTTAGACCCTTGATGACTTACTGCCATTTAGCCAGTCATGTGTTCCATACTGTACCAGCGTAATTTACATCTGAATCTAGTCTCACCCCCCAATTCCCATAGAGATCCATTCAAATGCAGAGAGGTTATAGTATCGCTTGTAACAGTACCTGAAAATAAGATATCGAGAGTCTTTTGATGTTGATGGGTCACAGACTCCAGGAAGTAACAGCATGCAAAGGATATGCGACCAAATATTAAATATGATACTTTAAAAATACATTAAAGCAAAGGGGGTGAATACATATGCACGTACCACTTTTCAGTTTTTTATTTTTTTTTACATTTTTTAAAACAAGTTTTCTTTTTATTTTTTTTTACATTTCACTTCACCAATTCGGACTATTTTGTGTAAGGCCATTACATAAAATCCAAATAAAAATCAATTTAAATTACAGGTTGTAATGCAACAAAATAGGAAAAATGCCAAGGGGGGTGAATACTTTCGTAAGGCACTGTACATTCACTGTGTATGTGTGTGTGAAGTAGCTTGTACTTCTGAAGCACTAAAAATGTTTTTTAATGCATCTAATGTTCAGTCTGTACCATAACATTTAATGATATTTGAAAACAGATCAACATGCACTGAGCAGGGGTGTCAGACTAAAGTCCCGGAGGGCTGCAGTGTCTGCAGGTATTTGTGCTTTCCTTTCAGCCAGCAGCCAATCAGGGCCTTGAGAACAAAGGAGTGTGGATTCTTCAGCCAATTAACGATGTGAAACCGAAAGCAGACACTGCGACCCTACAGCACTGGATTCTGACGCACGTGATCCAGAGTAAGCAAAAACAGCCGCAAGGTTCCCTCACCTTGGTGCAGCGGGTCCTGCTGGTGCAGGTGGAGGTGCGAGTGGATGTGCGAGTGCTGGTGGTGGTGCGGCGTTACGTTGAACATCTGCAGCCGGGCGATGGGGTCATTGGCGACGGCGGCCATCCTCTCGGCGTGCAGTCGCTCGGCTGCCAGCCGCTCGGGGTACGTCATCTCGGGCCGCAGCTGAGGGCCGGCCAGCGCCAGCCGCTCGCGCTCCAGCGGGTTGAGGCCCGGGTGGAAGGCGGCGAAGGGGTGGTGGGCGGCCATGTGCGGCAGCGTGAGGGCGCCGTGCCGCGCAAAGTGCTCCATGGGGTTGGTGGCGGGGTGCAAACAGTCCAGCTCGGGCGGCTTGACCTCGAACCCGGGCTTCATCCTCTCCCGCAGCTCCCTCTCACGGATCTCACGCTCCCGGAGTTCGCGCTCCCGGAAGTCGCGCTCACGCATGGCGGCGTCGTTGTACAGCCCCGGCATGTGATAGGCCAGCAGTGGGTCGGCGGGCAGCGAGACGAAGAAGGGGTGGTTGCGGTTGGTGGGCGACATGACGTGGGGGCGGGCGTACTCGCTGAGTGTGCGCAGGGCGGGCGTGTCGGGCCCGATGTAGGGAGGCACCGCTGCAATGGTGGTAGGCGGCTCGAAGGACGGCCGCATGTGGGCGGGGCCGGCCATGTGGGGCTCGCCCATCCTGCCCTCGTGAGACGAGCTGGAGGCTTTCTGCCAGGATAGAAAACAGAGCATGAACATCTCATGCATGTGCTCACAATGGCAGAATCTGCTTATGAGACGAGCAATACAAATACATCAATGGCCACATTCTATATAAATATGTAAGTGTGTATGTGTGAGCACAGTAAGGCCATACAAGCCTATATTCAGAGATTAATCTCTGGTCATCTTTAGCTGTATTTTAATCAGAGTACTGATAGGATTCCTAAGACCTGAACGGTATGAAGTGCACTTACAGCAGCCCTGTCAGCTTCCCTCTCTCTTTCCCGCTCCCTCTCTCGCTCCTTCTCCCTCTCCTTCTCCTTCTCTTCCCGAACCTTCTGCTCGACCTCTCGCTTGGCCTTCTCCACGGCCTCCTCCCGTTTCTTCGCCAGCTTGGAGGCAGGCAGAGGCGTGAAGTACATGTCGGTCCTAGCGCAGGAGTTGTAGCCTCGGTCCAAGTGCTTGCAGAACCTGCAATGGCAGCAAGAGGAGCGTTTTGTAATCAGTATTAGTGAGCGCACATTAAAATAAAAATCTATAGGCTGAGGAATTCACTTTGAGAGTTCACTCTCAAAGCTAGCCTAGCATGCAACTCAAGTTTTCAACTTATTAAAAGTACTTGCACAAAGACTTTTTTGACTGGTGTATCATGGAATTTAATGGGGTCCACCGCCTTGCAATCGACGATCTATATATATTTTTTTACCACAACCACCACAAAAAAAAAATACCCCCACCCAAACGTATTTAAATTCCTTTCATTTCAATTTCAAGTATCAATTACTTCCTGACACTCTTGGCATGAGTTACCTCATCATTGACAGCTAAACCAATCAGACATCTCCTTATTGGACGCCGGTGAGTCACGCTCTTCCGCCGCGCATTAACGGACCCATTGCCGTTACACTGATTGCTATTCATTACCCGACTCAGCAGCTCTTAGGAGCCGGCAGCACAGCAGACCTGCCGGAATGTTCTCTCTCTGATGGAGTCATTTGCTGAAGAAACGTGTTAATTAATCGCCTCCATTACGTTTCCCCCAAGACTCCCGGGTTCGCTTTTCAGGCAAATCCCCGTCTGCTCTCAGTGTGTTTGGTGCAGATGTCATTACTGAAAATGGCTTTTTTTTTAACCCCCGCTTTCAAATCCAAACCTACAAACGCTTAAGATGGCGGGTTCCATTATGAGGAAGCGTCAATGCCATTAATCTAGCAGCGCTCGGTGAAGCTGTGTTTCCCCTTATTTACGGAGATGCTGGAGATGAAGATAATAGCCGAGCGCGCCTGAAGAGGAACGCGATGAGACGGAGGGCGAAGTGCTGCAGTGAACCCAACCCAATGGTGCTGACACTGTGACCAGGGACGGACAATAGCACAGGATCTAAAAGCTCCATTTACAGTCTATGGACTGGGACACAAACAAAGTGCGAATCAATAGACACCTTTTCACAGTGCTAAGATGTGGAAATAAGCAAAAAGTGTCTACCAGTTCAAAAACGAGGCTCACTCGGAGATCAATGGACCTTAATCCATCACGCTGCAGCAGCCAGTCTGAGCGCAGAGAGGTGAGAGCCACACGTACCTTGCTGATTGGCTGGCGTGGGTGGGCGTGTTGACGACCGTCGGCTCGGGGGAGGGGCTCCGCTGCGGAGGGGGTGGACTGTCAGGGACCTCCGACTCGTCCAGAGGCTCCTCCTTAATCTGAACGGGCGGGACTCCGGTGGAGGTGCTGACTGAGGCGGGCAGGGGTGTGGAGATGGAGGGGGGCGGCGGCTGAAAGCCGGGGATGGAGGCGGAGGAGGCGGGGCCGGTAGAGGGGGGAAGAATGGGCGGCCCGCCTGGGATGAAGGGGTGCGGGGGGAAGGGGTTCTGAGAGGAGATGGAGGGAGGGGGCAGGGGCGGGGCAGGTGGAGGTGGGTGGCTGGCTGTGGCAGGGAGGGTCTGAGACTGGGTGAGAACGGGGGGCTGTGCAGGCGGGGGCTGCAGCTGCTGGCCCTGGGGCATGAGCTGGAGAGGAGGCGGGTGGGCAGAAGGTGGGTGGTGCGTGGAGAGCGAACTGAGCGAACTGAGCGGTTTGAGCGCGGGAGGTGGGGGCAGGTTGGAAGGCATCTGTGGGAAAGGCGGTGCGGAGAGGTGTGGGGCGTGCTTGTGAGACTGTGGGTTGGGCATGTGCGGGATGGGTGTGGTCGGGGGGGGCTTGATGTGAGGCATGGACAGGGGCGCAGGTGGCAGCGGTTGCTCCCGAGGGGGCTGAGGAGGCCCCTGTGTGGAGGATTGTGCCTGGCAGGGGGGCGTGTGGGGAGACGCCTGCTGGGACAGTCCCGGGCCCGGGGGTTGGCAGGGCAACACAGGGGGCGGAGCAACGTGAGACTGCGAGGGCATGGGGAAGGGCTGAGGAGGCAGGGGGTGGGGCAGGTGGGAGGGCCCAGCCAGCGGGTGTGGCAGGGGCTGTAGAGGGCCGTGGTGCGGCGGAGGGATTGTCTGGGCACCGGGTGGGCACAGGGGCGGAGCCTGAGTCAAGCTCTGCAGGGGCGAGTCGGGGGAGGGGAGCCTCTGAGGGTGCAGGGAGGGGCCTGGCTGGATGAGTGACAGGGACGAGGGCTGGGGCGGCATGGTTGGGGGTACTGAGGGAGAGACCTGGGCGGGCGTGGCCGGGGCAGCAGAGGGCTGGGCGGGGGCTCCTCCGGGATGCTGCGCCTGGAGGACCTGCTGCTGGGCAGAGGAGTCCGAGTCGCTCTCGTTGTCCCGGGGGCTGGGGATGCTGGGGGACGAGCTCCGGTTGTCCTGGTCGATGTCCTTTGGGTCGCTGCTGCCCTCGTCATTCATGCTCCGGCTGTCCGAGCTCTCGCCCTCGCCTTCCCCCTCGCCCTCAGACGGTGAACCCGGCCTGCTGAGCTCCTGTGACGACCAGACAAGAGCGTGTGAGGCTGTGCTTTCACTGCATTCACGAGGGTAAGCGCTCTACGAAACATTACACAGGCGTGGAGGTGGGGAAGAAAAGCAAGACAGAAAAAAGTCTCTACACATCTACTAATAAGCCCATCTGTCTGTTAAATTTCCCAGAATGAAGTCTTATTTGGGAGAATCCTTTTACTTTAATGTTTGAGTGTGTGGGAGGGGTCCTGCTGGTACTCTTACCTGATTCTTGGATTTCTTGGCTGTGGTCCTCTCCGGCTCCTCGGTGTCTGAGGCTCCTTTCTCGCGCTGACGCTTGGCGCTCTTCATGGGCGAGGGAACCTCCTCTTTAATCTTCTGTGAACATGAAGACGAGCCTTTCAAACGGCTTTACCGGAACGGCAGTGTGCGCTCTCAGGAACCTCCCGAATGCAAATGCAACAGGCCTGAAAGCTTAATAACCTGGGCTACCCCTGAGGGAAGCGTTTGGGAATCTGCACAATGTGGAAAGCAGGCACTAAAAACCTACAAGAATATCGAGGTTGTTGTTGGCTGCTGCACAACTGAGATACTGAACAACCATTCAGGGGGATGCTGTAGATTACTTTTTCCTTAATGGTGCAGCTATGCTCAGCTCTGACTAACCCACCAAACACTCAAATTTCAGTTGTCACAGAACTACTAGAAAGTTTCCATTAGTTTTCTCCAACCTTTTCTATTCAAAATGAGCAATTTTGCTAATTTTGCCTCGCGTCACTGCCGTAGCACCTGCAGTATGTACACTCCTCTGATGTTGGGATGGGTTTCTCCTGACTAATTTTTCCATAGAGTTCAATAGGAAAATGAGTCAGGAGAAACAACCCTTAAAGTGATCCATCCATATCTACTGCATATCTGGCAGCAGAGTGATGGTTTGAGGCTCGTTTGATACTTCAGACCCTTGTTGACTTACAGCCATTTAGCCAACCATGGGTTCCATACTATTCTTGTGTAATTTACAGCTTTATCTAGTTCCACCCCCCAATTCCCATAGAGATCAATTCAAATGCACAGAAGTTATAGTATCCCTTGTAAGAGTAACTGAAAATAAGATATCAAGAGTTTTTTGATATCCTTTTATACCCAGTCATGATAGTCACCTGTTTACCTGTGGAATGTTCCAAACAGGTGTTTTTTTGAACTTCCCAGTGTTTTTTTGCCCCAGTCCCAACTTTTTTGGAATGTGTTGGAGGCATCAAATTTGGAATTAGCATATACGTACAAAAATCAATAAAGTTGATAAGGTAAAACATTAAATATCTTTTCTTTGTACTCTGTTCAATTAAATATATGTAAAAGAGGATTTACAAATCACTGCTTTCTGCTTTTAAGTGCATTTTACATACTGTCCCAACTTTTTTGGAATTGGGGTTTGTAAGTATGTATGTATACGTGCAGGAATGTACGTGTGTGTGTGTGTGTGTATGTGTCTGTACGTGCGCGTACCTTGCTGGGTTTCTTCACAGGCTCAGTCTTGCTGTCAGTGCTGGAGGTGCTGGCGGCACTGGGGGAGGTGCGGCCGCTGGAGCGCAGGTCCTCATTACTGGGGGAGGCTCTGCCATCGGGGCTGGCTGTCTGCTTCTTACGGCCGCTTCTCAGAGTCGACATCTGCACCCAGACGCAAAAACAAGGCTTATGAGCGGAGGAAATTACCCACGTGTCAATGCTGAGCATTTCATCAAAGCACTTGGGTATGGCAGGATGAAATGTAGTGGCATGGATCCCCTGCCACTAAGAGATGCCAATGGAGTTCTAACATTTCAAAATACAGGCATAAAATACAAGGTTTGGGGAGTGGGCGGGAGAGGTGACGAACGGTTTCAGCTCCTTGTTTCATCTAAAATGCATAACGATGTTTACCGAATACACTGCTTTTACTGCTGAAAAGTAATCATGAAATAAGTGCCTAATGAGGTGATATTAAACCATGGGCCCCACAGCAGATGTAATGAAAACCTGGGCCAAGCCAAGTATTATCTCTGCTGCAGACAACAACACGTTCCCTTAGCTGCGATAATAAACCACTTCCTGCATTAATAAAGTTGCACATCCTTGACTAACAGAGCGCAAACTCTCATTAAGGTATCGATTCTATTGCACTACTTGCGGCAGCATTTAAAAACTACTGGTTGCTTAAGGACGGAAAGCAATTAAATAAACGTTTGCGTCAACATTCTAAAAAATTCATTATCGCATATAAATTTCCTGTGAAGTGAAACACCTCCCTGACTGAATGTCTGCCTGCGACGTGCCTGAGAAATTTACGATAACTTCCCAAAGTCGTGTCCCCAGTAATACTGGGACAGACTTCTTAATGTTATAGGTTTTAGTCGTGTGCCCCCAGTAAAACTGGAACAGACTTCTTAACCTTGTAGGTTTTAGTCGTGTGCCCCCAGTAATACTGGGACAGACTTCTTAATGTTATAGGTTTTAGTCGTGTGCCCCCAGTAATACTGGGACAGACTTCTTAATGTTATAGGTTTTAGTCGTGTGTCCCCAGTAAAACTGGAACAGACTTCTTAACCTTGTAGGTTTTAGTCGTGTGCCCCCAGTAATACTGGGACAGACTTCTTAATGTTATAGGTTTTAGTCGTGTGTCCCCAGTAAAACTGGAACAGACTTCTTAACCTTGTAGGTTTTAGTCGTGTGCCCCCAGTAATACTGGGACAGACTTCTTAATGTTATAGGTTTTAGTCGTGTGCCCCCAGTAATACTGGGACAGACTTCTTAATGTTGTAGGTTTTAGTCGTGTGTCCCCAGTGATACTGGAAAAAAACATTTGAATGTTGTCGGTTTTAGTCATGTGCCTTGTGATGCTGCGTGGGTGTGGCCGTGCAGAGTGAGCGGGGCGTACCGAGCCTCTGTTGCGGCGGGTCCTCATACTATGCTTCCCTCCGGGCCCATCCTCTTCCTCTTTGACGGGTTTGAACATAAACGGCGGGGGGTCGACGGGCTTCTCGATGGGTGGCAGCTCGCCGTACTTCTTGAAGTGGATCCTGCAGTCGGTGCAGAGCAGGATGTTCTCCCGGCCCCCGTGGTGCCAGTCCTTGGAGTCTGAAAGAGCCGTTTGTGTCAGCGACTCGGGGAGGACAAGAGGGCCAGTGTGCAGCCGCCCATTCTGAGGTCCACACGCGCGTTCGCATGCGGACACACTAACGCAAGCATGCACGCACACACGCACAGAAACACCTTTAAAAAACAAAAAACAAAACGTACACGCACACACAGAAACACGCGTAAAAAATATATATTTTTTAAAACCAACACACACACACGTGGGTGCAAGGCATTTTACAAGGCAAGGAAATCACCTAAGTGCATCCCCGTCCCCATTCACTCAGATCGCAAATTGTTTTCTTGGCAACAGAAGTGAATCATTATATTATTATTATCATCATTATATTTTTTAAACAAAAATGTTGCAGTTGTACTAGCCTGCTAGCAGTCCGAACCACAGAGCTCCAACCCTAAACCGGGGTTTTAAAGACCTTTCCCTCCTCATACATCCAAGTTAATAGTTGTGGAAAAATATGATTAGCCACTGCCAAGTTAAACTTAATTAGCAGTGACATCTGTGCGTGCTAGCAGAGCTCTGTGAACAGCCCCAGTTCCTTCATCATGGGAGACATTAAGTTGAGAAAGTAGTGAGTTAGGAGAGCTTACTGGTGGTGAAGCAGTGGCGGCAGGCGTAACCCTTCAGCTCTTGTTCGCTGTCCTCGCTGTCAAAGTCATCTTCACTGGCCGAGCTCAGGTCCACTGTAAGACGGTGAGGGGATGGAGAGAAAGGGTCAATTTGACTCCAAAGCTGACTGCTGTGATCCATACCCTGCCAATAACACCCCTTTTCTCAAAAAAACACAAAAAACTGCTTGGCCTAAGAGATTAAACGACTTCAATCCTAGTTCACAGCCCATATTTCTCCACAGCTTTGAAGCAGATGTGATGCACACATCTGCCGAAAATGTATTCCCCTTTTTTTCTCTCCTAATTTACGTACGATTTATCGTCTAATCAGGCCGTTACCTTCCCTCCAACATCCTACATGAACGAATGTGAACAGACAAACGCGCACGCTCTCCCCACAGTGAACTCCACTGCTCCTGTTACCTTACTGATAGAGTACCCTTCAGATACACCTTCTGCTAGCAGCCCACAGATATGGGGCTAACCCTGCCAGCTGTAGCCCTCCCTTCCCTGGGCTTCCCTACAGCAGTTTGTGCTACATTAGCGCATGCTGGCTAGCCCCTTCCCATAGGTAGATTTATTATTATTTTTATTTTTTTTAAAGGGCTTGTCGCCATTTTAATCTTTTACCCTGAAAGGCTGCTGAGCCATCTGCTGCCCTGTGAATGTATTCTGGCACGTTATTTGGCCTGTGAGATTGCCTGTCTGTGCTGTGGCGTACTTACGGAACTCGCTGGAGGGGGGCCGGGACGGGGTGTTGACGGGGGTGGAGGCGGTGCGGGTCTTGATTCGGCGGAAGACGGGCTGCCTGCGGTGACGTCGGTGAGCGCGCGAGCTCGCCGCCTCTGGCGTCTTCTTCCAGTAGTAATAGAATGTGATCAGCTCACCCTGTGAAAATAGCACAAGGGGAAAAACATGGTCAAATACACAAGGGCTATGAGCATAGAACAGGAATAGCTGCGTGTGTCATTTTTTCCAAGGGGATTCAACAGTTTGTACCAAGCTATGCCAAACCTTTGCATCGAGAGCCATGCAGGACTTATACAATACTGAGCGGTTTACTGTGGTCATTTACAATGTGGATGAGTGTTTGCTTGTGAGTGTTTGACTCAGTTTACAATAAAAAATAAATAAAAATAAAATTGTATGACTCTTAACAGCATTCCCATAAACGTACACATTTTTGTTTTTTAGTTCACAGGAAAAGGAAGTTGGTTGAAAAATATGTTTTTTAAAATGCAGCTGTACCAGCCAAGTAATTATTTTTGCGATTGGCATCAGAACTTTTCTATCTCTGGCAACAATCCCCCAGACAGCACTGTTCTAGGTGCAATTGCTGCTTTGCTTCTTAGAAAATTACTGTATGCCCCTCAACTCGACAAGCTGGCAGATTATGTTCGGCTTGTAAAGAAATTTGTATATACATTTTTTTAAATAAAAAAGACAGGGCAAATCACGCACTGAGATGAAAATTCAATAAAACATCACGTAAAGAAATCTCATAACAAAGACAATATATCCAGCATGCCTTTCAGGACGCACCGACTACAAACGCTTCCCACCCAGGGGTTAAGTCCCAGTTCCCCTCATTGTGACGGCTTTGAGAAACGCGATAAAATGCAGACAAGCAGGATTTATGACAAATGCAGGCCGAAGGGTCCGCAGGAAGCCTTGGGAAAGGGCTAATGGCCTCCGCAGGGAAGGGGAAGTCCACGCCAGGTTTTATGTGCAGGCCGGCGTGTCGCGCAGCGGAGTGGCCCTGCCTGTCCCAGGATTAGGCAGTGAAGCACACTGAATGCCGGGGGTATTAGGATCAGTGTATTGGTGGCTGCCTGGGTGGCAGGCGCTTGAATGCGAACAAAAGAACATGTCGGAGAAGAGCTTTGCCTCTACAAATGGGGAGCGAAATGGCTCCTGGCCCCCTTCGCTGGCGGAGAGAATTGAACTTTAATCAAACATTCGCAGTGCGCTTGCCAGGGACCGGGGAGTATAAATCCGGCCGCACAAAAAAAGCCAGCCAGGAAATCAATACCCAACTGAAACATTAACAGGCGCAATCATGGAACAGCGCTTTGCTGAGGCAGAGGCAGCCCGGTCAAATGAGCCGCCGCCTTTCTGCATGCATTCAAGCACGCAGATCTTTTACCTTTTTAACTTTGCTTTATTAGTTTGCAGTTTGCCAGATGGTAATTGTTGAGCTGCTATGCTAGTTTAAGTATTTACAGTTCAAGAGATTGATGGGGTGAGGACACTCATCTGGTTTGACAAGCTCTGTTAAACCTGCCGCTGAATGGGGCTTGCGATCCTTTATGTATATTGATTGCCGCGATCGTTCCCCTCTTATCTTTACAGAAGCTACACTACTTGACGTGAATGAGTTATCGCAGTACAACTTTCCTTGATGATTTTAACAGACCTGCAACAAAGACTTTGGTCCGTTTTGTGACCGTAAGCAAATTCACTGCTTTATTTCTGTAGAGCTATAGTCTGGATCGGGATGGTTTTTGCTGAGTATATATTTGTTCATATGTCTGTGCTCAGATTAAGTGCTACAGCAGAAACGCCATCAAATCGTAACTTAGCAACAGCACAGACTGTGGAGACCAATACAAACAGTCCGCATGTTTGAGCCGTTTCTTGTGGAGACGTTATTTTGCAGTGAGATTCATGCAAATGCAAAGTGGTGTTTTTCCTGACCCTGATAAAGTGTCCCCTGCAGCTCTGCCTCTAAGAGCCACGAGACTCAGATGTATTCCTAGCACTTCACTGTGTACTGCCCACATGTTTCCCTGTACCAACACAAACAGCCTTTTATTTTCACTGCCATTAGACATGTTCCATTTTCAGGTGAATGTGTATGCGTGTGGGTGGAGAACAAGACAGTTCTCATACAGGAAGTAGGAGTGCTCGCTCACAGAAGAATGATTAGAGAGAAATAATAAGTAGGAGCTGCACGGTGTGCTTACAGACGGGTGCTCGAGACTGCCGCTCCCTACGTCAGCGCTTTTCTTATCGGCGCGGCCATCTTAATATAATAACGGTCAGGTCCATGCAGCGCTGGTTGCCGTCCCTGCTCCCCGATCCTTAAACCGGTCCTTTGATCTAAGCGCACGCACATTACACCAAAACAAACAAAACCAAACAATTATCTGGGCGGGACCCAGACATAATAATAATTTAAAAAAACTGGATGGCAGGGAAAGGAAAAAAAGAAAAGAAAAAAGGTTTTAGCAGCCTAAGCAGCATGAGGCTAACATTAAGATGGGCTGCACTCCTCCCAACCCAGCTCTTATCTGGGCTGAGCTGTGTTTAAACACAGAGTACTAGCTGAGCCTGTGTGCTCAAACTCCCTGTCTTTGCCCCGAGTAAACAGACGATCTCCGTCATATGGCTGCTTGTAATTAAGGGCTCTGCCGGCCTGGCCGCTCCCGGCCTATCGCAGTAGATGAGGAGAGCTTTGCTGGCCCTGTGTAAACAGGGCGGGGGTTTAATGAACACTCGGACCAAAGACCAATTACAGCATCGTCATCTCTGAGGCCAAGGTGTCGCCTGCACTTGTTGATCCCCAATGGCTGAGACGTGTCGGAGGAAAATCCTCGTTGCCCTCCTTTCAACGGTCCTCACTGTTCCCTTCTCCTGCTCAAGCCCTCTGCAAGGAGGTCGAGGCTAATTTTTGTAGTCCTACTTTGTTACTATAAATAATGACATTACTTAATAAGGTCCCTCTACTGTACATTGTTATTACAACTTTAATTTAAAGTGGCACATGCCCATCTAATGAACAATCTGTATGCAATATCGTGCCAAAATCTAAAGAAAAAAACCATTATATGTTACTTATATATATATTCATTTGTGTAATTGCATGCAACAGGAAGCTGAACTTGAATCAAGCTGGTCTACAGACATCACGTCCTGATGGCCGTACTAGAAAGTCCCGTCTGTATCTATCAAAACATACTTGGACTTGAAAGCAGTGAAAGTGAAAGCAGTAGATTTCCTCAAAGCACATCTCCAAATATGGAATCGGGACATTCCACGTTTCAAATAGTACACGGATATCGAATGCCTGGACTAGACAGTCCACAGAGAGAGCAAATTTGTGTCCACAGAAGATGCCACTTTACCCTCAGTTATTAATGTAAAACATAACCAGCAGGGGGAATTATATTACAGACCTGACCATTAACCGAATAGCAACAAAATATTGAAACGGTGGCTTTTGTGTTTCCTGTGCTGTGGCCGGCAGGTTGAGGGTTGTGTTTCTATGGTTTGGCTGGTGGGGCACACAGGCACAGGGGCCTAATTGGAGTGTGCGGATAAGGCCTGTCTGTAAGGGTAATGAGTGTTCACAGCGCCATGCCTCTTCCCTACAGCTGCAGGCTGCCTGGCCACCATGCAGAGAGCGAAAACCCATTCACCCTCATATTCCCCGTTATATCCTGCTATACATCTGTCGAGGCTTAAATGTTTAAAGAGGGGGGGGATCACATCTGATTTATACTGACATATTAAAGAATGTAAGAAGCACAAATAAAGAACAATCCCTGTAACCTTCGTCTGTCCCTTTAAACCAAAGCTGATCATGGCTGCACATTGTCAACACTGGGGAGACGCAGGCCCGGGATATTCTGGAGCTGATCACCTGTTATCACTGAGAACTGTTTACACAGTGGGTGGGGTGCGTGGGTTGTTTCTGCAAGTCTGGAATTTATGCAGTATAATGAAGCTACAATGGTAGGGAAAGACGTCTGTTGCACATATACCTGACAGAGACGAGACGGATAATATTACGTGATGGAGAAACCAGCTCCAGTGTGTGCTCCTGTGGGTGTGTGTTCTGCGTGTGTTCCTGTGTGTGTTCCCAAGTGTGTGCATGTGCTCCAGTGTGTGTTCCTGTGCGTGTGTGTTCTGTGTGTTCCTATGTATGTGTGTGTGTTGTGTGCTCTGTGTGTGTGTCTCAGGATATCTTTGTGCAGCCAAACGGGAGTGTGCCGCACAGTGAGCTCTTCCTTCCTGACAGCAGGATGTCACAAATCCTTCAAGGCAGATTGTGAAATCCTGGTACACACGGGGGGTTGGGGTGTTTATTTGGTTTATTATTTTGCTTTTATTTTTGGTGTACGTGTCGAACCGAGCAGTGCTTCAAGGCAACCTGAGCGGGCACTCTGACTCTGGGGTCCAAAAAAAAGTTCAGTTCTTGCGCGTGACGTTCAGGAAGGTGCGCCCAAAAACGGCACACTCCTCTGTTGCTGTGCAGTGGAAACACTGCCAGCTTGGAAGACTGATAAGCCTGCGTCCCTGCAGTTCATATCCCATTTCACTACCCTCCGCAAAAACACAACGCAGGAAAACCACACTTTTTAGTGTTTATTACAGCTGCGCAAGTCACCAAGTTTAATATGATAAACACCTGTGCGCGCCTCAAAATAAAAGCCAGAACTCACTCAGAAACTAGGTAAAGGTAATTATAAATATTTATTTGTGTGTATGAAGAATGTGTATACAATGAAAAATATGCTAAAAGGTAAATTTTAAAAAAATGTAAACAGTACCACTAAAAAGAGCCTGTTAACAATGCCCTCATTATGTTAAAACATCACGTTATGTTAAAATTGAAAATTGCAGATAGATAACAGGTGGGTGGCTGGAATTATCCATCTGGTCTTACGTTAACTCAGTAAGACATTTTCTTGCACATCACTACACTAACACTCTTCTGTTCATGCCTATAGGGGTCTCCAGACATTTTTTTTGTGCATTATGGAGAGAACACAGCACATCAATATCACCTACCAAAGACATTCCCACAAATATTTTTAGGAGCATTATTGCGTTCTTGTTCCTTGGCTTAGTTATATCTCATTACAAGGGCGAATTAGCTAGTAATCAGGTCATTACATAATGAAAACAACAAACCAAAAAAAACATTAAAAGCAATGCATCTACTCTGGAATTTAAAATATGTTCATTTTTACACACAAATTTACAGTTTTAACTGTAAAGCATGTGTCTGCACTGGGCAGTTTTGGTGGCAATTAAAGGTTTTTTGAAGAAAAAGGGAAAAAAAATTGTAAGCCCTCACAAATATACAGTGCATCCGGAAAGTATTCACAGCGCTTCACTTTTTCCACATTTTGTTCTGTTACAGCCTTATTCCAAAATTGATTAAATTCATTTTTTCCCTCAAAATTCTACACACAACACCCCATAATGACAATGTGAAAAAAGTTTTTTTGAGATTTTTGCAAATTTATTAAAAATAAAAAAATAAAATTTCTCATTTACATAAGTATTCATACCCTTTGCTTTAACATATTTTTAAAGTATCATATTTCATATTTGGTCGCATATCCTTTACATGCTGTTACTTCCTGAAGTCTGTGACCATCAACATCAAAAAACTGTCGATATCTTATTTTCAGGTACTGTTACAAGCGATACTATAACCTCTCTGCATTTGAATGGATCTCTATGGAAATTGGGGGGTGAGACTAGATTCAGCTGTAAATTACACTGGTACAGTATGGAACACATGGCTGGCTAAATGGCTGTAAGTTATCAAGGGTCTGAGCTATCAAACGAGCCCCAAACCATCACTCTGTTGCCAGATATGGAGTAGATGTGGATGGATCACTGCAAGGGTTATTTCTCCGGACTCATTTTCCTATAGAACTCTATGGGGAAAAAAGTCAGGAGAAACAACCCTTAAAGTGATCCATCCACATCTACTCCATATCTGGCAACAGAGTGATGGTTTGGGGCTCGTTTGATAGCTCAGACAACTTGATAACTTACAAGCATTTAGCCAGCCATGTGTTCCATACTGTACCAGTGTAATTTACAGCTGAATCTAGTCTCAACCCCCAATTTCCATAGAGATCCATTCAAATGCAGAGAGGTTATAGTATCGCTTGTAACAGTACCTGAAAATAAGATATCGACAGTTTTTTGATGTTGATGGTCACAGACTTCAGGAAGTAACAGCATGTAAAGGATATGCGACCAAATATGAAATATGATACTTTAAAAATACGTTAAAGCAAAGGGTATGAATACTTATGTAAATGAGAAATTTTATTTTTTTATTTTTAATAAATTTGCAAAAATCTCAAAAACTTTTTTCACATTGTCATTATGGGGTGTTGTGTGTAGAATTTTGAGGGAAAAAATGAATTTAATCAATTTTGGAATAAGGCTGTAACAGAACAAAATGTGGAAAAAGTGAAGCGCTGTGAATACTTTCCGGATGCACTGTAAGTACATCTGCTTTAATATAGATTACGAAAAACTGAAATAAAATAAATAGTGCGTCTCCTAATGTCAAACACATGGTACAACTGACATCAAAAGCATCTTCCCAACTCTACAAAATCCTCGACGGCATTCATCACTAAATGGCCAAAAATTAATTGCATGGGTCTCTTTTCAGAGGTATTGCACAACATTTCTACACTGTACAAGGAAAAGGGTTTCATAAATTCTTTCATCCCTTTGAAGAGGTGGAGTGGAAAATTCAATATATTCAAAATATTTTAAAAGGCAGCGCTGACCTCAATTAAAAGTCTGAAGCAACTCGGTGCCTGTGGAAGGTAAACATGTCTAAATTGAGGTCAATTACTGAAATGGAGCTTTAATTCATGGTAATTAACTCTGATTGGCTCTTTCTCCTCTGACCCACAGAGACCTTGCAGTGCTCAATTTATTGGTAAGACTGTCAGGCACAAACACGCCACTCCTGCGACACATCGGGACAATAAACAAAACACATTATGTGCGTTTGACACAAAAATAAATCCAGTCACAGGATCTGTAGCATTTCTACACTATCACTGAAACTATTGTCAATATATGCTAATGCCTCAATAAATATCTTCTCTGTGTGTAGTATCACCCCATCTCAGAACAGAACATTGTGCAGCAATGAGTTTAGTGCCACCCCACCACAGTATCTCTCAAACCCTGTTCAGGTGAGGCGGGTAGAAAAATGAACACTCAGTTATTCTGTTTAGCCTTACAGAAAAATCGGGGGGAAAAATTGCTACGCTATTCAACATGCAAATAACCATGCCGTTTCGGTGAGGAAAAACACCCAACTCATCAAGAACAAAGACGCTCTTCTGAAAAACCCAGACACATGCAGAAAGTTTCAAATGAACCATGAACTTCCAGGAATCACACAAACTTGCCAAGCCTTATTTTTATCTTAAAAACAAAAGGTAGTGCGCCCTTGACATTTTGCTACTCAAATGTGACCAGCAGACAGATGTACTCATTGACATTGCTGATAACGTAATACATTTGCAATGTAAGAATTATTTTACATTGCAATAAAATAGTACTATAGTACTATATATTACTACAATAACAACAGTAATACAAGATTGGATAAAGTCTGCCCTTTATCCTGCCTCGACATGGGTGACAAAGTATGTCAGTCCTGCTATATATTCCTGATGCATACTTTATATCTATCCAATTAAAGCCATACATCAGTTCCAACCATCCATTCATCACTTCCAGAGGGCACACACCAGCATATGCATTCTCCAAACTGCATGTTGCCAGCTTTGATTTCCTTTCACTCTCCAGCTAAGAGCACCATAGAGACAGCGTCAGACACACACAAAACAATACACTAGTCCATAATACCATCAACCTCCCAAAGGAAGCCGAGGGAGAAAGAAAATAATATTCCAAGCAACCATTTTGCAAATTGAGATATTAAAATGGATTATATGTTACTGCTTCTGCACTGGCAGCAGTACAGCCGATAAAATAAACACAGACAACATAAGCTGACCATTTTGAGGAGATTCAGAACGTATGTGTGTGTATCTCCTAGATATTTTTTGAGGATGTGGGGAGGGGGATTAGATGACTTACTGCCCCAATTTTATTTTCAATTCTTGTCACTTGAAACCCGAGGTGTGTGTGCTGTGTAAACGCGCTGGCTGAAGCCTGTTCTGTTAGCTGTGTAAACACGTTGGCTGAAGCCCGTTCTGTTAGCTGTGTGTGCTGTGCAAACACGTTGGCTGAAGCCTGTTCTTTTAGCTGTGTAAATAAGTTGGCTGAAGCCTGTTCGGTTAGCTGTGTGTGCTGTGCAAACACGTTGGCTGAAGCCTGTTCTTTTAGCTGTGTAAATAAGTTGGCTGAAGCCTGTTCGGTTAGCTGTGGGTGCTGTGTAAACGCGTTGGCTGAAGCCTGTTCTTTTAGCTGTGTAAATGCGTTGGCTGAAGCCTGTTCTGTTAGCTGTGTAAACACGTTGGCTGAAGCCTGTTCTTTTAGCTGTGTAAACACGTTAGCTGAAGCCTGTTGTTAGCTGTGTGTGCCATGTAAACGCGTTGGCTGAAGCCTGTTGTTAGCTGTGTGTGCCATGTAAACGCATTGGCTAAAGCCTGTTCAGTTAGCTGTGTGTGCCATGTAAACGCATTGGCTGAAGCCTGTTCAGTTAGCTGTGGGTGCTGTGTAAACGCGTTGGCTGAAGCCTGTTCTGTTAGCTGTGTGTGCTGTGTAAACACGTTGGCTGAAGCCTGTTCCGTTAGCTGTGTAAACGTGTTGGCTGAAGCCTGTTCTGTTAGCTGTGTGTGCTGTGTAAACACGTTGGCTGAAGCCTGTTCTGTTAGCTGTGTAAACGCATTGGCTGAAGCCTGTTCTGTTAGCTGTGTAAACGCATTGGCTGAAGCCTGTTCTGTTAGCTGTGGGTGCTGTGTAAACGCGTTGGCTGAAGCCTGTTCTGTTAGCTGGGTGTGCTGTGTAAACGCGTTGGCTGAAGCCTGTTCCGTTAGCTGTATGTGCTGTGTAAAAGCATTGGCTGAAGCCTGTTCTGTTCGCTATGGGTACTGTGTAAACGCATTGGCTGAAGCCTGTTCTGTTAGCTGTGTGTGCTGTGTAAACGCGTTGGCTGAAGCTTGTTCTGTCAGCTGTGGGTGCTGTGTAAACGCGTTGGCTGAAGCCTGTTCTGTTAGCTGAAGCCTGTTCTGTTAGCTGTGGGTGCTGTGTAAACGCGTTGGCTGAAGCCTGTTCTGTTAGCTGTGGGAGCTGTGTAAACGCGTTGGCTGAAGCCTGTTGTTAGCTGTGGGTGCTGTGTAAACGCGTTGGCTGAAGCCTGTTCTGTTAGCTGTGGGTGCTGTGTAAACGCGTTGGCTGAAGCCTGTTGTTAGCTGTGGGTGCTGTGTAAATGCGTTGGCTGAAGCCTGTTCTGTTAGCTGTGGGTGCTGTGTAAACGCGTTGGCTGAAGCCTGTTCTGTTAGCTGTGGGTGCTGTGTAAACGCGTTGACTGAAGCCTGTTCTGTTAGCTGTGGGTGCTGTGTAAACGCGTTGGCTGAAGCCTGTTCTGTTAGCTGTGGGTGCTGTGTAAATGCGTTGGCTGAAGCCTGTTCTGTTAGCTGTGGGTGCTGTGTAAACGCGTTGGCTGAAGCCTGTTCTGTTAGCTGTGGGTGCTGTGTAAACGCGTTGGCTGAAGCCTGTTCTGTTAGCTGTGGGTGCTGTGTAAACGCGTTGGCTGAAGCCTGTTCTGTTAGCTGTGGGTGCTGTGTAAACGCGTTGGCTGAAGCCTGTTCTGTTAGCTGTGGGTGCTGTGTAAACGCGTTGGCTGAAGCCTGTTCTGTTAGCTGTGGGTGCTGTGTAAACGCGTTGGCTGAAGCCTGTTCTGTTAGTTGTGGGTGCTGTGTAAACGCGTTGGCTGAAGCCTGTTCTGTTAGCTGTGGGTGCTGTGTAAACGCGTTGGCTGAAGCCTGTTCTGTTAGCTGTGGGTGCTGTGTAAACGCGTTGGCTGAAGCCTGTTCTGTTAGTTGTGGGTGCTGTGTAAACGCGTTGGCTGAAGCCTGTTCTGTTAGCTGTGGGTGCTGTGTAAACGCGTTGGCTGAAGCCTGTTCTGTTAGCTGTGGGTGCTGTGTAAACGCATTGGCTGAAGCCTGTTCTGTTAGCTGTGGGTGCTGTGTAAACGCGTTGGCTGAAGCCTGTTCTGTTAGCTGTGGGTGCTGTGTAAACGCGTTGGCTGAAGCCTGTTCTGTTAGCTGTGGGTGCTGTGTAAACGCGTTGGCTGAAGCCTGTTCTGTTAGCTGTGGGTGCTGTGTAAACGCGTTGGCTGAAGCCTGTTCTGTTAGCTGTGGGTGCTGTGTAAACGCGTTGGCTGAAGCCTGTTCTGTTAGCTGTGGGTGCTGTGTAAACGCGTTGGCTGAAGCCTGTTCTGTTAGCTGTGGGTGCTGTGTAAACGCGTTGGCTGAAGCCTGTTCTGTTAGCTGTGGGTGCTGTGTAAACGCGTTGGCTGAAGCCTGTTCTGTTAGCTGAAGCCTGTTCTGTTAGCTGTGGGTGCTGTGTAAACGCGTTGGCTGAAGCCTGTTCTGTTAGCTGTGGGTGCTGTGTAAACGCGTTAGCTGAAGCCTGTTCTGTTAGCTGTGGGTGCTGTGTAAACGCGTTGGCTGAAGCCTGTTCTGTTAGCTGTGGGTGCTGTGTAAACGCGTTGGCTGAAGCCTGTTCTGTTAGCTGTGGGTGCTGTGTAAACGCGTTGGCTGAAGCCTGTTCTGTTAGCTGTGGGTGCTGTGTAAACGCGTTGGCTGAAGCCTGTTCTGTTAGCTGTGGGTGCTGTATAAACGCGTTGGCTGAAGCCTGTTCTGTTAGCTGTGGGTGCTGTGTAAACGCGTTGGCTGAAGCCTGTTCTGTTAGCTGTGGGTGCTGTGTAAACGCGTTGGCTGAAGCCTGTTCTGTTAGCTGTGGGTGCTGTGTAAACGCGTTGGCTGAAGCCTGTTCTGTTAGCTGTGGGTGCTGTGTAAACGCGTTGGCTGAAGCCTGTTCTGTTAGCTGTGGGTGCTGTGTAAACGCGTTGGCTGAAGCCTGTTCTGTTAGCTGTGGGTGCTGTGTAAACGCGTTGGCTGAAGCCTGTTCTGTTAGCTGTGGGTGCTGTGTAAACGCGTTGGCTGAAGCCTGTTCTGTTAGCTGTGGGTGCTGTGTAAATGCCTTCACTGACTGTGTTCGCTTCACAGGCTGAAGTTATGCATTTACACTTTCATCCCCACACAGGGCTGTGCTGGAACAGATGGGTTCCGTTTCCCTGACAGATTTGTGATAGAGCTACACAAGGCCTTCGCTTTGACAGGGGGCCAAATGAATCAGGCTGCAGCTTGCAAATGGACAGAGGGAGGGAGGGACTGGAGCGAGAGGAGAGAGGAGGAAAAGAGCAGGAGAAATGGAGATGAAGTGAAAAAGGGATAAAAATGAACCTTCTGAAGGGGGGTACCTGTCCACAGGACATGAATCTGCACAATCTTGGCTTTTGTGTCACTGAGTTCTCCACAAAAACTCAGACTTAAGGCTCCCTACACCGATGCATGAACGATGGAGGCATTTTTGTTATTCCGAATATGCACATAATAAAACAGGAACATCCAGACACTTGTGCAGAGACTGATCTATTACTGTAACAAAAATACTTTGACTTACAACAGTCATAACCAGTGTGTTATTCTTAATTGCTCATATGCAGCCTGAGAAGCATTTTTGATATATCCACATTTAATAACCATTTTTTATGTATTCACATTTAATAACCATTTTTAATATATCCACATTTAACCATTTTAACAGGACAATATTTCAATGTTAAGGCTCAGATACTGTACATCCTTTGACATGTAACTGAGTGTGCCACTATAAACATCAGTGCAGTGAGGCGGGTGACAGCATATAACATAGCGGCAGGCTAATGCGCTCGGGATTAATCAGCACTACGGACGCAGATACCTTAGAGAGAAGCTCCCCTTCCTCTAAAGCACACTCTTAAAAACACAGCATCTAAAGCTACACCATTTCCTACTTGGCAGAAGTCCTCATTCAGACAGATTATTTACACTCATAACATTGTCTACATGCATACGTTTATACGGACGGGAATGTATCAGATTGGATCCTTTTAAATACTTTGCTTATAGGCTGTCAACAGTGCACCTCCAGGGACTGAGAAATGCAATCAGAGTTTGGTTCTTAAGGAACCACGGTTCTTTAATCATAGTGCAACAACACCACCTGATCACACGCTACCCAGCGTTTACAGTGAAGTAATAACAAGACGCTGTCTAAAAATACAGTGGATAGGATAACAGCACAGGTAATTAAAAAACATCAATATGCATAAGCATTTTCTTAATGGTTACTCAGTATACCTGCCAACGAAATGCAAATAATTTGCAAATACTTCACAGTGAAAACGGCCCCAAAAAAAACAAAAAACAAACGTGTTATGCATGATGCAAGATGTGGGGCAAGTCCACTTGATCTCCCATTTGTGGAGATACTGTAATTAACACAATTAGCAAGGTACTTCAGGGTCCATTTTGGGCTAATACTGCTTACAAAAGTTCAGACGTTTGGAAAAACAACAAGGCTGGGTAATGTACCGTTTCGCTCAAATGCACCTGCCTCTCCTTTCACCTAAACCCCAGCAGTCAGTTAAATTGCTGCAGGCACCTATTTGCTCACTGCACACAGCACAACCCGCTTCAGCCGATTTGTGACCGGATGGCAAGCAACCAATGAAGGCGTGTCGTTGGGTCTTAAACAGCCAACGACTGGTATAGCTCGCTGCCTTTCGCAAGCTGGCTTTGTGCTTCTTGGCATCTAACAGATGAGGGATTGTGCATGTTTTCATAACTGCAAAGGAAATCCATTCCGTTGTTCCTCTATCCTGGGAAAACCCAGCAGTGGCAGGATTTTCTGTTGCGTGTGTGTGTGTGTGTGTGTGTGTGTGTGTGTTGCGTGCATGTTTAATGTGCGTGTTTTTCGTGTGAGTGCGCATACATAAAACTGGTAGCAAACGGCTAGAGATGAGTCAACCTCGGTTTCGAATAGATTGTTCTCATGTAACTCGTGACGAGAAGGAGGGGGAAAGTGGTGCTGGGATCAGAAGTTGGGAGTAAAAGAAGGGGGGGGGGGGGGGGCTGGCGACTTGTGTCTCTGGCGTAATAGAACATAACCCGAACTGCTTGTGTGGATGACCTGCTGTCTGCACCAATGCAGCTAATGATAGTTAATGGGAGACAGCAGTTGTTGAGGCAGAGGGCATAGAGCCCTGGCTGACTGAAATTTCATGTGTGCTGACGGGAAAGCATGCAACCAATAAGGCTGGCCTGTCATTACGGCCATGTTCTCAGCTCATCTGCACTGTGTCCTCACAGGGTCATAAATACGCATTTCACACACACAGCCCTAAAAGCATGGGGGTATGATTGTTTCAAAAATAAATAAATAATTAAATGTAACTGGTTCACAAATAAATGAAACTGATTCACATGTTTTTACATGTCTCCCGAACTGATAACCGTGTACTTACGCAATGCTTGGTGCGTGGTATCGCTTGCATTTATTTGCGTATTTTTGAGACAATCCTCACAGCAAGATGTGCGAAGATGTCTTAAAATCTGATTGGCTGGAGTAGACTCAGTAAAAGAAAATAAATTCATGCTGTAAGGATTGTCTGAAAAATCTGCAAATAAATGCAAGCGATACCACATGTGCCAACCATTGCTTAAGTACACGGTTATCAGTTCGGGAGACATTTGTTTGTGAGTGCAAAAACATACTTTGAATCAGTTGCATTTATATGTGAATCAGGGGCCATATTACAGAAACATCATAACTTTGGAATCCTATCTTGGGTACGTCCCAATATTCCTCACTCCCCACCTCCTTACCTCTACTCCCCCACTACCACTCCACTCCTACCCGGGGTGCGTCCCAATCACAGAACTATATATCGATGATGCGTAGCTATGCCTTATATGAATTTCCCCAAGATAACGATGCCCCAATGCAAGATATTTAGCCTAAATTGTGTGTGCTTCAGTAGGTTATTAGCACACAAAGGACATAGCATCCTACAGCAGATAACAAAATTCCAGTCCATTTTTATGGTTCATATCCTACATAAAAATTTGGCAATTTAAGTCGGGGAAACGGCTTTATTTGATTGCACATTAACGTTGCTTTTTAACGAACATGATATACATACATATAGCCTAAGCATGACAGCTACCATTTCAGTATGTGAATAGCTATGCATTAATGAATTTATTCAACCATTCCAAAGGACTTTTAAAATTTGATTTCAGATGTTACAGTGGGAAATGGGCTTAATTATTTTTCAGTGTGACCACTGCGATGAACATTGGGAATGATAGGCCTATATCCGATAATATGACGATAATTCGTTCCACTAATCTAGGGAAATGTTTCCCAATTTGCCTATGTGAGATGCAAGGAACTAGCAATAGTAGGCTGTAGTGTAGCTACTGTAGCCTTTTGGCCTATGAGGTGAATTAGTGCTTGGTATGTTCAGACATTTGGAAAATTGGGATTCTGGAATTACAGTAAATAGTTATGTTGCGTAGCCTAGGCTATACTACAACATGTTTAATTTGATCTAATGTTGGTGATTAGGCCTACATGTTAGTCTCAACGCGAACCACAATACAGGCTATGTAACTTAAAATATATTTTGCAGCTTTAAATGGGCTGACCAAGTGGAAGATCTGTGATTGGCTTTGGGAATATTTGTGGGTTCGGCGTCTTCATAATAGATGGCGATCTTGATGACGGTGAAGCAGATTCACTGTCCCAATTTTCTTCACGGCTCCTCTCCCCTCCCTTCCTCCACATACTTCCGTGTAGTAGAGGAGTGGTAGTGAGGGAGTGGAAGAAGGGAGGTGGGGAGTGAAGAATATTGGGACACCCCCCCCGATCTGTATAGTATTCATGGTAATTTTAGTTAGGAACTGATTTCGGTAAATAGCCATTACAGAACAAAAGTTCTCAAGTCCATTTTCCTATGCTAACTCCAGATAGGAAAATTGTATTACAGAAGCATCCTAACTTGCCACAATCCCAAATAAAGTGTCTAACTTTACGATAACCCTGATGGTGGAGTAACTTCACTGTTGTTAGCCGTTGGAATAAAAATAAATAAATAACATTCGCTAACACTAGCTAGCTGGTGAACATTAATGGCTGCTCTTCTATAACTTTTAATTGTGCAAAGGTTTATGGCAGACCTGAACGATGTGTTACGGTTTAGTGACAAAACACTTATTAGCACCCATCACACTTCTAATTCAACTGGCTTGAAATTGAAAGCTTGTCGACTTTGCTAAATTTTTAGGACAGTATCACAGCGATTGTCGTTTCTGCTAGTGAACTAACATCGGTTTGTTTATTTACCCAACCGATCAGCTGTGCAGATATGAAAAAAGTGGCGTCGGTTGTTAGTGAACAGATATGAAAGTTGATCAACGATTTCTGATTGAGTATTTAGGATTTCCTAACCTGAGATAAGATGGGATGGAGTAAGATAAGATATGATTCCTAAAGTTAGTTATGATTTGCTTCTGTAATACGAAATCTTATCTTAGACTTGTCGCATCTTAACTTAAGATACAATGTTTCTGTAAAATTACACTTAAAAATGGTAACAAGTGACATACAGTTCAGAAAAGAAATCCTATAAATAAGTAATGGTTTAACAAGCGTCAACTCCAGTTTTATGAACTGAACACAAACACTAACAGCACAATATTCAGTCAGGTACATTTCCATTTACGATCTGAAGTTTTACTTTTAGCCATAATAATTTTAGTCAGAAACTTTAAAGTCAAATATGTACCAGCTTAAATATGACGTGTTGGTTTGCTTTCAAAGGGAGAGATTGGTGTGTGGCCCAGCTTCCAGTCTGTTCCGTCTCTGTCCTCACCTACCAAATGAAATGAACTGACCAGTGCTGAGTGCACGCCCCAATCCAGACCAAAACACTGCAAAACCATCTGAGTTCTTAACAGGCACACACACAAAAAATTCCACCAAGGTCAACAAATCAATGCTTCCCACTAGAATGTTACCAGCTGCCTTAATGGCAGAGATAGAAGTGGTTGTGTGAGGACCTGTAATGGGGAGACCGAGGCACAAACTATTTTAGTGGTTAGTGTGGGTGACCTCCGAGTTATGTGAAGCCCAGTGTGGTTACGGGGGGGGGGGTAAACGAAAAGGCCTCGGCTGTGGCTTTGCTCGGGCGAAGGGACGTTAAATAGGCAGCACAGTTCCTGCTGCGCGGTGCGGCGGGTTTGGGTTGGAAGAGAATGAGTAAGTTGGGCTCTCACAGGTCAGAGGCACACGAGGAGAGGAATCAGCAGTAGCATTTCCCTGCAGTAAGCGCTTCTGCCTTCCAAAGCCATTGTGCTGCTCAGACACGTTTTATAGGAGGGGGCAGGGGGCAGGGGGTTGGGGGGGTAACGTGGGAGCCCATCTCCCTTTTCCTGCTGACAAACCCAAACCTATACGGGCCTAAAATGTCACAGAACAGCACATCGAGCTGGAAACCAAACTACATCTTTGTATCCGCTGTGCTGCAATCGGAATGGCAGAGCTAACAAATCAAATGTCTCCAACAGCACCCTTTAGCCTGATAGCTTGTTCACCATTTCCATAAAGCAATACAATTATACTAATGTAAAAACAGATGCACACCATTTGCAGCTGTCCACCAGCAAGACAGTAACAACACCTAAACAATCGAGCCATTCTGTCAACTCCAGCCAGCTGCTACCGCCGGAGCACAAGGCCCCCCTTTCAGCCGTTTTAATTAACGGCTGAAACAAAATATTTATATCCATGCGCAGCTCCAGGGTTCTGGCCGTGAGGAGCGGGAAAGGCAGCGGTGACGTTTGTACGGCTCTCGCCAGGGCAAACATCTGCCACGAGGTTGTAGCGATAGCGGGATCGACACGCCCGTTGTAGCCCGTGGGCGGGAGGGGGGCGCGTTGCTGAACTCTCAGCAGTTTCCTCTCGCTCGCTGACGCCCGTCTGCGCGCCGAAACGGCTCGTCTGCTGCACAAGCTGCCGGCGTTTTGCTTTCTCACCCCTCATCAAAAATTTATTGCATCAACCCCTCCCGGCTGCCTCCTCTCTCTTCTGCAGCTGCCACAAGTAAACAGCCTGGGCTTTAACCGAAGCGGACCACCTCTGCTCCTCGCGCCTCCGCGGCACAGCGGCTAACATGCGCCAACTACCGAAGGGTAGAGGCCACCTCCGTAATCCCGCCATTTGATTTGCCCCCAGCCAGCCTCCATTTTTAAAAAAATGCTCTTAGGCCCGACAAATTGGAAGGGGTGTGTGAACGAAACGGAGCCACAACATGGCCATAGAAGGAACGAGACACAGGCTGATGGCTAGAGCGAGATTAGATTGTTTGCGCTTTTAAAAATAGCTTTGTGACCGATGACCAATGGCGGCTGTGTGATGAACGTATAATTCATTACGTGGTATGCCGCGCCTTTTTTTTTTTTGTAAGGAAAAGCAAAGTCCCTTCAACAGAATCAATGCACACCCTGCATGAGAAAAAGAACCGACAGATAAACTGCTGGGAGCCATTTCCTGTACGAAACGGAGACTACATTCTCAGGAGGAAGCAGCACTTACACGCAAAGGAAAAAGCAACCAGCAACAGGGGCACAGGCACAGGCACAGTCCAGCACAGAGACGCACAGACACCTCCCCTCTTGGCCTTCGTTTGGCTTTATATAAAGCATTCCTGCCGGCCAGTCAGGCCCGGTGTGTTTACATAGCAGGGGAAGCTGACTCTTGGCAAGGCGGCCTGGGCGCCTTACTGGAAACAAAGCTAATGGGGGCAGAGGCAGCGCTACACTGACATTTCTCATTACCGCCGGCTCTGAATTAGCACAAAGGCAGTGTCTGGGGCCTGAGACCAGGGCTTCACTGGAACAGCAGAGTTCAATGCCTTTCAAACCGAGAGCAGCTCAGTGTGGCTAAAGTGGTAACATATTTTAATGGAAAGAGAAGGTGTGTGTGTGATGTGCGCATGTGTGAGAGCTTGTGTAGGTGGGAAGGAAAATATAGTTTCTCCATCTCTTCCCGCTACCATTCCTTGTCTTACAGCATGCCAAAATTAAAAACTATTTTTATTTATTTATTTGAAAGAGTAAGGGGTGAAGGAAGATAAAGTGAGCGTTCCTCCGTGGTACAGACGAGCACTGGGTTTTCAGCACCAAACACCATTTCAATCTTCAGTGAAAAAAGGAAAGAGGTTTTAAGCTCTAGAGAAAGCTGGCGTTTCATTATGTCTTAAGTGCTCTCCCCCAATTATTCCCCTTCTCTTGCACTACTTTTTGTATTTAAAGGGCAAGGGGTACAAAATGAATCCCTGGCCTCTAGTACATGGCATTGGAAGGATGGGACTTCATTATTTGTTAGTCCGGTAACTCCTATAACAATTCTAACAAACCTTTTTTCATCATTCTACTTACCTTCCTATGGGTTGCTTAACCTGCTCTCCACAGACTACATTATATTTACTCATTATCCTAGTTTAGCAGCCAGAGTAAAACTTTTAATTTTTTACCAAAGGAGGTGCATCTCTAGTGCATTCATGCAGTCCCATAGATTTTTAATTTATTTTTTAATTCAAATTTGATATAACGTAATGTGTACACAATCAATAGAACAAGTAAAAAATGTTTCCAATAACTGGGTTGTAAACATCTAAACTATGGGGGGAGGGGGGGGTATCATTGACAAAAAGCTGAAATATAGATGTTAGAAAAAATATGGCAGCCCTGGTATTCAGTTTGTTATTTAGGGAAATAACTGATGGGTCATATACAAATATAGGAAAATACATTCTTCCAAATGAACATCTCTATTGAGGGCCTTAAATAAACCAGAAGAATGAGCGGCGTCCTGCTGTGTGATCATTTGTGTGATGCTGTTCTTAAGGATGACTGCGCTAGCATGCACTGGTGTGGCCGTGGCTCGCGAGCTTCAAGCTAATGCGTCTGACTGAACTCACAGGAATGGGGAGGGAAAATGTTTCCTTTGCTCGAATTTCACTGCCAGAACAAGCAGCTCTTATGGCTTTGTTTGCAAAACATTTCTGTCAGAGCTGCTCGATCGGCAGGAAAGATGGCTGGGCGAGTTCTTGGCTGCCGAGCCAGAAAAAGTAAAGTACACAGCATATTACTTATTACCTGTTAACAGAGGGTAACAAGATTACCGTCAAATGGCACCAAGACGTGAATTTGCACATATTATACCCCCATCTCAGACATTTTGAACTTATAGTTGTGTGAAATGTACTTAAAATGTTCAAGTACTTCTTGTAATTAATCACAGCAGCGGCCACAAGATTTGAGCTGTAAGTATTAAAAAAGGATCTTGAGTAAAAAATTTTAAATATCTCAAAATGGAAAGGACTAAATCAGTCCATATGCCTGCCAGGTGTGCTGAAATGGAAGCCTCATTACTCTTCATCTGAATGGTTCATCAGTGTGTGACCTGTATATGAAGCTATTATATTCCACGGCAAGCAACTTGTGAAGACGCTGCAAAGAAAAAAAAAAAACACAAAATGGAAAACTTGTGTGGTTGTTCATTTAAAATCATGGCAGCCAGAAGCACCCAGATAAAAACTGGGGAGGGACTCAAAATGACATCATAGCCTTGGGAATACAACTCTTTCTGAAAAACATAGCAACGGTCAGTCTTTCCTCATCTTTAATTTTAAGCAGAAACAAGCGACAAATATTGTGACAAAATACTGCTGTAGGCCTGCTACTGGTGGTGCCTCATTCTCGTTCTTCAGCGTATGTGTGAAAGAGAGCGAGGGAAGGAGTAAGTGTGTGTGTGTGTGTGTGTGTGTGTGTGTGTGTGTGGGCACGTGTAGGAGACAATGTGTGCGGTTACCATACAGTGTCTAAAGTTACTGTAATCCATATTCCACTGTGGGAGAGCCAGTGTGAGAAAGGCTGGCAACAATTAAACATTGTCTGGGCTGTTTAGGAAAGAACGGTGTTCAACCACTGCAGCAGACAGTACACTGTACTCTCACTAACCCAAATTACAAAGTTACTACTCCAATAAGGATAACCTTCATAATGACCTATTCTACTACCACAAGAAACCCTGGTCATTTACACCATACAACTTCCTGTGAACGTAGAGAAAAGAACAATTTAACACCAACACTAAGATTATAATATATTCCACAATTTGCAATGATCATAAAAATATGAATACAAAACACAGATTTGCACTTTATTATGACAGAATTTACCAATGATACAATATAACAAGCACTGGTACAGAATCCCACTTTTTTTGTATTTTGCAATATCAAAGGAACTGTAAATAAAGAACAATTTAAATATAAAGAACGATTTTGCTTTACACCAACTTCCCTTTAAACTTGATGTTACCAAGAAAAATACTCCCGACATTGTATATACCCTCAATGGCAGTTTTTTATTAATCATTCATGGTTCACTTTCTGTTTTAATTTAAACTTGAAATGAATTTAAAATTAACAAGTGTGAGTTTGTAACCCAAAACGGCACACAAGCCTTTCTGTAACCCCCACCCCACCAAAGACAGCACACAAATCTTTCTGGAAGATTTGGACATTGAAATGGCCCAATTCTGGCATACTTCCTCCAAGTGAGTCCACGTGAAGCAACAGATCAGAACCACGCCTGCCGTTAATTGAATGTAAACTAGTATGTCGGTCGGACACGAGTAAAAACTTTGGAGAACGAAGTGGCACATTTCTGTGGGTACAAATCCAACTGTATGTAAGCAGCGGTGTTGTTAGTACTGTATCTATAAACATGAAGATTTTGAAAAAAATTTGATATAGCAACAGAAGTATTATTACCAATAGAACACACAAGGAGGGAGTGTAAGAACAGTAGAGCACGCTACCAGTGCTATCTTCCCTGAAGCAGTGAGGGCCTAACCGGAGGCCTCAGAGATTAATGTTATGAATGATACAGCTGTGTGCACATGAAGAAAAAAGTCACCCAAAAAGAAGAGAGACAGAAGTGCAAACAAACTGCTCAAGGTCGTAAGTTACGGTACCTTTGTCTTTGGGTTCCCAAGCTTCTGGGTCAAACGCACTGTGATATTGTTTTTCACCCAAGCCATTCAGAAAAAGTCAGCTTTATAAATACATTATAATAATTTACATTATATTTTATAATTGCTCAGTGCATGGTGATGACGTTATGATAATATATAGTGCTATACAAGTATTCTAGAGTTGTGTTAATTTCATGAAAATGAAATTCTTTCTAACTAGGAAAAAGTCCTGTTGCTTTAAGAGAAACTATTATCCATAATCACTGCATTTTAAAATGTGGCCAGCACTGCACGTTATACATGCAAAAAATTGTACAGCTATCGCCACGCCAACAGGAAAATGTCCTGTTAGGGGAGCCAGTCTTACCGTTTCCTTGTTGGGAAGCAGTTCTTTCCGAATTCTGAAGAAGTTCTTCCCGTACTGCCTTAGACCTTTAATGAACCGCTTCTGTTTTGTTTTTTTAAAGAGAGGGAAAAAGAGGGGGAAAGCCATAGTGAGCACTGACATCCGCACATACGAAAAAGCTCCTTAAAACCATGAGAAAACTCCAGAGTCTGCCTGTGGCTCAAAACAACGACAACAACAATAATTATAGTAACGTAATAATATAATAATGAAAATGGAAAAGGAAAAGAGCTCTGATAGAAATAGACGAAGCATTTCAAAACATGGCAGTAAACAAAAATAACAATGTTAATATCAAAAATAGAAAGTGCGTCTTAATTAGGTCTTAATTTGAAAAGACTAGGTCAAAAGCAGTAAAATAACTCAAATGCATTTGGCTCAATACTCTGTATATTTCAGCCTAAAGCACTCAAACCAGGATAATACACACAGAAAGTAAACTGCCAAATAAATCCACTTCACGCTTAAATTCGGCTGGTACATGACAAGAAACACAGATGCATAAATCGCACATCTGCAAGGTGAGACGGAGAAAGAGAAAAGGATAGAGGGGAGAAGAGGAGACATGAACACGCGCAACAAAAATGTCAAATAAAGTCCCGCAAAATTAACTTTCCAAATTCAAAATAAATACCAGTCAAAAAAAGAGACACTGCAAATAGCAACCGTCAATTTAGAATTGCTGCAAATGCAGTCCATACAACGATACTGTGCATACCATGAGGATAAATAAAATAGATAAAACACTTCTATTTCTTTAAGAGCTACCGACTACGTGAGCCATAAAAAGCTAAAGGCACAAAACATTCATAACCAACCAAGCAGACAGCCACCAGATTTACTTTCTTGTTCCAGAAGCGAACCCCCGCACCTCGGCGATCCTGGCCAAAGGCTTCTACCCAGTAACTCCAGCAAAAACCAGAGAAAGTCCAAGTAAAGCGTGACACAAATCCCTACGTCCAGCCACAGGTAAATAAAACATTTACAATGAACATCCACAGGGTTTCCGAAAGGTGTACAGGTTTTTTTTTACTAGCAAGAAATAGCTTGTCACTCTGTGCTCTTCCACTACAAAGGGGAAGGCTTTACATGTGATCTTTCTGCAAGAGAGCCTCTGGTCTTCGGCAGGAGAGAAAACCCGGCATGGAGCGTGAGGATGCATGGCGGAGTGTGGTGCCGTTTATTGCAGTGGTGTGTACCGCCAGGGCTGGAACACCAGCTGCGATTCTCTTTACCCCAGGAACACACACACGACACACACAAACGACGCACATACAAACAGCGGGCGCTCTCTCAGGCATTCCCTCTCACCATTACACAGATTAGCTGTGTACTGTAATGAAACTCATTCCTAGCTTTCCCTGCATACATACAGTAACACGCACACACACACACACAGCAGTAAGTGGGTAAGGAAGGAGGGCTGGGATTATGTGCGTGTGTTTAGAATATGGTCTTGGCTACAGCAAGACGAGGCCTGCAGCCAACAAAAGCCAACACAGAGGCCTGACTCAGTGCTTCTCTAAAGCTCCTGCTCCGACACCATTACACACACACACACACACACATTACACATACTTTACATATAGTGTGCACAGTTCCACAGTTGTTTTCGACATATATTACATGTCAACAAACTACCTCTACCAATTATTTTTAAGGGCAAGAACGGTAAAAATCGGTAAGAGGGTTCAGATGCATGTGGGTAATTAGACTGTTAACTTACACGAGACCTGAATGTTATAAAGCAGGATTCATCTGACGCATCTAAATGCACATGCATGCTGCATACTACACATCCATCCATGTGCAGTGTCAATATTGCAAAGTCATTGAATTGATGCAGCTCAATTCAAGGGGAACACTATCTGCACCCAATTATTCATATTTCAATGACGGGTGAGTGGGAGGAGCACTTATTAACCAGTAGATGGAGCCAACTTCAAAATGAGGATTAAAACATGTTACTTGCATTTGCCCAGGTAAACCTCAACTCTGCATGTAACGGTTATCACTTGTTATTTTAAACCGAAAAAATAACACATCAGACCAAATTTGACCAAATCAAATGGCATTTACTATTAACAGTAACACATCAACAGCATACCAGGTAACATTTAACCAAATAATGTCCATTTGCTACAAGATTTAATGGATACAAACTAATAATTTATGTCAAAAACACATTCCGTAATAAGTGTGCCTCATGCAGCAGATTTGAAAATAATGCAATTAAACTGAAAATCTTATGGATGCTACACACTGGAAAATACTGGAACACAAGACATTAATTTGAAGTTTAATACAAAGTTAAATATCGGTCACTTTTAGGCATGAAATTAAACTTATTTTGGTAGCGGCATATCACATGATCATGAGTCTCCAATTTCTTTAAAATTGCGCAAATCAATTTTCATATAAGCAGACATTTAAGCTCTATATTAAACACACAG
Organism: Synaphobranchus kaupii; assembly: GCA_029718625.1. Taxonomy (NCBI): domain Eukaryota; kingdom Metazoa; phylum Chordata; class Actinopteri; order Anguilliformes; family Synaphobranchidae; genus Synaphobranchus; species Synaphobranchus kaupii. The sequence goes on from CM056380.1 coordinate 85,354,547, forward strand.
CAACTAGCATTACATAGAGATAGTGCTTGAGCTTGCTTTTCAGGTTCTTACACGCGTTTTTCATTTTGTGGGCCTGTACTGATGAGGACTGGCAGCTGCTGGACCTATTCTTTACTGAAAAAGCAACAGCTTTGATCCCAAAGTCTTACTGTGTTTCGGAGTGAGTGTGTGCAGGAGTGAATGTGTGTGCGTGTATAGGAATTAATGTATGGCGAGTAGGGTCATGATATCCAATAATATCGGATATGGTGATATTTGAAAATATCGCAGATGACTGTCGCCACGATATTTAAAAATATATTTGAAAAAAATGTATTATTGCTATAAAAGGACAAAACATGCATACATACTTTTAAATAATAATATTTGTCAGAAATAATACGTGAGTTTATATTTCAAAATTTGTATAACTCAAAATATTTGCATTACTGCATGTGCCTGGCCTGCCTGACAAATGAGTGTTGCCTCCTTTCCTGCTCCATTTTCTATTTTAGTTCTGATGCCTCGCAACAAATTCTGTATGCTTTGTTTTTTTTTGTTTTTTTTATATTTGGTTGTTATTATTTGCTCTGTATTTATTATTTTGTTACCATTCGCCTATTTGTATACTGGAACTAATTAATTATCTGATGCGCAATGTTAACAGCAGAGTGAGGATGGTTATTACATCGATTTTCCCATTTCCAGTGGAAGGTTTGTGTAAGGTAGGATGTAGGATCAAATTACAACGTCGCTTGCTTTCATCCTTGCAGAGGGGGTTAGTGCAATAGATGTAACAGCCACGGTGTCAATGTATTATCTCGTGACTGATCGTCATCATTATTTAAGAGAAAGCGAGAGAAGATGGCTGATCTTGTTTCAAAGAAAAACACCACTTCACCAACCTGGGAATTTTTCGGCTACAAACCCAAAGATAACGGAGAACCTGCAAATGTCGAAGAGGTAACATGCCGTAAATGCACTAAAAAGTCGTCACAACTAAGGATGGGAATACAACAAACATTTCCCATAATACATTTTCGACTACACAGTCATTATGAGTGCATTATAACATTATGCCTATGAAAACCTACAGGAGATGGCAATAAATAATTTGTCATATGCAGACATAGCAGCAAACATTGCCACGCAACATTGTTTTGTGGACATAGTTCGAAACGTAATACATTGAGGGCCGCTCATCGTCATCATGTTTGTAATCACATTCATTTTGGAGCAATCTGTGAAGTGTCTAGCTACTAAGTTACGAGAAAAAAAAATGTTTTGTGAGATGAGTGACAGTACGGGATGTTGCAGTTGGCATTCATTTATACACGGATCCAAAACGAATAACCAGTTGATTATTCGTTTTTCAATTTCTGTTTTTAAAATTAATATATCATAACCATTTGCTTTGTTTATTCATTTCCGTTTCTGAAACGGGAAACGATTGGCTAAAAAGTACACGGATCCAGAAGCAACGCTAAGGCTACTGCAATTAGAACTCAATGCTCTCACACGTGGTAATTACTTCTGTTCAGGTTGTCATTAATCCACTACAATTATATAAGAACGATAATATTGAATATCACAATACTTCTTAAAGGCATATCGACGATATGAAAATGGGATATTGTGACAACCCTAATGGTGAGCGTGCGTGTCACTGGGCTATGTTGGGGCAGTGCAAAGTATGGAGGGCCGTGGCCTTGGAACTCTGCTGTCACTCAGCCCCTTTCCTAAGCGTACTCAGGTCTCTCACATTTCAGATGGGGAACGTAGCGCATTGGAACACGGTGCACGGAACGTGGCGCAACGCAACACATCGCTAACAACCGCGCGGATGAGCCGGGCGGCCAAAGGGCTGTTCTTACACACAGCTCATTTAAACAGCAGCCGAGGATGGGGGATGGAGGGAGCTGTAATGTCACCGTCACTACACTGACAGCCTATAAACCGATATAATGCTCGACTGCATTACCAAGGTAGACATCCGAAACCGAGCCTATTTTAATTCAACACCAGGGATGGTACAGAATACATTTTTTGTGGTTTTCCACACAACACACCACTGCCGAAAATGTAACCGACGTTAAAACCACCGCACTTAGACCTCAGGCAAATGTACCCTTAAAGCTTTCTAATGCTCACACAAATAATGAGGCTAGAGGGATTATGTAAGACTAAAAAGAGAACAGATAAAGAGATGTGAGAGCAGTTGTGTGGTCAGGTCTGAGGGGCTTTGAGCAGAAAGATCAGACATGACAGCACCCCGTTCGTGCTCTCATTACACCCCCCCACAGTAATATTTACACGGCCCTGCCCTGGTGCCGATCCGCCTTCCCGCGCTCCCCCGCCCCCTCTCTCTTTTTCCATGTCGGCTCCAGTTTAAGGCTCCATTTCAGCTGCCTGGGCTCACCGCGCTCACAGCCCGACTCATAAATCATCCACCAATCTGCTCTCCCAATCGCTCTGCCTGCACTCGGATGGCTCCGGCCCCTCTGTTGCTAGGCAACTGGCCGAGGGGAGGGGAGGGGAGATGGGGGGACAAGAGGAGGGAGGGGGGGCTAGCGAGAGAGGGAGAAAGAGCGCAAGCTCTCGAAAAAAAAATCGCCAGGCACTCCGTGGAAACAACAGGCTTCTCTATGTCAGAAAAGGTTCCAGAGAGCCTGTGCTTTCCCTCTCTACCCAGTATTCTCTCTTAAGCTCCTCCTCTCGTGCCCACACATAATGGAATAGATATGCAGGATAGAGAGAAACAGGTGGGGGAAAGAAGTGAGAGACTTATGTATATGTATGCCCTGTATAAGTTAGCTATTGAAAGCTGACAAGTGGTTGATCATACAAGCAGACACAGAAACCAGAGGGAGACGTTAAACACACACACACACACAAGGGTTGTCACAATATCCCATTTTCATATCGTCGATATGCCTTTAAGAAATATTATCGTTCTTATATAATTGTAGTGGATTAATGACAACGTGAACAGAAGTAATTACCACGTGTGGCAGCATTGAGTTCTAATTGCAGTAGCCTTAGCGTTGCTTCTGGATCCGTGTACTTTTTAGCCAATCGTTTCCCGTTTCAGAAACAGAAATGAATAAATAAAACAAATGGTTATGCTATATTTATTTTAAAAACATAAATTGAAAAACGAGAAGCAAATGGTTATTCGTTTTGGATCCGTGTATAAAAGAATGCCAACTGCAACATCCCGGACTGTCACTTATCTCACAAATTTTTTTCTTGTAACTTAGTAGCTAGACACTTCATAGATCGCTCCAAAATGAATGTGATTACAAACATGATGACGATGAGCGGCCGTCAATTTATTAAGTTTCGAACTATGTCCACAAAACAATGTTGTGTGGCAATGTTTGCTGCTATGTCTGCACATGACAAATTATTGATTGTCATCTCCTACAGACTCATAATGACTGTGTAGTTAGTGAAAATGTTTTATGGGAAATGTTTGTTGTATTCCCATCCTTAGTTGTGACAACTTAATGCATTTACGGCATGTTACCTCGTTGACATTCATCGGTTCTCCGTTATCATTGGGTTTGTAGCCGAAAAACTCCCAGGTTGGTGGTGTTTTTCTTTGAAACAAGATCAGCCATCTTCTCTCGCTTTCTCTTAACAAATGATGACGATCAGTCACGAGATAGGATAATACATTGACACCGTGGCTGTTACATCTATTGCACTAGCCCCCTCTGCAAGTATGAAAGCAAGCGATCATACGTTGTAATTTGATCCTACATCCTACCTTACACTAACCTTCCACTGGAAATGGGAAAATCGATGTAATAACCATCCTTACTCTGCTGTTAATATTGCGCATCAAATAATTAATTAGTACCAGTATACGAATAGGCTAATGGTAACAAAATAATAAATACAGAGCAAATAATAACAACCAAATATATATATATATGTATGTATTTAAAAAAAAAATTTTTTTTAAAGCATACAGAATCTATTGCGAGGCATCAGAACTAAAATAGAAAATGGAGCGGGAAAGGACGCAACACTCAGATTTGTCAGGCAGGCCAGGCACATGCAGTAATGCAAATATTTTGAGTTATACAAATTTTTAAACAAACTCACAAATTATTTCCGACCAATATTATTTAAAAGTATGTATGCATGTTTTGTCCTTAGAATAGCAATAATAAAATGTTTTAAAATATTTTTTTTTTTTTAAATAGCGTGGTTACAGTCATCTCTGCAATATTTTCAAATATCGCCATATCCAATATTATTGGATATCGTGACAACCCTAACACACACACACACACACACACACACGGAAGAGATGGGACAAACTATACATACAAAAACACTTAAACCAATCAAGTGTGACACCGCCCTCTGATAGTCCCATAATAAGGGTAACCTTTAGCCACCTGCCCACAAAAGACTTAAACAAGCTGATTACAACCTTAATCTGGTCAACTCTCAAAGATTTCTCATCTAGATTACATACAATGCATTCCACACATCAGATTAAATCATTTAAAACACGAAGGACTGCTAGAAAGAAACAAGCATGCAAACATACTACCCCATAAAACAAAAGCTTTTCATAGACAGGAAAAGGACATGAGGAGATGTGAACAGCACGGCCCTTTCCTGTTCATTCTCCACACATTATGCTACTTGTTAAAACACAACGGAAGAAAATGAGTCTGAAAGGAAAGCATTTAGCTTGTTGTCTTAAATTACTATAAACATCCTCAAACACAGTGTTGTTCGAGAAGAGACGTTTGATGGCTCGTAATGTGTTGCGTGTTCTTTTTAACTTCTTAATCAAAGAAGTCATTAACTCAGCAGAAGGACAGTTTCCACAGAACGTCCATCTTGAAAAATACCCTCCACCAAACTCAGACCTTACCAGCAACTATCAAATAAGGCAACCACACCGACATGCCCTACCTGGAGACTAAAGGCAGAACAAACAAAAAAAGGTTTAAGGGACTGTCTGTTGACTTTGATAAAAACCTGGTCTAAGACCATAGTGCTGCTCGATGTAACGACAGTAGAGATTTGTGACAGGAACACATCGCGCCTTCGAGCGAGAATAAAAAAAGGCGAGGCATAAAAAGCCAGACGTCGCTCTCAGTGCGAACCCTTTCTACAGATGTCCAGCCACTGTAGACCTGCACTGAGGGGACCCCTTTGTACAGATGTCCAGCCACTGTAGACCTGCACTGAGGGGAACCCTTTCTACAGATGTCCAGCCACTGTAGACCTGCACTGAGGGGAACCCTTTCTACAGATGTCCAGCCCACTGTAGACCTGCACTGAGGGGACCCCTTTCTACAGATGTCCAGCCACTGTAGACCTGCACTGAGGGGAACCCTTTCTACAGATGTCCAGCCCACTGTAGACCTGCACTGAGGGGACCCCTTTCTACAGATGTCCAGCCCACTGTAGACCTGCACTGAGGGGACCCCTTTCTACAGATGTCCAGCCACTGTAGACCTGCACTGAGGGGAACCCTTTCTACAGATGTCCAGCCACTGTAGACCTGCACTGAGGGGACCCCTTTCTACAGATGTCCAGCCCACTGTAGACCTGCACTGAGGGGAACCCTTTCTACAGATGTCCAGCCACTGTAGACCTGCACTGAGGGGAACCCTTTCTACAGATGTCCAGCCACTGTAGACCTGCACTGAGGGGAACCCTTTCTACAGATGTCCAGCCACTGTAGACCTGCACTGAGGGGACCCCTTTCTACAGATGTCCAGCCACTGTAGACCTGCACTGAGGGGACCCCTTTCTACAGATATCCAGCCACTGTAGACCTGCACTGAGGGGAACCCTTTCTACAGATGTCCAGCCCACTGTAGACCTGCACTGAGGGGAACCCTTTCTACAGATGTCCAGCCACTGTAGACCTGCACTGAGGGGAACCCTTTCTACAGATGTCCAGCCACTGTAGACCTGCACTGAGGGGAACCCTTTCTACAGATGTCCAGCCACTGTAGACCTGCACTGAGGGGACCCCTTTCTACAGATGTCCAGCCACTGTAGACCTGCACTGAGGGGAACCCTTTCTACAGATGTCCAGCCCACTGTAGACCTGCACTGAGGGGAACCCTTTCTACAGATGTCCAGCCACTGTAGACCTGCACTGAGGGGAACCCTTTCTACAGATGTCCAGCCACTGTAGACCTGCACTGAGGGGAACCCTTGCCCACTGTAGACCTGCACTGAGGGGACCCCTTTCTACAGATGTCCAGCCCACTGTAGACCTGCACTGAGGGGACCCCTTTCTACAGATGTCCAGCCACTGTAGACCTGCACTGAGGGGAACCCTTTCTACAGATGTCCAGCCCACTGTAGACCTGCACTGAGGGGAACCCTTTCTACAGATGTCCAGCCACTGTAGACCTGCACTGAGGGGAACCCTTTCTACAGATGTCCAGCCACTGTAGACCTGCACTGAGGGGAACCCTTTCTACAGATGTCCAGCCCACTGTAGACCTGCACTGAGGGGAACCCTTTCTACAGATGTCCAGCCACTGTAGACCTGCACTGAGGGGACCCCTTTCTACAGATGTCCAGCCCACTGTAGATCTGCACTGAGGGGAACCCTTTCTACAGATGTCCAGCCACTGTAGACCTGCACTGAGGGGAACCCTTTCTACAGATGTCCAGCCCACTGTAGACCTGCACTGAGGGGAACCCTTTCTACAGATGTCCAGCCACTGTAGACCTGCACTGAGGGGAACCCTTTCTACAGATGTCCAGCCCACTGTAGACCTGCACTGAGGGGAACCCTTTCTACAGATGTCCAGCCACTGTAGACCTGCACTGAGGGGAACCCTTTCTACAGATGTCCAGCCACTGTAGACCTGCACTGAGGGGAAACCGCAGACACTCCCCACCGCTGACCCGTCTTCTGCTGAGAAACACGGGGGCCCACATTCAGCACCAACACAAACGGCAACAATGTGCAAACGGCATAAAGCTGGCAGAGACGGGGAGAGGCCAGATAAGACGCCTGCTCTTACGTCAAACCTGCGCCAGAAAGCCACTTTCCACAGCAAACAGCATTGACTGTTCCCCATCGAAAACAATAAATCTAATATACCTCTAAGAACTTACTGTACCGTAGATTTGGCAACTAATTTTGCGCACAGGGGAAAACCAGTCAGATCTAAAGATCAAGGCTGATTGGATTCGGGGCATCAGAGATGAGCTGCTTTGGAACACGCTGGTAACTAATCTGTGGTTATGTAACAAAGCCCATTTCTCAAGCCAGCTGGAATGTTTGCGTGGGTCGGAACAGGCCGGGCTGCAGCACCGCCTCCGTCCACTGGGGGGCTGTTTTTCCTGCCCGTCTTCTCAAGGCGAATGCGGACCTGAACCTGCCTTCCACACGTCACGCCTTATTTGGCCTCTTACCGCTGTTTGTTCGGATATAACAGAATGAATGAAGCAGTGCATACTGTTGATATAAATGAGCGTTTGGCTTAAATAAAGACTTGGGAATATAGTACCTATATTTTGTAGGGGATGACCAAGCAATGACAGTTGCAGTTAATGACTCCAGGCAAATGTGCCATGTTTATTCCATAGACCTAGAGAGAAGCCTAAAATACGAGCTCCATGTTCAGAGCATAAATGAGTCTTATGAACACTTAAGCTTTTGCCAGATTTGCATTTAGTTGCAGCTGCATACTGCAGACTATAATGCTAAATGGCAGCTCTTGAACTCAAAATGGCCAGCGAAAAATAAAAGATCTCAGAAATCCTCATCTGACTGTTGTGTTACAATGCGGCACTCAATTAAAATAAATAAGATTATGTCACTGTATGCAGTTTATTTCAAGCCGGCTGCTTTGGGAATGGCTTCCAGTAGAGAGGGAGTGGGTGGGAGGGCCGACCCTGGAGATGGAACACAGCGTCTGTCGGCGCAGAATCAGTCACCGTCACTCCTGCTCATGTTAAAAAAAGGGAGACTGTGATTCCGGGGGGAGGAGACGGGTTCGCGGGATGTCGTGGGACGGAAGACGAGAGAGATCTGCGACAAGGTCAGCGGTGGGTCCGCGTGCGTGTCCCTGGAGGCCGCAGCTCCAAATCGGATCACTCCTGGCTGCGCGACTCCGTCCTTGGCTGAGCTGTGGCGGTCCGCGGGCGGCTTCGTTAGCGGAAGGGGCAGGGCTGCGCGTCAGCACACAGACCCATTTAACACCTTCTCATGCATCCTGGCGGGAGGCGAGGACAAGATCGGCAAGACCCCATAAATAATCCCACAGGGCCCCCCCCACACCGCTACTCCTACCGCAAGCAGACTGTTCAGCTGTTAATGTTCGCTATGACTCCATTCGTTCATGCGTGTACAGCGTGTCGTTAACCAACTGAAGCAATTCAATCTACGGGGCCGTACGCTGCAACAGACGGGCGATTATGACACTAGTATGGACGCTGCGCAGTGTTAAGACCCATGTGAAAAATGTGTGATTGTGAGACTTAAGCGAGTGGCTGGTTACCCTGCAAAGCTAACGCAACCTGAACACTTGGTTAATTTCGCCAATGTTGAGAAAAACCGGGGAATTTAGCGTCCGCTAAGCTGGAATGTTTGACCACATGCTGTGCGAGAGAACCTGTCACTTGGCATTGTGGATGTCGATAAGCTGGAAACATGGCACCATGGAAACCGTGCCTCCGGGCATGACTGCAATAAATTCTACGATGAAAGCTTCTTCATCGCCAATTTGTGCACCTCCAATATCTGATTCATATTCTGTAGTTAGCGCAATGAGGTAGCCGCAACGTTGCGATCCTTCTGCCACCGCTTCTACATGCTAATATCCACAGCTGAAGGAGAGGGCTGTACTTTTACAGACTTTTCAATTAGCAGCTTAAAGGCTGCAGTAATCAAACTCCGGAGTGTTTAATCAGGTGTCTTGGATGGCATGCGGGGACAGCAACCCCACACCGAGCGCGCAGCAGCGGTATCACAGCGACATGCGCCTCGTCTTCAGCCACCTTCCGTAAATACCAGTTAATAAACATGCACACGCACACGGACTGATTAGCTTCCGCCGCTCCTCCTGGGGCACCGCCAGTATTCAAATGTGCCCACCATCGTGTGTTTAAAAAAGAAACCATAAAAAAACAGCACTAAATGCTTATTTGCTGCAGACAGTCTGCACACGTGTGGTGGTTGAAGTCCTGCGGACTGAAGGAAGAGAGCCGCGGGGGGGTACGTATTCGGGGATGCAGTTGTTCAGGTACGGGGTGCTTCAACAGGCAGTGTCACACTCACAGAATGAGAGTTGTGTATAATCCTAGTTACGAATCTGACATCGTTTCAGTCATGTACCGTGTGTGTGAAAACCACTTGAATACAAGAGTATTCATTTTTGTGTGCTAAATCTCTGCCTCCCTCAAACTTGCACAAAACCCAATTTGTCCATGTACAGTACAGTACATTTCTAAATGTCAGGAAATTGCGGAAGACATGCAGACGATACATTAAGGAAGTAACCAAGCAGAAAATGGGGCTGCACTTGGACCTACTGACAGCCCCAGACCCACACACTGACGCATTGAACCCTGCTGTTGTTGTTACATATTAAAAGAGTCAGTGACTTTGGCAGCCTTACGACTCTGCTGCCAGTGAAAATGGGGGAAAATTGCATAAAACCTTTAGAAACAAATGAAGGCAGATCCACACCTGTGGTGTGATCTGAAGCCCAGTGAAATCATAGCAAACAACCGCTGCCCTTGGAGCTCTGCAGTCTGAGGGAAGATTTATGCCGCCAGGTGTGTCTGCAGGCGGTAAACAGGAAGCAGCTGCCCTGAACACTTCAAGGACCCGCGATCCAATGAAGGAGCCTCGCTGAACTCCGCGGTGCTGGCGGACTGCCGATCTCCTCCTCCGACATCTTCCGACGTGACCATGTTCTAAGTACACGGCCACCAACATAGAAACGCAATTACGGACTACCCCCAAATTCTAAAAGATAACCTGAACTGTATCACGGGCAAAACGGATTCATTAATATTCCATTCTCTCCCCTTAGGATGAAACTGAATCAACTCATGAATAAACTTCACACAAATACATGACAGAATCCATTATGTGGAGGTTTCAATGAACCTTGCCAATGCTTCATAGAGCATTTATGCGTTGAGCATAATATTGTGACAAGACATAAAAACATTTTCATAAGATGCAACAAACAGCCCTGTAGCATGTTTTTTTTTTTTTTGGGGGGGGTTCTTAATTGAGCGTGAACCCGTTGCGAATGCAAATAACATCTCTTACCACTTCCTCCTCAGACCAGCACTTCTCAATCAGCTTAGGCACAGGCTTCTTCACCAGACGCTGGAGGGCCTTTCCTGCATCGTAGTTACTTTCGTGTAGCTGGAGGGGAAAAAAAAAACAATGCTTTAAAATCTCTTCCCGATTACTTAACTCCTGAATACTGTTAACTGCAACTTTTTAACGAAAATATGACGTGCAATTTGTAGATTAACAGTGGGGACCTTATTCTACATGAAATTATGTTTTTTCCCTCTCTTTGTTGTTTTCATTACCTGATATAAGTTGAGCAAATTTGAGCAGTTTCTCCAACAGAGCTGACTCATTATTAGCAATGCCTAATGCTGAGCAAAGCCAAGAGCATAGGTCTTGTCCTATGCTTTAAATTCTGCCTGTTTAAACATTGTCACTTTCCTGCTCTTGATGTTGGAGGTCTCCTTGGCCTAAAGCCTATAAACCACTCTATTTATTTATTTATTTATTTATTTTTACGAATGGATGCCAGCATCTGGAAATGAAAAAAGGCTAAGCCGGAAAAAAGGACTCAAATTACACTGTTCCCGTGGATAGGTTTTAACATGTCGGGCCGACCAAAAATGCACTTTTTTCTCTGTCTTTTTTTAATAAAAAGAACAGCTGGGGGAAAATCTGAAACCCATTAAATACTTTGTGCTGCTGCTAGAAACTGTAACGTCAACATGGGGCCTAAGATTTCCAACCAGGAACTTTCATAAATAACCTCCTGTCACTTCTACACTGGACGCGCCACAGTGGCATTATGGGATACAGTGGGATAAACCCACAGAGCGTGGGTGATCTGCTTTGTGCAGAAGCAACATATTTCTGGTTTCCAAACATTTCCATATTCCTCAGAGTCTGGATAAGCAATTAAATGCAGGACACTCAGAAGAGCATCTATCACACGGTGTGCCGTTCCTTTGGGAGAACTGCTCTTCCCAGACATGGGAAAGCAGTGGCTTTTCATACTTATCCGGCTCTTAAATCTGCTGTGATTTGCAGCCCCCCCCCAGCGCTTCCGTCGGCCCACATTGGAATTGCAAATAAGGACAAAAGGTTGAGACAACAATGATCTAGCATCCAACTGAGGCCAACCTGCATGTAATATCCTATTTATTAGGGTTCCATTTGTTTTCTCTGTATCGCTATGCATTTATATTGGTTACCGAGGGAGAACTGGACATTATCATGCAGCGTGTGTTTTTGGGGTAGCGCGTTGGTGGGCCTGAATTAGGATATCAGCCCCCCCCCCCCCCCCCAACCCAACCAACCAACCACCGGCCACAGGCAGACTTGCGGGTACCCGTTCCAGGTCCTCATAAGCCCTGCCACAGCCTGTAAGCAGCACAGCAGCAAATAAGTCTCAGCCCTGGAAAAGTGTCAGCTGTCAGAGCCTATGCACAGTAATGGAGCCATGAATTACACCTCGGCTCTCCCTGACATCTCGCACACGGACATATTGTTCCTCAATCCTAATTTACGACTATCTGAAACCCCCCTCATTTTCACTGACCTTCTGCAGGCACAAAATCTACCAGGTGTCCATAAAAAAGGTATAAGTGGGGAAATATTGATATATCTTAAAACAATCACGTTAGCATGTGATAAGCTGCGACCATATGCCAAAGTATCTGTATGTGTGGGTATAATCTATTGCAGAAATATCGGACAGACCGACCTAATTACCGACAGAGTGACTTCTACTAGCTGCTGGTCACAGCTAAAAATGACTCCAGTAAAAGTAAAAAGTCCCCCATTCAAACACCAGTTGAGTAAAAGTACAAAAGTATTTGATGTAAAATGTAAGTACCAAACCAAAAGTAAACAAACATAACCGGTTTAATAATGTACAACCTTAACGTTTGCCCCATCACCCAGCAACGTTAGTAGCTAGCTAACATTACGTGGGCGAATGGAAACGCTTGCTAACACTTAGGGCCGAAACATAGCTCACACAAATATGCGAACGTGGACGCTTCAAGCTACACAAACAGTTTTTCTTTTCCAATGACATCTGTGAAAGACAAACCAGAGGAAATTACAGATAGAACAAGATAGTTGTTTACCGTCCCTCGCTGCAACGCTCTGGTTTGTCTTTCACAAATAACAGTGTCAAAGGAAAAACTGTTTGCATAGCTCGAAGCGTCCACGTTCGCATATGTCCATGAGTTATGTTTCGGCCCTTAAGGTTAGCTAACGTTAGCTAATGTTAGTTTAGCTATAACTATCAGGCAACTGAAAAACACTTGTTGTATTTTAGGTTAACGCTAGCTACTTAAAAGTAACATGGAAACGTGTGCTAAATGTAACAGACAACGTTAGCTATAATGTAGTCAGTTTATCAGATAGCTAGTGTTAGCTAACTCAAAATACCAAGGTTATCATTTGATCGGTAAACTTCAATTTAACAGATAATCCGCGCAATGTAACGTTACGTAAAGGCCAGTTCAGACCAAAGATTCGCGAAGCAACGAAACCGTTTTAGAATGTTGCAGAGAGGAATTGCAGTGACCCACCCAGTCTCAGAACGTCCTATGTCTGCGCGTGTCGTTGCAGGCAGTTCACCTCCTCTAATCGCAGGTGGCGAGTTTTAGAACACAACATACGTCAGTGCTAGGTTATTATTTTTTTTTTTCTAGCAAATCACCACAGTCTTTCCCCAGAAGTGATGCTGTCTCTGTAATTCATATTGTCTCTGAATCAATGATGACACCAGCTGTCCACAATCGCTACTTTCATATATGTGAGATTAATATCGCAACCAGGAAGTAACTACACTAACAAAAAAAACTGACGCGCTGCACACGTCACTCCGGGTATCCGGATCATGTGCTGCACAGGTCACTCTGGGTATCCCGCATCATGCGCTGCACGCGTCACTCTGGGTAACCCAGATGAAGCTTACTACAAAGCAGCAGAAAAAATTCAGACAGACAGACAGAATGACTTATACTAGCCTCTGGTCACAGCTAAAAATATATAATGAATTGCTTATTGCACATCACAATAAACCCGACGTCTTTCAAGAACAATGCTATTACACTTCACCTGCACTGGACAATGTCACTTCGCGAAAAGCCTTGTGTCGTTCCTCATCACAGGCTTTATTTTTCCCTTTAAAAAAATAAAGTATATATATATATATATATATAGTATAGTATATATAGTACTATATATATATATATATATACACACACATTATATATAGTCTATATGAGTGGAGGAATCTAAATAGAATTCTTCAGCAAAACATATTTTCCTGTTTGCAACAGCTTCAAAATGGCTGCCTGTTTTGGGGTGGAAAACGCATTAGGACAATTACGGAGATGAACATCTTGCAGTGCAGAGGACCCCCAAGGATTGGCTCCCTCATTGGGGTGAATTGTTTGGTAAACCGTAGCTTGCGGATACAACCTGCAGCGATTCTACCGCATGGAAATAGAGGCTTCTGCTAAAGCAATTTCCTCCAGAAACACAGGTCCCTAATGATCAATTATGGAGAAAATGATTCCTCCTCCTGCCTCTGGACTGTCTGGAAAAGCAGCAGACCACTCCAGTGCAAAGCTTTAGTTCTGTATGAAAGCAGCATTTCCCCAGTTAAAATGTCTCATTTCCTTATTCATTTCTGATTTATAAATATTCGCTTTCATCATAAGCATCAATAAGAATTTGATCCATCTGCAGTACTTTTTTCCTCTAAAATGCAATATCTGCAAAGTATAGGTAGTATGCTAGTTGCTCCCTGTTAAGTACAATTAAAATATAAACGTCTCAGTTTGTCAGCACAGCTGTAGTAATATTTAATGGATATGATCAAACACATTAGCTTTTAAAAATGTAAAAACTACAAACATTTTCAATGGAATATAAATGCTGCTGCCAACTACTGGAAATTCTGACAGCATAAGTTCATTTCTCAATCAATACTGCAATGAGAAAACAAGCAGCATGCACAAGCAGGAGGTGATTTGATAACTGCCAAAGAGTAACGATATTAAATACTTAAAAATCATACTTGAGACAAAATGTGGCGATAAATTTGGACGTAGTCAGTTAAATTAGGGCTGACATAGCTGGAGGACAAACACATAGTACATTCTGAATGTATCACAAGAAAAGCTAGGCTATATAACTATAAAAGCACCACGGTTGGCGTTGAGGTCCAAAGGTATTAGTTCAAAAATAGGACAGTGCACAGAACTGATCACATTTAAGCATAAAAGCCCATACATGTGGACCCCAAAGGCCAGTTGACTGAAATATCAGGCAAATTGTGAAAGCATTTGAGACGTTTTCACATCAAGGTGGGCGTTAATCTCAATTCAGTTTGTGGACATTTACTCCCAGCTCTCCATTCAAGATGAATGGACGAGTGCTCGTCGTCCTTCAATACACTTTCTATGTCTTAGCTTGCCTTTATTTAAATGTGAATGGAGGCACACATTAAAGATGAATCTTATATGTGAAATTAAGCAGAAAAAAGATATACAGACAAATTAAACTTGTGTTGAAATATGCTATTTAATATTTTGGGGGGGTGCTGGCACTTTGTGACAAATGCACAGCAGAATAACAAACGGGCCTTTCACTTAGCTTTGGCTCATACACGTAAATAAAATAAATAAAAACCTGCTTCTGGTCATTTGCATAGCCTGTGCAATATCTGAGCATGAACTAAATGCCGCCTGAGCCAGTATCTCGACATATTTCAAATACAAGTAGTCATTGAGCAGAAATTACATTTACAACCTATAATAGCTAATGCACAGCACTGACACCAGTTTCAATTTATGAATGTTATTAAGGACATAGTCATTTGTACGCTTCTTGCTGTGATATTTGAGAAGTCTCGCGTCTTATTTTTCATCCATTCCTCCTCGTCTGTGGAAATGAACCATAAACTGATAGGTGTGCCACGGTGGAGAAGATGGAGGAGTCATAACATAAAACAACGTGGAAGATTGGCCAGCTTTGCCTACACTGCTGATGAATTTAAGTGCATTTATCACCACTCATATGATTCACTGCATTCATCCAGTGTTTCTCACACCACTGATATGATTCACTGCATTCATCCAGTGTTTCTCACACCACTGATATGATTCACTGCATTCATCCAGTGTTTCTCACACCACTGATACTTTGTAGGTTCAGTACCGCATCAGGTATGCTTTCAGAAGACAAAAGAAAGCTGATATACTGCATGGCACCAATGGTGCTATTGCATTAAAAGAATATGCAATTATTGTTACAGCTTACTGTCCAATCCTACACTTGAAATTAAGTGCTTTCCCTTGATGGTCCTCTGCTGGGATTTTTCTTCATTCAAAGATATGTCGTATAGGTTGTATAAAACAGACACTATAGCGACTATCCTCTTTTTGAAGAGGACTATCAAAGCCTCACTATTCACCATGTCCTCAGGTTACTGTCAGTCTGTGGTGTGATAATGACCTACCGCTCTAATCATGCAGTCTACCCCTCACTAGACCACTCATTTGGTAAATGGGATATCTGCAGCTGAATGTGAGCAGGCCACAGTGGATTTTACATGACTACTCACAGTGTTTAATGCATTTAACGTAGTGTCGTCTCTTGAAGCAGCTAAGCACCCATCCTCCGTGGATCCTCCATCACACATCCCAGCAAAGGCCGCCATGCTCCTGAACACGAGGGTTAAAAAAAAAGCATCAATTCACCAATTACTGCACAAATGCACACGTACACTGCATAAATTAGCACAGTCCAGGTTAAATGTATGGAGGCAGGTGTAGCCTAGATGCTGGGGCAGGGACGCTAAGCGCTGGCGTTTACCTGGCTGCTCTCAGGTACATGAGAAGGTCACAGTCATTGACCCCTGGCATCCACACCAGCTCCTCTTTCTCTGTAACCGGCTGGCCGCCAGGAGATGGGAAAGGCTGCAGCTCTGGAAGCTTAGCCTGGGGAAGAGCCAGAGTTCAGCATTAGGTCAGTTTAGACATGGTGTAGTTCAAATAGGTGTGTTTTCAGTCTGCAGATGATCACGGAGTATGTTACTGCGCACACGTATTAGCATGGGTGCTTAGCGAGAATATACATAACAGCAAAATTCTCTCATAAACCATCGCTTGGAAAATGACATTTTCTTTTAGATTTGACAAGAGATGATATATGGGACCCGTTTCTTTTATTTATTTTTTACTATTTCAAACCTATAAATATTTAAACACAATACAACAGATAAAAAGTATTGCGTTGTCTACCCCAGATGAAATGCTGTTTGTACACAGTGAAACTAATGCCATCTATTCTCTAACAACACTGCAGGTAAAAACGATATCAAATGATTCAGAAGTTATGTTGATTTATCTGACTTGTTGGGTTTTTTTTAACAGGAGAGCATTAGACAGCAGGTTCCTTTGTTTCTTCTCCTTCACTTAGACTGTGTACTGTGTACTTGAGACTGAAGAGGAATCCCTGCGCCGGCAGCACTGCTACTTGAACTCTGTGGTGATATGCACACGGCCTGGGGATCCAGGGACCTCATTATCAGCCTCTGGCTATAAGGAGCTGGAGCATCCAATAGTGTTTCAAGCAGTACTAGGCACACTGCCCAATGCTGCACCACAAGGCTGCATTTTCAATATGTTTGTGAGGGAACACATTAAGTCAGCAGTTACAGGGTCATTCCATTAGCGGCGTACACCACAGCATTGCTCTGGTGTGTGGGGAGTGAAACGGGACCGTCTGTAGGCACGTCCCCGGCTTTCGGATCAGCGAATGAACGGTGATGCTGACCTCGTGCGGGCGGGGGCTCGGGGTTAAGGGGGCCGCCGCGCCGACGATTGCGCCTAATTGCCTGTTTACTGTCGCAGTGGCTGGGAGCGTGAATAAAAGCCTTTCCATTATACTCCCAAAAGGTGCTCGCAGAAACTTCAAACTGCAACGGCTATACTGCCAGGCCAGATAATGTAAGAGAGCTCGCGGCTCAATGCAGATGTTAACTGAGGCCTACCCTTAATGTAGTACTATAATGTGTGGGCTAAGATGGGGCTCCATGCACTGATTACCTGGTGACTGGGGCCCACTCTGATCTCCCCCTGGGTGCTGTTCAGTCGCCTGAAAGAGAGATGATTAAACATTTAGAATGGGGGGGGGGGGGGGGGGGGATAAAATAAAAAAACCTTTCAAAAACAGATCACTGCAGTTCTCTGTGGTCTAAAATTACCATGTGAAATGATTTAATATGATAACCACATTGTACTAATAAACAGCAGCTCTTCACAGCTCGTCGGACAGCGGTCTTTTATCCAAGGGGCAGCAATATCCGCTCAGACACAATAGAACACTGCAACGGAGCAGCACAGAACTACCGATTAGGCAAAAAGCGGGCACACTAATTTACTGCCTTTTGTTCTCTGGGAAAAAAAAAGACTTTCGACTCGTATATCTGGTCTACTGCTTCAATAGATATTGATACCTGAAGGGGACAACAAACCGGTACACAAGATTTAAACACACCACCATAATTCACAGCACTTGGGGTAAAATCACTATGCGACTTTTGTGCTTTATGGCAGACATTCCACCGATGTCAGGAAGATCGAATAACTGACAGGGGGTGAAGGGTGAGTAACAGCCAAACCGCTTTTTTCTGTCACTCTTAGCCATCACTTTGATACCGAACACATCACAGCCAAGGACTTCAACGTCACTCTCCTCATGCTGAAAGAATATTCAGCAAGAGCACCGACAGAATCCACCCTTTTCAGGAAACAAATTCAGCAAAGTGAACAGCAAAAAGAACAGGTAAATAAATGTCTATTCAACACAACTTAAGGCCACGTCGATTCTTTAGTTTATTTTTGCAGTACTAAAGCAGAAGCCAAGACATCCACATTCAGTTCCATTCTTTAATACATTTTCACAATAAAGAGAAGAAAATGAATTCATCATTTACCATTGCATATGAGAATTAGAGAGAGTACAAACATGACTGACACAGAAAATAATTATTTTTTATTGAGTAGTATGCTTTATGTTCATGAACAACACACATGGGCGACAGGTACATTAGGATGTGTATATAGGCCTGTATATATACATACATACATACATACATGTACTGAGCTGGGGGACAGGTACATTGGGATGTGTAAATAGGCCTGTATATATACATGCATACATACATGTACTGAGCTGGGGGACAAGTACATTAGGATGTGTAAATAGGCCTGTATATATACATACATACATGTACTGAGCTGTCAAGAAACCTCAAGGACATCATGCCTGTCAAACACGGGAGCAAACCAGAAACATGATCTCACCATTCAGAACAGAGACCATGTCACTGCCCACATGATGCGATTGGTTTACAACCACAAAAGTCCAACCTTCTGGTTAAAAAAGAAAGGTTACCTCCATTAACTAAAATTAGGGATAAACTAATTAGGCATACATATTTATTTTTTTTATTTATTAATGTACCGTATATAAATAATTACACACAAATTATATTCACAAATTATCATTCTACTTATGAGCGGAAAATATTTCTATCCTCTGAGGAGAAAGCTTTTCTAACAGAGAATGTGGCCTGCTGCGCCTATTTTAAGCAGGGCCTGGCTTTGCAAATATATGTTTCACACCCAGGTTCAGCTGTTATACATTTAAATGTTTTTGTTTACAAGCAATTTAAAAGTAAAAGAAAAAAATTTTTTGTTAGATTTATCATGCTGATAGTGCTGAATTGTAAATATATCTGACAGGGCGATAATTTATAGGGACTAATCTATAATAATAATCTGCCATGCATTTAACACTTAAAAAAAGAATAGCATTTTAACACTCCACTGAAAAGAGGAGAGAATAAGAGAAAAGTGAGAAAACGGTCTTGTTGAAAGCAATCTGCCAGACACCTTCCATTACTTTTTGTTGTTGTTATAGTTGT
Organism: Synaphobranchus kaupii; assembly: GCA_029718625.1. NCBI lineage: Eukaryota > Metazoa > Chordata > Actinopteri > Anguilliformes > Synaphobranchidae > Synaphobranchus > Synaphobranchus kaupii. The sequence goes on from CM056380.1 coordinate 85,373,764, forward strand.
GCTCAATGGCTCCATTCTCAGTATGGGATTATTTTCCAAAAGCTGGGAACAGAGACATTTTAGCTGAGCTAATATTGCACAAATTGAAGAGAGGCGACTGGGGAAAGAGAAGAGCAGGATCCGAACCAGCAGCTATAACAAATGCCGGTAACCATAGCAACGGCAATTTAATAATAGTGTTCATATCTCCAGCTGCAGTGGATTAAAGAAAATGACAAGATGTTCCTTCTGGAAAGGAGAAAAAAAAAAAAGGCACTCCGTTGCCATGGCGACGGTGCCGATTTTCATATGGCCCTCTGCAGAGTGGCCCAGAAACTGTCACTATGATTTGCACCCGGAGAAACACAACTCTATATTACTGAGATGGTATGACACAGAAGACGGGGGGGGCGTGCAAGAAGCCAGCTCCTCGGTGGTGTAAAAGGCCTTTGTGTTTCTCTCCAATAGGTACGTTTTTTTAACTGTGCTTCACCACACCACATCCCCCCCAGGAATGTATATTCACTTGGCAGATATGTATTCTGTCAACATTAACCACCCTAAAGTGCACCAATATGGCAGGCAGATGTATTGCACAGAACGGTTGCTACATTATTTGGTTTCTTTAAAGGCTTTCTGCGTGCTCAGGGGGAAAGGCTAAGCAAGTTGCTGACAGAAGAAGCATTAGCTAAATATTTTAGGCAAAGCTGGATCCATTTTTGGCCTACATACCTTATTATTCATAGAGGGTTATAGACATAGATTCACAAAGTAATGCAGTGAAGCAAAATCTGATTCTGTAGTTTCAATGTCAGGATAAGCTTTGCAACAGTAAAGTTGGCTTGTGAAAGCCATGTTATTTATTTTAAACAGAACACATTAAGAGAGACATCGAGGTATGTAGACGGGCGGCCGATACCTATAATATTGTCTGAACAGTAGAGTATGAGTCCTGAGAGAGAGTTTTCCTACTGCGGCCGTCGCCGAGACTTCTCACACTGGAACGTGGTTTTGAACTAGTAACTTGATTGACAGCAGGAAGGGCGAGGGCCACAATGATGGCTTGTCCTGCTTTTCCCCTGTTCTTTGTGCCGCATGCTCTTAAATAAGGCAATGCTGTCAACCTTTCCAGCTTAATGTCTCATCCTCAATACGAATCCACATAAATGCAAAACATTTCTAATCACTGATGGTTTAACTTGCTTTTGTCAACCATGACCAAACAAGTGCAGCTTGTCTGGATGCAGAGTAAGTCTTCTAACCTTCTAAGCCCAGAAATAAAAACTCATACCTAAAACTTTGGTCCTGAAATACAAAGTGTTACTGTGCATCACAGTGATATCCATAAACACTAGAATACTGTAATGTAGAAAATTATGTTTGGCTGTTAATCATTTCTACTGGACCACATTACACTAGGTTCTTGCCTGAAATAACATATGCAGAAAGTTTCCTGACACGCGCATCCTTCTATTCAGACTTGCACTAATACACCACCTGCATTGTTCTCTTCTACTGTAATCGGAAACTTTTCTCAATGTTTCAAACTATCCTCTTTGACAAAAGAAAACATACCTATTTCGCTTTATAGGAAATCTCCCCAGAAATAATTTTTTTTAGATACTTGTTATTACCACACATAATTGTTATCATGCATAATTCTTAACTACAAAAACATCTGGGATTATTTATTTTATAACCCTTATTAGATAAATAAATTGAAATGTTTAAGCCTTGGATAACTGTGCATAGTGCTATTATACCTACTGTGTTAAGTGTATTTTTATTATCCATCAAACATGTTTTCAATATGTTATTACAATATGTGGATATATATATATGTTAAAAATACAATTGCTATTAAATTAATACATGCAGAAAGATATTTAAAACCATATATTCTGTTATATATAATTGCAAATATATATTTTTCTAATTTTCCAATTTATACCGCTTAAAAATAACAGTATAACTAACAGCTGTCATAATGTTAATATCTGAAGGGATTGCGTGCAACTGTGTCACCGTTCCAAAACAGCAAAAAACGGCGGTCTGACTTGACAATTGGGAAAGCAATCAACACTTGTCCCGCCCCTGCCATCAAGCTCAGCCAATCCTTGGACGACTCTAATGCTCCCTCCAAACGTTACATAAACACAGCTAAAGGCCCAAACATTCCTTGATAGCCACATCGACAGAGCTCGAGATCTTCATGCACGAGCTACACCGCTGCTCGTCAAGTGCTGTGAGTGTGTGCTTCTCTGTGCTCTTCTACACCATGTCACATCGACAGTAAACACGACTCAATATCAAGTCCTGCAAAATGGAGTCTTGGTATGCAGCGTTTCTAATTTTCCGAGAGCAACACAAATAGCTAGGAGAAAGTTAAATCGGTGACAGCTAGCTTGGTAGCTACACGCACAGACACGAAAGCTCTACTGCTCGCCAACTAGCTAGCTCCGTGTGCCGTTTTTGGAAACCGCTTGCTTGCGAATACTTAAAGCAACAACAGTGACAATGGCGCACATAACCTTGTAAAAACAGCGATTCCATATATTTTATACACAAGTAACGTCATGTCACAGCAGTCACAAAATGAGAGAAACAACAGCGCGGTTTCATCAAAAAAAGCGTGCCAAATATGCAGCGAAGCCTACCTTCGTGGACTGAACAGGTCGTCCATGTCGGAATCGAGCCGTTTCGTTTTAGCCAATGTTGACAGTTTCCCCCGCTGAAGTGGCTGCAATAAACTCCCCTTTTCCCCTATATCTAGTTAAGTAGTCAAAATGGAGGAGGACGCAGTCTCTCGGAGAGGTTTTCACTGAGCTTGTGCTATGACCTCAGCCTTCACGCACAGCGTACAAAGTTCCCGTTTGGACGGACCGCACTGAGCATGTGCCACGACCTTACACACAGAGAGAGACACGCTGGAAACGCGATCCATCTCTGCCCGTCTTCCACATAAACAAGGCCGCTTCCCGCAGCATACCAAACAAGAAGCGGAAGGAGGGGGGAGAGAAGAGAGCGAGTGGGGCCCTAGTTAAGGGGACTCTTAACATGCAACATTCACGAACTGCAGCAGAAATCTTGCTCATTGAACGGCACACGGTGATCTGCATCTCATTTTCCATCTGTCCATGCGTCACGGCTAATAACAATAATACTAATAATAACCACAACAATGCTATAAGCAGTAATAATACCAACCAGCAAAACTAATACATAAGAATTCTCAACAAAAAATGCATTCACAACAGATTTACTTCTGTTATTTTGACAATGTTGCGATACAAAGTATTACTATAAAGAATAACATTTTAAATTCAATACCTATGATTAAGGTTACAGCAGGAGAACAGATTCGTTTTCCTTTGGTCAAGAACATCATCAGGCTCTGTAGTTTAAAAAAACAATCTAATAGGGTTTTATTTATTTTTCAGTAGCATTAGTACTTCAGGTACTTTTTATCAGCAAAAAAAACACAGTATTAATAAACTGAAATGGAAACAATGACTAATTTGACGGTAGCAATGTGCCATTCATTACGACAATCTTTTTCTTTTACTACTTTTAAACTATGATTACTGTGATACTTTAATCACCACTGCTGAGGAGACATTGTACAAGAAACAAGGGTTTTTGAAAGAAACCTCTGATTTGTCGAGTTAAAGCTTTTCATCTGGTGTTTTGTAAAGTGCCCAATAAAGCAACACAACAAGGACTATTTGTTCAACAATCGCCTCTGTGTGTAAGCCAAAGATATCCCAACAGAAATCCCAATGAATATTAAATGGGGATTCATATTTCCCATGGTGCTAAACAGAATACTTACTGCAACAATACATACTGTATATTTGTACTTAAAAACACTAGATTACTGTGCCGTAATGTGTGTACTTCCATAAAAATCACTTGCTGTTCAATACATACTCACATTTAATAATGGCTATCAAACAATGCATTTTAAATGATGCAATTTGCAAAGTGACTGGAAAAAGGGAAGGAGTACAAAAAGAACAAAAAAATTAAACAGGTGTGTGTTGCACCCTTGTGCCCTCTATTGACGGTGTGAAGTTGCAAAATTATCTGGCATTTGAAGACATCTGACTGTACACTGTATCACCCTATGCAGCGAGGAGACCCCCCCCTTCCATCTCAGACACTGCATTTACTTTTGATTATATTATCATAGTGTTATAGACGGTATTTCAGGTATTCCAGAAATCCTCCCAATGGGCAGTCCACACTCCTCTGTTCAAACTAAACGGGTCTGTTCCAGTGTTACACCTTAATACAAACATTTGTTGCTCTGTAGCAATACACTGCACTTAAAAAAAGAACACTAAGAAATATTGTTGCCTGGTCAACAAGTGAGATTTAATGAGGGGGATTCTTTCTACATGTGTACAATGAACAAAAACTAATGGCACAGGGAAAAAAAAGACTAAATGTCATGTAACAGTTTGCAATCAAATTCTGAATAGAAAAGAAAAAAAGTAATACAATTTAAGAAAATAATGTGTTCTCCATGGTTAGTGAAACTAAGAGGAGACCTCTTGAAAATACCAGATTCTAATTTGGTCTCCCTACCTTTGTGTACCCATCAGCATGGAACAGAAGGGAATTCAAAACAAAAACAAAATAAAAATTTCATCAAAAAGTTGATGAAAAAGTTTTTTTTTTTTTTTCTCTCCTGTTATGACTAGCTAGAAAAGATACTTTAATTCAAGTGAGAATTCAAGTAGCCGGGTGCTGTGATCTGAACAAACCACAGCACGACCCAGCCCTCCTTTATACCAAGAAAAATATGATATAGGCTACATTCAATTTATATCATAATAAGCCATACGTGTTTATTATGCCCCTTGATATCCACAATCATTGCACTGAACTGCAGAACTGAACTATGAAAATGTAACTGCGCAAGAGGAATAAAAATCGACACCTCAAAATAGACAAACCAGTATTGAACTGCGGCCCATTATGTTATATCTTTATAGTTAAACAGGAAGCACTAATCATTGGCTTTGGCATTATAATACGAGAGTGGATGGGAGCAATATTTCACCCACTCCTTCCATTGGCAGAAATACATGAGCGGAGTTGGCTGCCTTTAAAAGCCGTTAAACATGTAAAAATTAATTTTTTGGTCATTGAGCTTTAAGAAATTTATGAGTGTCCCCCAGTAAATTACCCACAATCAAACTCTAATTTAGAAACAAATCCCTGTTCATCATGTGAGAAAATACAAGAAGCTACAGAACATACTGATGCCTTACATGTTGACATAAAGCAAGATGAGTGTAATAAAATAAAAACCCATCATCAGCTTCTCTCTGGTAATAATATATTGTTTAGTATACAAAAACTAGTGTGGAATATTAACCGTACACAAACCCTGAAAATTCATTTTTTGAAGGTAGAGTATTCTGGGGGCAATTGCAACACCATAAAATTGCACCAATCTGAAATAAGCTAGAGCTGAGATTCTATCCAGCAAGCTAGCTAGACCCCTGTTACAATTGCCCCCAGAATACTCTATTGAAATTTACTGAATGAACAGAAGCCTCCATATAGTACATAGCACAATGTTATACATTATGATAATTTAAATGGATTCAACAAGCTGAAAGTCTCACAACAAAAAATAAAAAACAGAGTATGTACTAAGGCACAGAATTCGGCTCCAAATGAGTTCCATGTCCAAAATAGAAATGGCAAGTGCTCAGATGAACATGCATTGAATCGAGTCCCTAACCTGGCTGATGTGATTTCAGTGAATTAAATGCATACTACAAGTCTGCACTTGAAAAACTAAAATGGCTCAATGTACAACAGTAAACGAAACAGGTAATGTTAAAAACATTTTAGCACACACAAAACTAATAACACAACCAATGATTGGTGCAAAACAAATACCATGACCAATCATTGGTCAACAAATCATGACCAGTCATGCTATTGGTTTTGTGTGGGCTAAAAGGTTTTGCACATGCTAAAGGTCTTAGTAAATCAAGCCCCAAGTGTGTTTTTTGTTATGTGGTTCATGCTTGTAGAGCACTTATAACTACATAAAATGTCACTGAAAATACACAATGTTTAGTTTAACATTTATTGTAGATGTATAGGTTGGCATCAGGGTTTCCAGATTTGTTTGCTCCAAAATACTGTTGGCATGTTATCAATCACATACAGACTAATCTATAGTGCATTGTAATATGAGTTTCTATTAATCTGGCAACTCTGTCTTATGTATAATGCCATTATTCGTGTTTTAATAAGCAATCATAACTGTACTAAGTTACTAACCTACATTTTGATAAGACTGAAATAAGACCACATCTAGTCAAACACCATGACGTCACTCACACATGTAATGGCTTTCATTCTTTTCAAATCATTATATTTATGTTTCAACTACCCCCGTTTCACTGCAAAACAAGAACAAATTTAAATCTTATATATAGTTTAGTTTCCCCTGACCTATCACAATGTTACACAACATGTGGACACATAGTGGGACTCAAACCCATAAGAATGACTGATTGTAACTTCTCCCCTTGCTGTAATCTTAAATATACAGGCAATATAGAAGCAAATTATATAGACATACTAATATAGGCAATAGGCGTAGTATAACACATTTTGTAAAAACGTCATAAAATGGCAGATAGATGTTCATAAAGACGTGCTCTTTTTTGTGAGATGCACACTTCTTTTTTCAAAAAACAACCAAAAAGGTTTCAACTAAACTATTGTCCAGGCATTTTAAATCATGAAACAATTGTTCAGGCAAAACAGACGATCAGTGCACAGATACTGTGCTCCTCTAGCTGCCCTGTCTGTGCATTATATCATAGGGACATATATATTGTATCAGGGGGGATTTAATGCTGTTACACTATGGGGAGAGATACTGTGAGCACCCACTGTGTACATTTTCTCTTGCATACACATTCCCTGTATGATTTCCTTCCCCTTTCCCTCTACTGAGCCCAGGCTTGATTTATTTCACCTGACAACTTATTTCACATGCACTGTGACCTTTTATGGGACTCACTGAGGGCTCTAAATGTCAGTTTATTTTCCTCCGGCAGGATTTTAAATCAAGGGGGATTTAAACATAATTCAAGAGAGACATTTTCAAATGATATCCTTTCTGTGAAAGATCTACAATCTCTTTAGTCAGCAGAGCGGGTATGGCTCCGGTTGCTTGGTTGTTAAGATGCGCAGCGGGTTTTAAATATTGCAGTGATGTAAGCCAGTGATGACAGAAGATTGAGTTTGTTCGAATACACACAAAGGTGACACACCTTCAATAACCCAGGAGCTGGCTGCAATTTATATAAACTAAAATGGAATATCTACCCAAAATCTCCTCACGTAAATCCCAATTCCCATTTGTTTCAAAAACAGATCTGACTTATAACATACACCAAAAGACACAACTCTGGGAAATTTTTTAATTAGTCGTATTAAATTGATATTATATATTCACCAGCTAAAAACCCCCAACTATGAACTGTCTTCTCATCAATTTTAAATGATAATGGTCAATTAAAATGTTAACTGTCAAATCAAACTTGAGTTAGGATGTGTACTTCACCAGAGGTACCCTCGACAAGCATGTAGCAGAAATGTAGCAGCTGGTATTTAAGAGAAAGAATTAGGAGTACTTAAGACCATTTTCATTCCATTACATCAACGAGTTTCTTTGAGGCATTAAGCACCTACCAGTTATTCCTTTTTGGGCCCACTGTTGCACTCTGTTGGACATTTTTCTACATTCTAAATACACCTTAAACTGTACCAATTAATTAAATAAAAGGGTACACCATTGCAACAACGCCAAGAATTACATATTTACATTTTGTGTGTTTGACATGTGTCTGATAAATAAATAAAGTGAAAAACCTGTTGTGGAACAGTCCATTTCGGTTTAGCTGACCCAGTCTTAATTTTATACTCCTGGAGGAACACGGGTTCACAGCAGCAGTACCACAGCCTCTCATTCCAGCATACCAGATGACGATTTGTGGCCACAGCACAACACATCACATTCACCCCAAACCAGGATTTTTCCCGACGACGACACAAACACAAGTCCGAGTTCCTATAGCGTACGAACGCAGGAATTTAGTACATATGGATTTAATTTTGAGCTCGAGTCTGTAAGTGCTCCTTTGTGCTTGTCGTGGTGGTTTTCAATGGTGCCGCAGCCCTGGGAAGTATTACTGCTCTCTGCTTTATCTGGGGCTGGACTGTGTCTGCTGACATGTTGGGCTCATTGAGCCGTTGAGCAGCGCAGACCGGCGGCTTCCTCCCCCCCCGCCCAAGTGCGTTTCCGCCGCTGTGGCCTGTAATCAGGGGGAGGGGTATTACTGCAGGCTGATTGGGAGGTGTGGTCTGACGCTGACCCAAGTAGATCTTCACACGGCTTGTGCCAAAGAGTTAAACCTCTAAGTCTGGTGCTTCCCACAGCGGAAGCACTGACGGTAATCTGAGAGCAGAGTGGCTCGGATGCACAATGTTCAATTGAAGTATGATTTATGAAGTTTTACCTTTAATTTAAACGCAAACTCTGTTCAATCGACGATTATGAACAGTCATTTAGGGCAGCTGCTAACTAGCTATTTTAAAATGGAAAATTATGTTTATAGGTGCATGAGCCTCTATCATAAATACACAATGATTTTGCACGGAAGTCTTTGTTTAAAGTCAAAATTTCAAAACGACCAATTCAAGAATAAAATCAAACCTGAAATATCAAAGCTGACAATAATGGTAAGACAATACATAAAGGTCCTATTAATCAAGAATTCATAAAAACATGAATATGAAGTCACTCCTCTGCAGTGTCTGCTGAGAAGGACAGTACTTAACCCGCAGGCTTGTCTGTGCACACTGAACATCACTTAATACTATGAAACATCAACTTCGTTAATCGATGCTTACTTTAGGACAGGTACTGTGATATGTTAATGTTTTATCAAAGTTTTTTTGTTTTATTAAACATACCGTAACATAAACTGTGACAGAATAATCACTGCCGCAGGATAACTGAGCAGGTTTTTTATAAGTTGCACTGGAAGTGAAGATGAAGGTGTATTTAGAAAGAGCTCATTTTCACTGGAGGTCAGCAGCAATGACTCATGTGGCCTTCTGCAGGGCTCTGGAATGCATTTTATAACCACTTATGGCAGGTCTCTAAACTGGCCCTGAAAGCTCTCTGCTAAGGACCGCAGTCTCTAATCCGGCCCTGAAAGCTCTCTGCTAAGGACCGCAGTCTCTAAACCAGCCCTGAAAGCTCTCTGCTAAGGACCGCAGTCTCTAAACGCCCTGAAAGCTCTCTGCTAAGGACCGCAGTCTCTAAACGCCCTGAAAGCTCTCTGCTAAGGACCGCAGTCTCTAAACCAGCCCTGAAAGCTCTCTGCTAAGGACCGCAGTCTCTAATCCAGCCCTGATAGCTCTCTGCTAAGGACCGCAGTCTCTAATCCAGCCCTGAAAGCTCTCTGCTAAGGACCGCAGTCTCTAAACGCCCTGAAAGCTCTCTGCTAAGGACCGCAGTCTCTAAACGCCCTGAAAGCTCTCTGCTAAGGACCGCAGTCTCTAAACGCCCTGAAAGCTCTCTGCTAAGGACCGCAGTCTCTAAACTGGCCCTGAAAGCTCTCTGCTAAGGACCGCAGTCTCTAAACCAGCCCTGAAAGCTCTCTGCTAAGGACCGCGGTCTCTAAACCAGCCCTGAAAGCTCTGCTAAGGACCGCAGTCTCTAAACCAGCCCTGAAAGCTCTCTGCTAAGGACTGCGGTCTCTAAACCAGCCCTGAAAGCTCTGCTAAGGACCGCAGTCTCTAAACCAGCCCTGAAAGCTCTCTGCTAAGGACCGCGGTCTCTAAACCAGCCCTGAAAGCTCTGCTAAGGACCGCAGTCTCTAAACCAGCCCTGAAAGCTCTCTGCTAAGGACCGCAGTCTCTAATCCAGCCCTGAAAGCTCTCTGCTAAGGACCGCAGTCTCTAAACGCCCTGAAAGCTCTCTGCTAAGGACCGCAGTCTCTAAACCAGCCCTGAAAGCTCTCTGCTAAGGACCGCAGTCTCTAATCCAGCCCTGAAAGCTCTCTGCTAAGGACCGCAGTCTCTAAACGCCCTGAAAGCTCTCTGCTAAGGACCGCAGTCTCTAAACCAGCCCTGAAAGCTCTCTGCTAAGGACCGCAGTCTCTAATCCAGCCCTGAAAGCTCTCTGCTAAGGACCGCAGTCTCTAAACTGGCCCTGAAAGCTCTCTGCTAAGGACCGCAGTCTCTAAACTGGCCCTGAAAGCTCTCTGCTAAGGACCGCGGTCTCTAAACCAGCCCTGAAAGCTCTCTGCTAAGGACCGCAGTCTCTAAACCAGCCCTGAAAGCTTTCTGCTAAGGACCGCAGTCTCTAAACCAGCCCTGAAAGCTCTCTGCTAAGGACCGCAGTCTCTAAACCAGCCCTGAAAGCTCTGCTAAGGACCGCGGTCTCTAAACCGGCCCTGAAAGCTCTCTGCTAAGGACCGCGGTCTCTAAACCAGCCCTGAAAGCTCTCTGCTAAGGACCGCAGTCTCTAAACCAGCCCTGAAAGCTCTGCTAAGGACCGCAGTCTCTAAACCGGCCCTGAAAGCTCTCTGCTAAGGACCGCGGTCTCTAATCCGGCCCTGAAAGCTCTCTGCTAAGGACCGCAGTCTCTAAACCAGCCCTGAAAGCTCTCTGCTAAGGACCGCAGTCTCTAAACGCCCTGAAAGCTCTCTGCTAAGGACCGCAGTCTCTAAACCAGCCCTGAAAGCTCTGCTAAGGACCGCAGTCTCTAAACCAGCCCTGAAAGCTCTCTGCTAAGGACCGCAGTCTCTAAACCAGCCCTGAAAGCTCTCTGCTAAGGACCGCAGTCTCTAATCCAGCCCTGAAAGCTTTCTGCTAAGGACCGCAGTCTCTAAACCAGCCCTGAAAGCTCTCTGCTAAGGACCGCAGTCTCTAAACCGGCCCTGAAAGCTCTCTGCTAAGGACCGAGGTCTCTAAACTGGCCCTGAAAGCTCCCTGCTCTCTGCGCAGTTGCTTTGAGCCAGGTCTGGAATCATACAGATGTTCTACATGTCAGGAGGAGGCAGCGACATGTCATGTGACGGGGTGGCACACGGCTTCAGTCAGTGGCACATGATCATCAACCAAAGCCTAGTGAGCAATGAGCACGGCAAAATGTTTCGCCATTTGTGAAAACGATAAGATGAAGATGCCTCTGAAATGAATCAGCCGCCAACATTCACCACCAAGTTATTTACTTTATGGATTTTTGGCAGTGGAGGAGAGCGAAACAAGGCCTTCTGATAGCTAGCTGCGAGGCAAGCAACATCACTGTTTTACTAAACATGAAACACCAATTCTGCAGACCTGCAATGTACAGTGAAGTCCAGCTCTGGATATAATTAGCTAGATACTATATATACTATTAAGCTAACAAAAGCATGGTGGTGATAGAGCATAAAGGCATGAGTTTTTAGGTTTATCACTCCCTTAGAGGAAACGCAAATTAACAAGCCAACCGACCTGAATTACGCTGCATTAACTGCATTACACTGCATTAACTGCATTACACTGCATTACCTGCATTACACTGCATTACCTGCATTACACTGAATTACACTACATTAACTGCATTACACTGCATTAACTGCATTACACTGAATTACACTGAATTACACTGAATTACACTGCATTAACTGGAGATACTGGCTACCAAACCTGGGCCAGACTGATCCGACCTGAATTACACTGCATTAACTGGAGATACTGGCTACCAAAACTGGGCCAGACTGATCCGACCTGAATTACACTGCATTAACTGGAGATACTGGCTACCAAATCTGGGCCAGACTGATCCGACCTGAATTACACTGCATTAACTGCATTAACTGCATTACACTGAATTACACTGAATTACACTGCATTAACTGGAGATACTGGCTACCAAACCTGGGCCAGACTGATCCGACCTGAATTACACTGCATTAACTGGAGATACTGGCTACCAAACCTGGGCCAGACTGATCCGACCTGAATTACACTGCATTAACTGGAGATACTGGCTACGAAATCTGGGCCAGACTGATTCAAAATGACCTTTGTAAGTATTCACAAGGTACAGAATCTTACTAACTTTAGTCCATCTGGATTTAAAGCGGGGCTTTGCAGTTAGCCAGTGTACACGCAGCAACATACCTGTGTGTCCCATGGCTACTACTGTTCCACTTCACAGGAGCAAGGATTTACCTGCCCTCTCACCTTGCCTGACATGCTACCTTCTGACTGTGAGAACAGAAGCCAAACATGTACCAAACAGTGACTACAAAAGACGTCAAAATGTGAACACTACAGCTATACCCCCCGAGAGTATGTGTACAACAAAACACACCCCTCCAACACACACACGCACGCACGCACGCAATCTAATCTTACAATTTCAGACCTAAATTCAAAGCTGCAGCCACCTTTATGTACACGGTCAACAGTGTTGCCGTCTTGCTGCTCATGGAGACACACGAGCGATACCGAAAGCAGCACAGCCGCCTGTCAGTTTCAAAGCCCTTCTCCGTTTAGCTGCTGCTTTAGGGGGGCCACAAGTGACCCTTTATTTTCCCAACAGGTCGGGTCAAAGCAATTTTGAGCCCGGAACACACCCATAGCCTGCATTTAAATGCAATCAACTTGTATGTTATTGAGTTTCCGGAGGCAATAAAGCACTAATTATGTTAGGAATAGCTGAATAAGCTGGAGCGCAATGCAGGCCCTCTCTGCACACTTAATCACTGTAATTATCGAGCATGGAGATGTGTGCTCAGGGCCTGTGCATGCAGGTAATCAGACCAGTGTGCACACCAACACCTACACAAGCAAGAGAACCGCTGGCTTACCTGGTTTCTGGATTGTAGCCCAGGATATAAAAGAAGGAGTCCACACGGGCTTTGAACTCCCTAGCAGCAAATATGTCAGCGAAATGGGCAATGTTGCACTTCCCCCTGAAACACAAATGTGCCAAAGGAGAACATGAGGGGAGAAAAGGCAAGCTAAAAGTGTGTCTACAGCTCAATATGAATGTCAACAGCGCACATTAGCAGGCAATGCTAATTATTCAGCACTGGGTGAATGTTTGATGGCAAACATATCAATTTCAAATGAGGGCTGATGAATTTGTAACTGAACAATACCCCCCCCCCCCCCCCCCCCTCTTTAGTATGGCTGATGAGCAGAGGCTCCTGACTCATTAGCTCGAGCACAGCAAGTCTCCCTTGGTCCTGTGAGCTGGATGAAAGGGCCCCGCTCTGCTCCTAGTGAGCACGGCGGACGCTACAAAGGGCCCCGCTCGGCTCCTAGTGAGCACGGCGGACGCTACAAAGGGCCCCGCTCGGCTCCTAGTGAGCACGGCGGACGCTACAAAGGGCCCCGCTCGGCTCCTAGTGAGCACGGCGGACGCTACAAAGGGCCCCGCTCGGCTCCTAGTGAGCACGGCGGACGCTACAAAGGGCCCCGCTCTGCTCCTATTGAGCACGGGCGGACGCTACAAAGGGCCCCGCTCGGCTCCTAGTGAGCACGGCGGACGCTACAAAGGGCCCCGCTCGGCTCCTAGTGAGCACGGCGGACGCTACAAAGGGCCCCGCTCTGCTCCTATTGAGCACGGCGGACGCTACAAAGGGCCCCGCTCGGCTCCTAGTGAGCACGGCGGACGCTACAAAGGGCCCCGCTCTGCTCCTAGTGAGCACGGCGGACGCTACAAAGGGCCCCGCTCTGCTCCTAGTGAGCACGGCGGACGCTACAAAGGGCCCATGATGGAGCCTAAACAAACAGCGTGTCGCTGCAGCGGGAACTGCAAAACACATCTTGATGCGATTTTCCCTTTTTCCGCTCCCTCAAAAGTCCGGAACGTCCAGCACCGTGGTGATAATGGGCATCGCTGCGGCTGGCTGTCCTTCCGCGGCCCGTCAGACGCACGGGCGAACGCAGCCTTCCCCGGAAGATGAAAGGAAGGCAGGGTTTGTGGACCGGGGATTACGACACACCGCCGGAATTTAGCCAGTTTAACTAAGGCCCTGTAATAAGCAGAATCAAAGGAGCCTCTGTGCTGCCGAAGCTGCAGTTCATTTGCCCTGAAATCACTGGTTCCGTGACATGTTTGTAGGCAGCTATGATGCTACCAGATGGTTTTCATTAAGGGGGGGATTCACAGGAGGAAGAGCTGGTCTCTGAAAGAATATCAGGTTTCCAGCTCAGACAATAACCACACCATTCTAGTTTCCTAATGTGGTTAACTGTGTCTGGAAAGCCGCCATTTTTATTTCACACATTGAGGTATGCAACATCCTCATTTGGTCAACACATACAAGCTAGTATTGCTGTCATTTATCTTGCAAAACATCTTGTTAGCCAACGCTTAAAACCCACAATGTGAAACACAAACGATTAGATTAAAAGAAGAACCCAAAACCTCCCATATTCCTAATTTGGTAACAACAGAACGGTACATATGAATGCAGGCCCACTTAAGCTGATGATACACGGGCAATATTTTCAGGCAATATTGCCAGCAATGGGCAATGGGTATGGGCCACCGTAGCAATGGGCAATGGGGCAATAACTGAAAAAAGATTTTTTGCGGATCCTGTTTTTAACCTCTGTTTCAAACCTTTACCGTCATCTCACCACAAAGGTATATATGTGCCCGGAACGGCAAGAACCACAGCTTTCCGCCAATGTAATTCAATCGACCGTATCTCTAAATTTTACGGAAGCATTCATGGATGTATTCACCAGTAAAGCAGGTGGTCTGATTACGTCTGCTGTGCTGAGTAAAGTTAGCTAGCTAGCTAGCTAGTTAAAAGTCACTCGGTTCGTCAGTACGGCGGTGAGTGAGTAATAATACCAATTATTTACAATCAAAAGTCAAGAATACCATAACTTATGAAAAGTTGGTCTTTACTTCAATATTACACTAATACATCAATATAACTTACTAATAGTAATAAATAAATAAAGTTAGAGATCAGCATCCCTTCGGTTTCCTCGCACCACTTGGCAGCCATTGTTGAAATTTATTTTTGGAAGACTCAGGTGTCATGTGACCCAAAATCTCATCTGTGATTGGATGGTAGCAAAATATTGCTTGCCTCGATCAAACTTGTTCAGATATTGATTTGTCAATAGGAAAATTTCCAGCAATCATTGCCTGGCAATATTGCCAGCAATATTGCCTGAAAATATTGCCCGTGTATCATCAGCTTTAGAGCAGCTCTGGACAGTCAGTGTTACCTGAGAGCAGCAGCGTGGTAAGTGTCCACATAGTCAGAGATGAACAGCTCCCGGCTCTTCACCACCGGATCAGTGATGACCAGCTCCCGGCCAGAGTCTGGAACACAGGATTTCCATTGCACATTAAGAGCTGGTCCAGATCACATCCCCATCAAACACACATTACTAATAAATGTGTTTCCATTCTGAGTAAGGCCACTATGACGGCCCATGCATCTTCAACCCCTCAAAAGTTCAGCTTACTCAAAAAATTTGAGCAAACCCAATGCCTTAAAGAAACTGAGTAAAACAATTCAATATATTTCATTTTGTAGTACTAAGGTTCATTAAGTTAATGCAACACAAATCAAGAGTTGCTAAGATTTTATTAAGTTAATGCCACTTAATTGGTTTAACCTCCATTAACATAAAATTCCTCGATTCATATAAAAATTACTTAAATCACTTGCATTAACACAACTCCAGTTTTAGTTGTATTAACTTAAGTATTAGCAGTCATGTTTTTTTTTATTATTTAACTTATACCAACTTCCCAAGCTTAAATTTACTATCTTATCTATTCAAGAGTTGAATTTGCTCAAAAGTCAAGATTTTTAAAAATGAAACAAGCCCCACACAAATGGAATATGTACTGCTCACTTAATTTTATGACTTGAACAGTCATTACTTAATTGGGTTATTTGAGAAAATGGATATTTGAGTAAATGGAACTTGACAGATTTAAGCTGTCCTGACAATAGCCTTTTTTTTTTTTTTTACTGTCCTCAAATAATGTATCAAAGGTGACGGCTATGATTCACAGTGTGTGAAGATGAATAAGCCCTAATTGTCAGTATGTCTATATCACCTTTACGGCCCAGAAATCTACTTCCCTTCAAGATGTAATAAAGCCATAGAGAAGCCCGTTTACATCCTGGGCTGCGAGGGAGGAGTCAGGGTCAGTCCCCCTCGGCCCTCAGATCTGTGCTCGGATATCTGGAGGGGCCCTCACAGCGCAGGCTATGTGCACATCGGTGTGTGTCGGGGAAACAGAGCAGTGACTAATGCTGTTCCTGCCTGGCTCTCAACATGGCCGCCCCCAGAGATTGTTCCCCGCCCCCTGAAGCGGAGAAAGGAACACTGCAGCCTCTCCTGGCTTCTCACCGTTCTCATTGTTTCTGTCCAGCACCAGGTGCTGGTATACGGAGTCTGGGACCTCGGACTGGCGGTAGTACCATTTCACACTCATCAGCAGATGGTCTCGTTTACTCTGGAAGACAGAAGGAAAGAAAAAAAAAATACATCTAATAAAATACACAGACATTTGTCTCATAACAGCGTTGCAAAATTGGCTTCTTGGCAAACAAAGTGCTGTTTGGTTGCTTTATGACACCCTCTCCCCCTGCCAAAAGCACTCTGTGCAACCGTGTCAATTAAAAAGGGATTGAGAGCTTTCCATGCTCCAATGGAACAGCCATCATAAAGTTTCCCATGCATTTTAACTGAAGAGAAAAACACAGGGCAGGGATATTCAGATTCTTCAGAGACACTTCCTAATTCCAGCATTCCTACAAATTAACAGAAAGATGTTAAAATGGACTTGGTAACATTCTGCACCCATAAATAAGAAGCTGGCCTTATTCAGCCAGTGAGATGGGTGCTTGATTGTCTTAGACACTGCCATCCACTGGCTGTCTGGGGGACTGCATGCAATTGATTGTCAACAGAGCACTTGCAATTCCTGGCAAAGACCAGCGAGTGACAGCACTGAGTCAAGTATCTATTTCGGAGACGCCACAAAAAAAAGAAATAATAAAAGGGAAAAAAAGGACCAAACATAAAAAGAGGGATCCGTGGAAAAGGTGGTTTTCATTAACTGACATGAAATATTTATTAGCCTTCCACACAAACCCAACTGACCATTTGGAGAGTTTAAAAGAACATTAAAGAAACCGCAGCTTGGCGTAACGGGGCAGCGGAGCCCTTGCTTGGCAGCCAGGAATCACAGCAGTCTTTTAAAATGACTGTGGATTACAACCCTCCATGCAAAGCATGCCTTGTCATGGAGCCGAGAGAGAGAGAGAGAAAGTTTCATTTTTCAATTGAGAAGGATTTCTCGGAGCCCCGAGCTTTCTTCAGGCATCACAATAACAGCTTTGACTATTGTGCCACGTGCAGAGGGAGCAGAGAGCTTCTGTTCAATGATTTAAAGGCATTTTCCACTGGTGCTGAAGCCTCAGAACTGCTATCATTTCAAATGGAGCCCTCTGAAGAGAGGAGGGAGAGCCAGGGGAAGAGGGCATGATGGTCCGGGTCCCTGGGGCTTCTCTGTGTGGGATTTATAAGGACAGGTTAGCCCTTCGGCCTGTCTCTTCACCTTTAAACACTGCTCGCGTATGCGCTACGCCCGGCCAACACTGGGTATTTGCATTCAAAGCCATAGAGGACATTTACATAGCACCAGGATGTCTGTATCCCTGCGCTGGAGTATTTGCTTTACTGGATAAATTTCTCTTCAGACAAAAAGGTAAAAGAAAAAAAAAAAAATGTTAGGTTAGAACACCCAGCGGTCAAACACGTGCTTCTAAACAGCCTGTAATCCCTGTGCGACACAGACACACACACACACACACGCACGCACACACACGCGCGCAGACACACACACACACACACACACACACAACACACACAACCATCTCATAATCACCATCTGCAGCTCTCTGTCGGGTATACTAATTACACCTGACTCTCAGATTTGAGAGATGATATTTCTGTCACTCTTCTACGCGCTTAAATGCTGCAGCGACAGGGAGGTACTTGTCCTCCGACAGCGGGATTTGCCAGTTCCATTATCTCAGCCCAAGCAACTACCCACCCACCCGCCACACCCCCCCCCCCCCCATGTCGACTCCTTTATAATTCAGCGGATAAAGCCTCGCTCTCCAGTGCGCGCTTCTGTAAAGGGAATTAATGGCAGTTCAACAATTAACGCTGCACTACATTTCATACCATTTTAGAAAATGTGCTGGAGAAAATCCTCACGGGCGGAGCATATGCTGCTCTCGCGCAGGCTTTCAGTAAAATGGCTGAGGAAGGAGGTCTAACAACCCCCCCCCCCCCCCCCCACCACCACAATCTCACCTACACCCAGCAAAAAAAAAGGTTCTCATTTTTAAAAACTATAAAGCTAAATCAATCTGAAACCTCTGACCTTTCTTTTACTAAATCCAGCAACTGGAAATGACTGTTTCATTATTAAACCCTAATTATGTTTGCATGCTGCATGGACCAGATCATTGCACAGAATCTAATTATGGAGATAAGTACTCTTAAGCAGAGGGGAAGGAGAGAGGAGGCAGTGGCCCATTAGAATGACAATGCTGAATTGATTAGCGCCATTCCAAACTGCATTTACAGCAGCAGTGATTCCTCTCTGTCCCGCGGGCTTCTTGCTTCGCCCCCCCTCAACCCCCCACCCCCTACATTCCCAGATACAAGGGCTCAAGTCAAAACTCACCCCCTTTTCCCCTGCAGTGTGTGTGTGTGTGTGTGTGTAGGGTGGCGATTACATTAAAATCTCAATTCCAAATCGATCCTACCAAAGAACTGCGACCAGGAGGACAACAAAATGGGGGGGAAAAAACGTTGTGGCACAAAATGAACAAAATCTCGGTGGCTCTTTGAAATAGGAGGTTAGACGGAAAGATTCCTCTGGGCTGGAGTCCAGCTTGCACTCTGCCATGCTGGGGACGTGTTTGTCTTTGGTCCCTACTGATCGCAGTGTTCTTTGTGCAGCGACCCATATGTAGGAGACCATTAAAATGCACACGTCTACAGAAGCAGACCAGTCAATGCACAAGCACAGGATCAGCACTAAAGACGACGACAAAGTCACCAGCAGATATAAAAAATAAATACATTTAAAAAGATGGTACACCCAATTCCAGATTAATTGCAAATGGCTTGGATTTCATACGCCAGCAGCAGGAACAGGACCGCTATGCTGGAGCTTTGTGAAGGATGGTGGCCCGCAGGTGAGACAGGCCGGGCCCACACTAAACAGGGGGCAGTGGAGGTTTTAATGTGACGTGAGAGGTTCAGAGCTTTGAGAAGGGGGAGAATTAGGTCTTCATAAGGTTACGCCGGCAGGGGGGGGTGGAGAGTGCTGGGGCGAGGGCCGAAAGGGGGGGGGGGGGGAGTCACACACTCACAGAAAAAAAACTGCCCTTCCAAAACTCCCAGAGTGGGTTTTAAATGCCTGCGGTATCTGCGTGTAGACATGAGAAATCACACTGCGGCCGGTGTGCTGCCATGTACAGTGGTGTTCAAAAAAATAGCAGTACAACATCAGTAACAGCCATACAGCCATTTAGCCAACCAAGTGTTCCATACCCATTCCCGTGTAATTTACAGCTTAATCTAGTCCCACCCCCCAATTCCCATAGCGATCCATTCAAATGCAGAGAGGTTATAGTATTGCTTCTAAGAGTACCTGAAAATAAGATATCAGGAGTCTTTTGATATCCTTTTATACAGAATCATGATGGCATCACCTGTTTACCTGTGGAATACCTGTTTGACCTGTTTTTTTTCACAGAATGAATGAATTCTCTAATTAAACTCCACACTGCTATTATTTTGAACACGCCCCTTTCAATGAATGAGTCAATTACTCAGAACAAGCAGCGTGCATGTCATGACAGTTGGGTCTGTTGTTTTTCTATTACACTACTACATCTACAAGTAAATTATTTGCCATGCAGAAATATCACTACTACTAATAACAGTGGTTCATCAGGTTACTGATGTTGTACAGCTATTTTTTTGAACACCACTGTAGGTCCCGCTGTCAGTCAAATAGCGCGCAAACGACGTTGCTCGCTCGCTCAGAAAAATATCGGGCCGCGTTTCTGCGTTACGACGGGGAGAGCCGTCCTTCGCGATTGCAGCTGGTCATTTCAGCTTTTCTCCTTGTTGCCGGCGGTCAGGGTCAGGAAGAGCGTGCTCATAAACCGTTGGACTGTATAAAGGAGGCTGGTCTTTGTTCACTGGCAGGTGCCACCAGTGGCCATGGCTGTGTAATGCAAACTGACGCTCACACACAGCTGCACAGCTGGCCCTTCCTTTCCTTCCACGAGAATAACACACACGGCTGCCATCTTGGATAACGGGGCCCTTTTAGGGTTGGCTCATCCACGGCCTGTTGCTTGGGCAGACTTGGGAAAGGGCAGCGTAGCGTCATTTCAGTAGCAGCCCTGGAGTAACGGTGGCCTGAGAATAACAGAAAGGGTGAAACGGATGAGCTCCCGGCGCTTTTGGCGGCCCCAGGGGCTAGCGGTGGAGGTGGCTGGGTGCAGGAAGCCCTGGGGCTACGGCCAGCGATGGAGCTTACAAGCTCTACAAGCAGCACCAAGAGTGGAAGTTCAACAAAAACAGCCCAATTCCTCTTGTGCTCTGGTAAGCATTAACAGGAAACCCCTGTTTATTTTCAGATGTTTAGTCTCTCTCTCTCTCTCAGTTCCCCCCCACCCTCTTTCCCTCTCAGTTTCACTCTCTCCCCCTATCGCTCTCTCTCTGTCCCTCTCTCACACCCCCCCCTCTCTCTTCTCTCTCTCCCTATTCTCTGTCTCATTCCCCCCCCCCCCTCTCTCTCTCTCATCCATAGTCTTCTAATCATTCTTATTACGGGGGGCACTCGCTCGCCCCTACACTCGCTACCTTGCTCTCGAGGAAATCGCTCACGTCATTAAGGGCTGACAGGAAGCTGGCTGTCGACCTTGATGAAGGACAGGAGGACTGCTGGTGTAGCGTAATTAAATGAAGCCCAATCGGTCCGAAGCCATGTAAGGAATCAACTCCAGACACTCCTCAACATGCAGTCTCCCATGCACAAGTGTGAATCAAAGCCATCTGCCATTATCTGAACCATAACGCAGACGGGGGAAAGGGATGGAATCACCTACGGACAAAGACTCGGGCTGCGAATGAAAAACACGACGCACGATTAGCAGGAACT
Organism: Synaphobranchus kaupii; assembly: GCA_029718625.1. Taxonomy (NCBI): domain Eukaryota; kingdom Metazoa; phylum Chordata; class Actinopteri; order Anguilliformes; family Synaphobranchidae; genus Synaphobranchus; species Synaphobranchus kaupii. Next base: position 85,395,044 of record CM056380.1, read on the forward strand.
GACACAAAAACGTGCGCGGCTGGGGATGCGGGGGAGGATGATGAATCTGCTTTTGGAGGAGTCGCCCCTCCGCACTTCTCCCCGCCTCGGATACAACACAATAATCAAGCGCCCCGCCAGCCCTGTGATCCAGTATATATACTCTCTAAGCATTTCCATCTGGGGTTCAGCAAACCATGACAAAGAGTACAGAGCCAGACTCACACAGCTGTGTGTCAGACACAGGGTCCCTGTGCTGGTGGAAAAACGTGCGCGAGGTGTAACAAGCAGGCCTCTGAATAAGGCTTAGCGCGCTGAACGACCGAGCACGGCAAAAGTGCGTCTTTAGCTCAATCTGATCTTCGGGGCTTCAAAATGAAAAGCGTCAAAAATGTGGTAAGGAAAAGAGCCAAAAAAAACCCACAGAAAGGGGACGAAAATACAAAATGGCACTCCCCCCCCCCCCCCCCCCCCCACGTACCACGCCTTTGATGTGGAAGGCGATCGTTTGAAAAGAGCGACAGTCTCGTTAGGTGGTACTGCCTCTCCCAGGCTTATGACGAGGCTCGCACTGATAACGGTAAACGAGCTTTAATTGTGCGTCGTTTGATGCCTTGTACAGCCGACTTCCTCCCTCGTCCAATCAGAGGGCAGAAACGGGGAAGCGAGCGCAGAGCGGCAGCGGCGACGGCGCGCAGTCGGGACCTCGGTGACCCTCCGCGCCGTGCCCCGCGATCGCTGCCCACGCCGCGCTATTTAGACATCAAATCCGTGCTGGCTTTGAAGACGGTCGGCCCATCTGTCAGCCCGGATCTGTGTTGGGTTTGACGAGCATTAGCCAGTTCAAAGCGGGAGATTTTCAGAAACAGCATTCTTCTGCCTTGCTACTACCAAACCCCCCCACCCCCTCCCACTCTCCCCCCGCCCCGGCCCACACCCTCCTCCCCACCCGCGGTTTAAAGTGACCCTGTTCAGTATGACGGGCGTAATGAAGCGCGTCCATGCGTGTCTGACGTAGTCGTCGCTTCCGCTTCTCATGGAGTACGTTTCTGCTAGCGGCTGGCGGTGGGTGACTCACGAGGCTCTCGCGAGTAAATAATAATAATTACAATGGAGGGGGGGGGGGGGTGTTTGAGGTCACACTTCCATTCCAGGCCCATCAATCTGCCTGCTTCCACCCTCATCTAAAGCAAAATGTCAAAAATCATCAATCTGGTTTCCTCTTTGCATTCATTTGTGCAAACTAGGATTCCCGAAGATGCGGTGTCAAGTTTAAATATCACGTCACATTAATCGCTTGACAGATTCCCTTATCCAGTCCTGTTACATGTCGTACATTTGCATATTATCCATTTCAATTCGGAGGCTGATTTAAGCCATTTGGGTTAAGGCTCTTGCTCAAAGGTACAACGGTGGTCTTACAACTAAGTCCTCAGCCTGCTCAACATTCATCTTTGCACATCCGAGGTAGCGTTGAGGTTAACGAGAAGCCGTACATGGAGATGTCACAGGTGTGTACGTGTCGGAGGAGCCCGTTAATGCACGGCAGAAATGACACCAACATTCTCAGATTCGTTTTTTTTTGTGTGTCATTAGAAGCCACCGTGTTCATTCGTCACAAAAACGCAGCCGCAGCATTCCATCTGCACTAAAGCGCCTTCTGTTTTGGTGTGTGAAAGTACAGGGAGGTGTCAAACGCTCCGTTAGAGTCGGTGTGATGTTACTGAGAAAAGCGTGTTATCTGCATTACAGGCCAGCCTCCCACACAGTGCTCCCTTGAGCGCGCACGCTAGCCTCTTCGCGGCTGAAGGGAAGCCGCTCTGGAGAACATCGCCGAGCGAAGAAGAAACAACAGCTCCTCCAATCAACTCTCAACAGCGTGGAGATGAGTCCTCCCCTCCCCAGCACTCCGGGAGGGGGGAGGAGGGGGGGTTTAAAACATCTAACAAAAATACACGCCGGCATGCAAATGTACGGAGGAAGTGCGCTTTACTGCAACGGTGCTCCGGTTACACTCTGGGGGAGATGGAAATGCACTTGTAGCGCTGCTTTCTACCGTTAGTAGCGCCGTAAAGTGTGTGGGGGGGGTTGGGTTTGAAAGAACATGACTAATGATCTGCCTGTGGCCGCGAGCGTCATTAAAAGAAGCGCAATCTCTTGGGCTAACTGATCCTGTAACTGCTCAGGTCATGTGACTGCGGGAGAAATTTGCTGTGGGATTCTTCTGTAGAGGAGCCCCCAGGGCTGAGCGACTGTGGCTTTCTCGCCAAATTCGGTCAGCTGACAGCTTCTACGGCCTCATAAATTTGTTTATTTCAAAGGGCTCACATGCTCAGCACCAATTAGAGGGTGCAAAGGGCAACAGGAAGTCAGATGTACATAGAAATATACGAGCCCCAGAAGAATAATGAAGGGATTTGAAGCGTTTTGAGCCGCACACCCTCCAACAATGTCCTGATGGGTATGTTTCTCAGGCTATGTCTTTGCCTGTAATGGCATCCTGATGACAGGATCTTTTAGCAGGGAATGGGTGTGAAGAGAAGGATAAAAAAGGAGGGGAAAGGAATGTAAGAAGGGGAAATGCGGAGAAAGGGAGAGAGAGGGAGGGAGGGAGGTACAGTGTGGGGAGAAGAGGCAGGTACAGAGAGACAGGGGGAGGAACAGAAAGGGAGACAGGGGGGGCAGGGAGACAGAGGCAGGGACAGTGAGACGGGGGGAGGGACAGTGAGACGGGGGAGGGACAGTGAGACGGGGGAGGGACAGTGAGACGGGGGAGGGACAGTGAGACGGGGGAGGGACAGTGAGACGGGGAGAGGGACAGTGAGACGGGGGGAGGGACAGTGAGACGGGGGAGGGACAGTGAGACGGGGGGAGGGACAGTGAGACGGGGGAGGGACAGTGAGACGGGGGAGGGACAGTGAGACGGGGGGAGGGACAGTGAGACGGGGGCGGGACAGTGAGACGGGGGAGGGACAGTGAGACGGGGGGAGGGACAGTGAGATGGGGGGCGGGACAGTGAGACGGGGGGAGGGACAGTGAGACGGGGGAGGGACAGTGAGACGGGGGAGGGACAGTGAGACGGGGGAGGGACAGTGAGACGGGGGAGGGACAGTGAGACGGGGAGAGGGACAGTGAGACGGGGGAGGGACAGTGAGACGGGGGAGGGACAGTGAGACGGGGGGAGGGACAGTGAGACGGGGGGAGGGACAGTGAGACGGGGGAGGGAGGGGGGGGGTCAGGGAGACAGGTGGACAGCGAGGGCTGTGGGAGATGGGAGGTTTGTGGACTGAGTGTTTGGCAGACGCAGACACTGCTGCCAGAGGGCGGCGGTGGGCTCGATTGAGCGAGCTAATGGAAAGCAGGAAATGAGAAGTCTTGGTTAAGGCATGGCTAATCGATCAGCACATTCAGCCGAGCGCAAGCTGAGAGGCATCACGTACCACTACTGTCTGGAACTCCGCCCCCAAAAGCCTAACCCCACCACAAAAGGCTAAGCGTCGCCTCGAGCGCGCTGACCGCCATGACCGCGAGCCCCCAGGGCCAGCTCGCTGGGACGATGGCATGGTTTGATTGGGTAAAGCGGGCGGCTCAGCCTTTCGTTCTGCCCGTGTGGTGACGCTCCAATGAGGCTAAAGCTAAGGAGCGCTCTTACGGGCCGGAGGGGGGCTCAGCCCTACAACAGCTGTCCTGGGCACTCAGCGGCGGCGTCTGGTCAGAATTATTCCACCCGCCCCACCCCCACGGAAAGCACACGAAGACACCAGCGACGCACAGCCGGCTGCAGTACGTACACAGCGACCACGCCCGTACTACAGGCCCCTCAACATGCAATCTACACAATTTATAGATCCCAATCTCCACTCTGCCAAGGTGACCTTGTCCCTGTGATGCAGTAAATGAGTGATCTATAAGGGGCCCGGGGGGGGCACGGGCAGACCCCCGGAGGTGCTCGTTTAATCACAGAGGAGCGCACACACACACTGTGCTGCATATGGATGCAGCAAATTCATATGCATTTTATCCACGAGTGCGTTTGGTATGCTGTACAGGAAGGAGGAAAGCAAAACAGATGCAGACACACACGAGTGCGCGCACGCACACACACACACAGAGGCAGACAGACACACACTCAGTATTGCCCCTGTGCGACAAACACTATACACAAAGCAGCTGAAATAATATTGCACTGACTGCGTTCAGGGGTTATACAATTACAGCTTGTTCTGCTCTGATCACTCCCAGTGTGTCTAGACAGCCAATAACAACAGCCAGACTCTAAGATCCTCTCCTGGATACCAAGTGCCTGTGACCCTCCCCCACACAGGCAGAACAGGAAAGAGAGGAAGAGAGACAGTCAGGGAAAGGAAAACCATGAAATCTATAGGACTGGCTTCATTTCAGACACATTGAGACTGTGTGGGTTGGGGGGGGGGGGGGACTCACGCACATACAAATGCACGCACGCACGCACACTGACACACATACAAACGCACGCACGCACACACGCGCACACACATACAAACGCACGCACGCACACACACACACATACAAACGCACAAGCAAACGCACGCACACACACGCGCACACATACAAACGCACGCACACACACAAACGCACGCACGCACACACACACACACACGCACACACACACGGGGGTGACTCCCTGTGCAGGGCCAAGCCATGGGCTGAAGAGCTGAGTAAAGTGCATATGCCCTTGTCCCCAGCATGCAAGCTTTTAGCTGGAGGGTCACCTCTCGCTTCGCCCTGGATCCACCCAGGATCCTGATCCCAGCGGCAGCCCCAGTCTCCTCACCTCTGCTGGGGGTCCCGCCATGCAAATGTACCCGTCTCAGAGGCGTGGAGAAGAGGATCGGACGCCCCGATTAGCTCCACCCCCCCGCAACACCGCATTGGCGTCCCCCCACTTTTCCATCCAATACGTTCCCAACTTCCCGCGCAGACGGAGAACAAGAGGGAGGGCAAAGCAGTAAAGTATATCTCTCTGGACAGCCAGTCACACTGAATGAGCCCACAGATACAGACTGTATATTAATAACAGACAGTGGAAGCACACTGCTGGAGGGAGTTATATGAGAAATATAAACCTGCGGATGGGGTGCATCGGGGGTTTGGCAGTGTGGAAAGAACACAGGTTCACAGAGGGGGTGTGGGGCAGGCAGGAGGTAAAAGTGCGGCGGAGTGCGGGGCTTGAGGGGTGTGGGTGTGGGTGTGGGTGTGTGTGTGTGTGTGGGTGTGGGTGTGTGTGGGGCTGAGGGGGAGGTTTCCTCTCTCCCCATCCCACTCTTTTATCCCAGCACACCAACTCCACATGGCATTTCACCTCCAGCTCTGATTCCTGTTCACCACCGTCAGTATTCCAAAATTGCAGCCACTGAACCAGGTGAAACGCCTCACACACACCATACAAAACACACTGGCCAACCCCTGACCAGAAAGAAACCAAGGTAAACCAGCACTAACTGGACTTAAGCATTTGAGATAGTCTCTACAGAAATGATGTTGCCTGTAACAAACAAACTCAGAACTTCATTGAATACAGGTGGATTATTTTGGTGGAAAATGGGACAGCCAAAACCCACAACATTCAGGGTGCACAGATAAAATCATGCCTTGACTATTCTCTCATGCCTTAACTATTCTCCATATGTCTTGCACATGCTAACACTGCTAGGTCATGCTTCATCCCTGGGCAACTAACACAACATGTAATTTACTGTCAGCTAATTTGCTTTACTTTACAGGCATTTGGCAGACATTTTGATCCAGACGGACTTACAAGGCAAACACAGTACAAAGATCAAGGATCAAGGTGCAGTAATTCCCAAGAGAGGGAAAGCACAGCCCCAAGAGAGACTGTGCAATCATGTGAAAGGCAGATTCAATTGACAACTTGTCAACATTTAGAAATAATACAATTGAAATAATTCAATAAATTTTTTTCCATTCAATTTATTTTGTATAGCGCTTTTTACAGAGAACTGTCACAAAGACGCTGTACAGAGAAACAGAATATAATTTCAAATGGCCTGGTTTTTATAAATTGACTACAGGAAAAACGAGGAGATGAATTCAAATACAGTGGTGATATCTAGTCAAACGGCATACCACTTCTGTCCACCATTATCAAAGCTCAGGGTGAAGGGACATGCTGTGTAAGTTCCGTGGGTGAGCTGATGATGGCCTTCTTGACACGGTTGACGCATTTTGAAGATTGTACGTTTAAAATCCATTAAAAAACAAAAAAAACATGGGGGAGGTGGGGAGAGAAACGCACGCCAGTGGCAGCCATTTTCAGACAAAGCAGAGAGCACCAAAGGCAGCATTCTCTGCCCTCGCGTTTCACTGCCGGCTCATTAATTAGATTAATACTCCGATACAGTGCTTGTGTCCACTGGTCCTGGCGGCTCTAGCCGTTTTTTAGCACGAGCACGCCAGCCCGTCCAACATCTGTGGAAATGTTCCACACCGCTGCTACATTGATATTGATTATGCAGGCCGCTCGCTGTCCCCTCTCCTTGCGAGCCCCTCCCAGACCGCCGCGCCATTGATCGGGCTGCGCCTATCCAGGTGGACCGCACGCTCGCAATTTTTACATACCGCTAATAGACTCGCTCAGCCCGCCGCTGTGAGGTGCCACACATGTAAATGCGTGCGGTGTCCGAAAAGCAAACACCAGCAGCCAGCGTCAGAAGCGGTAACTGTGTTTGCAGGTTCTCTGATGACTGCCATCGTCTCAGGTTATAAATAAATTGTCTGTTCGCCAACGTGCCGGTGCTGCGACCGAGCGGATGGGCTGCCGGCTGCAGTCATCCATCTGTTCAGATACTCGTGGAAGGTTAAAGGAAGGGACGCCCAAATCCCACTATGGGCCAGTTCAGGGCTGCTTCCGGATGCATCCGCGGCTTTCCAGAACCTGGTGCGTTTAATGCCATTAGCCGCACTGCTTAAGACGGCAAACTGACAGGCTGTCAGGGCCCGAGAGATGTAGTGCGTCCTGATGGCTTTATTTCCACAGTAAGGCAGTACAGGACAACGTCTCCGGCGGAGAACACCATGCTCTTAAATCATGCTCCCGCAGCCTCTGTCACTTCTCCTCTTTCCCGTCCGCCAAACACTCTGTTCATGCCGCGTTGGCCCCGATCTTTGCAGTTTTCATTGAGCTGGACAATCTGAAGCCAACTATCCACAGTGTGCACCACCACAGTACAGTACATTACATTGCAATCATGCGGCAGATGCTGTTCTCCAGAGCCACATACAGAAGTGGAGAAGATCAGTGTAACTCGGCAATACAAAAATGTGATATCACCACGAAGGGCACAGAGGCCCATTTATAATCAATAAAGTGCAATGTCAACCTAAGAAAACAACTATTTTGTACTGTAACTAAAGAAACTACAACAGACAGATGCCCTTTACAGAGCGATGCCATTATTCAAAGGGAAATCCAAAAGAAAGAAAGGTTATCGAAAGGGTGTGAGGGCAGCCATGGTGCAATCTGAAGAGGTCAGTCAGGAAGATGGGCTGGGTTTCTGCGGTTCTAACTGCAATGGGAAGCTCATTCCACCAGCGGTGGGTCAGAACAGACAGGAGACGTGACCTGAAAGTGTAGGTGCGCAGGGGGCCAGGGGGCCAGAGGTAGCAGAACAGAGGGGTCTGGTAGGTAGACAACAATGCCACCTGTAATACCATGAAATTGTCAGGGAATAAGGGGAAAGCCCCCATTTCATTTAACCCTGTGGTATTGGACAGTGTTGAGGGAGACCATGAGGGCAGATGAAACGGCAGCTGCATGGCTTTCCACATCACTTCCACTCTTTACTGGCTCTCCTGGTGCAGGAGGGGAAAAACTCCACATCATAAATCAGAGATTATACACCGTCTTACCACCACTTGACATTTAAATGTCATTTAAAGCAAACGGGTGGCACCTAATTGACTGCGAGCGCTGGCTGGCTACAATACCAAGAGGTTCACCCAAACGGGGCTAGCGCAGCGGCCTTCAAGTTGGTGAGCCGTTTCAACAGAAACCTTGCCCTTTTAAATGCTGGGGGGTGGGGGCATGCTTCTCCACAGATCTAGGATTGATCAATCTGATTTCCTAGTATTATTTCCCTTCCAAGGGTTAAATGAAAACGGCAATGACTTGGATTGAGGCTGGTATTTAAAGCAGACTGCAGGCTATGACAGAGAATAGATAGAGTTCTGTGTCAAGGCAGAAATAAGACACTGCCCTTTTTATCATGGATTTTTATTCATTTATTTATTTTATTATTACTTAATTTTTTTACAAACAGTGCTTAAGATCTGAAAGCAAGCTTAGTTTATAGCCTAACTGACACCCCCTGAAGGTTTAATAAACTGCTTTACAACACTAAAGAAAGCTGATGGGGGGAAAAAACATCAGCCAAAAAAAAAAAGGCTCAGACCTAGACTACCTGGGTAGTCAGCTGATTACAGGGCCCTTTAAACAGACGACAATCCAGCAAACTCCAGCTATCCCATGAGACACCCCTCACGCGTCATACCAACACACAACAGGGTACTGTCCAAATTCCCTACAGCTCATAAATAGTGCGTCTTGTAAAAAATAATGTAGCATTTCATGGAGTGCCGGGATGAAAGCGACTACGAGACGTCGTCTTTCACAATTGCAATTTGCTTAGTTAACGTAGAGGATTTATAACAACCGGCTGCACTAAATGCTTCCATGACCTTCTGTATGCACTCATTTGTATGGCGCTTTGGATAAAAGCTTCTGCTAAATGACTAATGTAAATGGCTGAAGAGCTGCTGTGGCATTGCAGGCAACGTCACAAACTACAGCAAAAACACTTGCATTCAACATGCAACATGCAACATTCTTAATACAACATCTTAGCAAGCATTTTACTGCCCACAGAATTTAAAGTATGTATTAGAAGAAGTATCAAAACGTAATGTATACTCCCTTCTCGTAGAAGTGCATTTCCTATTCATGCACGTAAGAAAGAGAGGACTCTCAAACTCCCAAAAGTGAATTTTATTTCATGAAAAGCTGTATAGCAAGGTTTCTTGGTTGAATTAGAAAGGTGAGGCTTGTCAGTGCTGTCTGGCAATGATTCAAGCCTCCCACTGTAAATGGAAGCATGCTTAGCGTTGTGAATAAAAACCAGGAGTAAGAGACAAAATACAATCAACCTCCCACTGGTACAATTGTTTTTTTTTTTAAAATTCAGCCAGACACTTCCATTTTCTCTGATTTTCTGAAAACGACCATCAAAGATTCACATGAATGGAACAGGCTCCATTTACCCTCTGAAACCTTGATACCCTTTGAGCCCCTCAAAAAAGCAACTTATATATGTTTTATGTGTCCAACCAAACATGGGTTGCTGTTCTAATCAACACACCCAAGATCAATTTTAAGCAAATGTTATAATAATTATGTATGATAACCTTAATGAATTCCAATTAAATAAAAATAGAAAGTAGATGAATGCTGCGCAATTTTAACAAAACACACACACACAAACAGAAACTTTTATAAAGAATGTAGAATGTTGCCAACACGCAACAAAAAATCCCCTCATTGTGGGGAATTGCCTCTAGATTATTAATCATTGACTGCATTAATTTTAATTCCTTACAGGGGGTTTTACAGCTGGGGACCTGAGAAGTCGCTGGCGGGTGCTGGAGAAATGACTTCCCACCATTCTCCCCCTGCCTTGTATCTGCTGATGAAGGGACCAGAGCTCCAGCCAAGCTCAGCTCTTATGTTTGCACTCTCAAGCCTTCCAACACCGACTGTGGATCTCGCAAGATACCCTAAGCTTCTCCTGTGAGAAGACGCTGCCTAATAATCTGGCCTGTGACATCTGCATAATATCCGACCCTTTGTTCCTTCTCATACATTTACACCCCCCCCCCCCCCACCTGGCTACTGATATTTGCATTTTATCTATTGACAATGACGTGACGGTTCCAAGGGGCACAGCCAATAAAGTCCACTGTTTTGACTCTTGCACGGCAATGCAACATACGCACTGACCATTGTCCTTCCTGGCCGTTCAAGGGCAGCTGAGTGTAAACATTTGCACAAGTAAGCAGTGGTTCCCCCCTTCAGCGAGAGAGGTGCACCCGTGGAGGGGAGGGGGGGTCCCCTTCAGCGAGAGAGGTGCACCCGTGGAGGGGGGGGGTATCTCACCTGGAGTAGGGAAGCAATCTCTCTTGTCGCTTGTGTGAGTAGGCCTTGGGCGAAGGTGCCGGCTGGTTGAGGGAGATTATATATGAACGGCGGCACCTTCAGCTCGGGCCTGGGGGGTTGAGCTATATCAACACTAGCAGACAGCAAAATGGGGTTCTTTAAATGCGGTGTGAGAGCGCACGGCGTAAATGATCCGGGCTCGCTACACGCTACTTTATCTTAAGCCTCTAAGGGGTTATTCTCCTGCAAATGGGCCGGGCATTACAGCAATCTCAGGATGCAATGCGCGGTTCAATAGCCCAAGGTGAGCATTCCGCGTGCTCTGCACTGCCGCTCCGCGTCTCGGCTCTGCGCTTTGTAAAAAGACGACGGATCCGTCGACTGTAAAACGGGCTTGAGGACCGAGAGCGGGTTATTCTAATACCACGGGTGAAAGGAAGAAACGGAAACCACCACATCTAATAAGAGCTGATTTAAGACAAATTATCAACTGAAAAAATGTACGGACCATAACAGGATTCTTGATGCTTCATCGTAGCGAGGGGAGGGGAGGGGAGGGGAGGGGAGGGGGGCAAAAAAAATAAAATAAAAAATACATTATGCAAAACAGAACTGAGAATAAATTCAAACAGAGCTTCATTTGATCAGAAGGCTGAAAGACTGGCCTGTAATACAGTGTGAAGCTCCAGAACAGGGAGGGATGTTGAGTTCAGTTCTAAAACTGGCCAGTCATTACACAGCGTTCCCACACAGTCTGAAAGCCGCTCCTTCTTCCTGAACAAAGGCTACGTTTCACTTGTAGCAGAACCACAAGCTAATGCTGCGATTGAAAGACGTCTTTCTGAGGCGGCATCAAACCACTTTGAAGCATCAAGGAAGAACAAGGTGCACTTGTGCCGCTATGAGCCGCGACTCATAAAAAACGCACACATCATTGGAAAGTAAAGAGACTGATTTGAGAGGTTAAGCACGGGATGGCATTAATTACCACACAGGGGAAATATCAGACGCGTGAAGATGCGGAGGAAGAGAGTGCAGTTTGTGTTTGGGACAAATGGAAGAGTATTTGGGGGGGGCAGGGTTGGGAGAATGTTTGTGGTTTTGTATGAAGAGTATGATGAGAGATGAAAAGCTCTCTAGATCTCCCAGTATGGGATAATTGAACATGTCTGTGCGGGCAGAAAAACACGGTGATAAATTGAGCAGCTGCCCCCCCTTAATCCTCCCCTGACCTCAAGAACATGGCGAGGCGATTCTAGTCCTCAAACACCTTGCTTGAGGTTTGTTGCTTGTATAGTGGTAGCTATAAAACGCCATTCACTGAAGGTGCGAGTGAAGCTTGTGAGACTTGTGTCATCTACAACTCATAACGCGCAGTTATGTTTTACGGTCTTTTGATTGGTAGGTGATTGCTAACACAAGGTAGCTCCAACCCAACCTCCCATAACTTTCCCATCACTGCCTTTTGCAAAAACGACCAATAAAATGCAATTCAGGCCCGACATACAATGTTGTGTACAGCCATGACTGGTCATCTACCAACCAGCCACTCAGAAATATCGCACATATAATCATGAATTTAACATCTTGGAACGTGTGTATGAATAAGGCCCATATGGGACCTGAACCCACAGTCCACAGGTCCAACACAATAAGAGTACACACAATCAGCCGAGAAAATTGCCATGGCAGTGCTACGCCACAAAAGAGCCGTTAATCTGCTTAGTTGGCAGTGTGATGGCGCCGATAAAGAACGTGTAACATCTGTCAAACTCAGTAGCTCTCAAACAAAGCGTATGGTACGGTCTGAAAATCACATTACTTTATGCTAATGCACAGAGATGTAAAACAGCCATTACAGCCACGCAACTGTGAAATGCAAGACACGGGGCAAAGCTTTGCAGAGGAGAGAGGTTCTGGGCTGCGAAGAAATGCGCGATTATCACTCAATTCAACTGGTCCGTCCAGTCTCCCACCCGCCAATCCTACCTCAGACTTAAAAGCGTTTCAGCGGGAGCCGATATGCAACACCAGGCCAGGCAGTGAAAGGGTGAACAAGACGCTGCCGTAAATCTCCATACGTCCAGCTTTTTTACCCCACTGTGTGTGGCTTGTGTAAGGACTGGAGTGGAGGCAGACACCTGTTTGGCCACATGGGGGGAGGGGCCAGAGAGGAGAAAGGGGTGTTGAGAACGAACCATCTGAAGGTGTCACAACTGCAAATAGGGGGGGGGGGGGGGGGGGGTTTCAGCTGCTGACAGATGTGTCATTACAGCAAGGCCAATCCGACTAATGGCTGGTGCGGTTCCTTTCATGAATTATCTTAGGAGGCGACCTTTGGAAATTGCCACAATGGATCTCGGGGAGCTTTGGCAGACTGACGCAAATGACAGAGGATGTGAATATTCTCTCTGAAGACCAGAGACGATATTTCATCTCCAATTATTCCATAAGGTCAGCAGTGTCATTAAAAATAACTAATAATGTTCAGTGGTTGAGGGAAGAGGAGAGAGAGGGAACCAGAAGCCTCGCAGACTGTTCCTGGCTTAAAAAAACATAACGGAACCAGGGAGATGCTCAAACGCGTGCCGTTTTGGATTCGTCTAGTTTTACTCATAAACACAACGTCTGGTCCAAAATGTCATCTCCTGCAAGTCCTCAGAAAGTCTTTAGAAACCAATTTGAAATATAATAAGAGTCAACAGAGCAGGGGGACCCAGTCGGTGTCATTATAATCTAAACGATTATCTCTTTGTAATGGGAGCCTTTAATTACATTACTGTCGTACAACTGGAAGTGTTCAGATTTACCTGCCTGTGACAGACTGCGCTCTCTCCTTTCTTTCCTTTGTTGTTCCAGCGCATCACAAGTCGTCATTTTACCTGATGCGCGCACGGGTTGGGGGAGGGGGCCGGTCGCGGGGGGGAGGGGGATTCATGCGGCCTGAATAATTTTCCGAGATACATAAATACCCGACAAATCTCTCCCCGCCAATGACAAAGCAGCAGCCGGGAAGGTAAATCCGGGATAATGAAACGCGGCTAGAGAGGCTCTGTTTAATAATTTAGCCCTGCATCAAGGAGCCGGTATTGATCTTGCTTTCAGGAGCGTTATGAAAATGTTATCTTCTTTCTCTGCAGCCCTTGGCAGAACCATCATCCCCCCTCTGCATCTGTGAATTCTGTTGCCGCAAACCACTCGGTCGCTGCACTATTGACCTCATATTCCTCGATTGAGACCCCCCCCCCCCCCCCCCCCCCCCATCCTATGCAGATCCCCACTGGTCGCCTAAGCGGTTTCCATAGCAGCGCTTGTACAGATGCATTTTTAAGCGCTGATGCTAACTTGCAATCAAACCGGCGACAAAGACGACAGTTGTTTTTTTTCCATGAGAGATGGTGTTCCATGCGGTCGCCAGCCCTGCTCTTTAAGTGCGCCACGTAAATTCATCCGCTGGTTCGCCCGCCCGTTCCTTTACCGCTGTGTCCAGGCACTCCATCAATCCAACAACGCTCGGCTCAAAGAGAATACGGTAAAGCTTTCAGGCCAGAAAGCGCGTCTGGATAAAAATAACAGGTCGAGAGACGGGAGGAAGCCTCTCTCACCCTATGGAAGTGCACCAATTTGTAAACAGCTGCAGTGTGGCGTATGTACTGCGCACAGCTAAGAACCTAATGTCATTACAAAGAGCCGCATTAATGCTTCCCTCAATGGAGTTTCAAGAGCATTAAAAAAAGGACAAGCACTCTGCCTCATTCAGGAATATTAATCATAATCCCTATTAAGAAAACATTTGGAAATGTACAATGGATGAGATTTAGGAAGAGATAGCATAGAGCCAGCCCTGGAACTGTGTGACAGAGCGAGGGTGTATGGGGGTGGATCGGTCCCACATGTGCACAGCTCAAAGCCGGGAAACATAAAGAGAACAGGAGCCAGGAGACAGAGGAGCTAATATCCACCATTTTAATAAAACACAAGTTTATTAATGGGTCTGCTGCAAGGTGTTCTACTGAACCAAAGATGCTCAATTTACTAAAATTGATGGGGGGGGGTCTTTCAGTATGAAATAATTTGATAGAAATAAAACAACTCAACCCATTACGTTCATGAATAATTCATGTGAACGGCTGCTGGGGAAAAAAAAAAAAAAAGAGAAAGGTTTCAGGGATTTTTTAATACTTTTTTTATACGGGTTTTGATGCAAAGCTGAGTACTTGTGGGTCCCTCTCAACTGTCTGTTTTTACAGACTCCTGCATTTTCAGCTCCACTGAAAATTGTTACATTGCCCTGGGGTAGTACAGCTGCGTACTCCATTCTGATCAGGCTAGTCACATTTTTTATAACAAGCAAACACACACACACACACACACACACACACACACACACACACACACACACACACACACACACACACACACACACACAGACAGATGCACTCACGCAAACGCTTACGCACGCACACACTCACGTGTGCACACAGATAAATTCACACGGACACACAGCACGCACACACACAGCAAAAACACACACACACACACACACACACATACGCTACACGCACTCACACATACACACACACACACCTGTGAGACCTGGGTTTACATGCATGTCTCATTTGCACCGCCTCTCTGGCCTGTGGTGCAGGGGGGGGGGAGGAGCCTGCTGAGTGACGAGGCTCAGAAAGACAAACAGCCCCTCCCCTGCGTCCACACTGTCACTCCTAATGACTGCAGGCTCCCTGTAGGAAAGATGGCTCTGCTCAATAAATATGAACAAGAGCAGAGACTGACGGCGCTGCACACGGCTCCCATAATTGCATTTCAAAAGGTTCAATAGAATGGGACTGGGAGGGGAGGGAGGGGCTAAGGGTGAGGAAAAACAACTAGGGAAGCTTCCCAGGCAAATTCCGGGATTAGAAACGCAAACCGATTGAGTAAAAACCTATATTTCACGTACCTAGAGTACGTCCAATCCCTCAACCCGGCGGCCGCAGCCAGGAGATAATCACCGCCAGCGCGTTAGCGTGAACGCTTGACAGACGCTACGCAGTCATTACTCGCTGCCTTTAATTCCCCCATTTAACATTTTCGTAGCTGTTGACATTTCAGTTGGTTTTAAATGAGCAGGGTGGGGGTGGGGAGAGCGCTCGGCTCCTTTGTGGAGAGCGAAAAGAAAATGGAGGAAATAATCAGTGGTGCGGAGAGATGTTAAATCATTATATAAACACCTCTCTCAGAGAGCAGCCTTTGAAAAACATAATTAAACGGAAAGGCCGCTGCCCGCAGTGGTGTATTTAGCTGTTGGGTTTACGCTCGGTGACTGATTTCCTGCATCACGCCTGTCCAAGTGAAAATGTGAAAGACATTCACATTAATGCATCTATTTGCATCTTTATCATACTGCTTGTAATTAAGCCTTTGAGTCATTAGCTAGAAAAGGTTTCAAACTAGAAGAATTATACTAAAGTGTGTGGATAGGGGAAAGCATTATATTTTGTACACATGAAACTACGAAGAGGATAATGTGTTTACAAGGCCGCAGGAAGGAATATATTTTTCTTATTAAATTTGCTTGAAGCAACTCACCGAAGTGTCAGCACAAACAGCAGTAAGGATTCCTCCTTAAATATCACTTAAGCTTAAAAATAGAGGAATTAACATATTTCTGCATAATTCTGACCTCACTACCCATTTAATGCCACGTTTTACATCTTCCAAACATATTCCAAACCACACACCCCTTAACATGATGAGATTATAGTTTAAACGACAGGGCTTGTCTTCAATGCTAATAAAAGACAGAAAATAAAATGGAGGGGGAAAATAAAAGGTTTTTTTTAATGACGGATGTTCTTCAATGTTCCAATTTATTCTGCCAATTCAATCCAATAGCTTTCAATGTGCAATCGAATTGCACCAGACCAAATAACCTTATTGCATCAAATCTATTACATTTCATATAGTGTAAGCACAAGGTAGTTTGTGGGGGTCATTCTCGCTGCTTCAGTCTCCTCTTCCCAGGTTGTGCAGTTCTGAATCCTTAAAGATAATTGTATTGTACATCACATCTAATTAAATGTCCATAAGTGCTAAAATCCCAGGAAGAGTGGAAACCCCGAGAGGAAAAGTGCAATCACTCCATTAGAGGGAGAGCTATTCTGCAGCTGAGCTGGCCAATATCTGCAAATTAGTTTAGCCACAGGGAGGGGGACGTGTGTGTGTGTGTGTGTGTGTGTGTGTGTGTGTGTGTGTGTGTGTGTGTGTGTGTGTGTGTGTGTGTGTGTGTGTGTGTGTGTGTGTGTGTGTGTGTGTGTGTGCACATCCG